>CM076578.1:1134076623-1134129517 GCA_034641835.2 Pinus albicaulis | reverse complement strand
ATCGTATTCCAAAGTGTTGGCCGGATAAATCGTTCTTGCGGACAAGACCGATCTCCCTAGTGTCAGAAGACAATCTAGCAACAAACGAACAACTATGTTTGTCTTTCTCTAGATATATTCGTTTTACAAATAAATGCTATGAAGGTGTCGATCCTACCTTAGATCCAAATGCTTATTTGCGGTCGTAGTGCTTCTGTCGCATCAATAATCCTTCGTCGCAACAAGAGCTCTTTTGTCGCAAGAAAGTATCATCTTTCATTGATCTACAATCACAAACAAGAAAATATCAATAGCACCTGTATAACAAATAATCATAAAACATACCTATCATAGTGATCAAGGAATCTATGAAATAAATGATCAAACGACAACTTATTGAAATAAACAATCAAACGACAATTTATTGAGAAAAACAGAACTTGATTGTATTAATCTTAAAATATACAGAAGAAACTTACAACCTTAGCCTTGATGTTCGAAAGGCCTTCCCGGGGTCCGAAGCAGGAATCTCCTCTACTTTGATAAGTCTTGCACTCTTCCTCCAGGAGCACAAAGAGGTATGTGATCTTTCCTCTCAAAAGCTCAGCAGAAAGAATTCTAAATCTCAACAGCACTTCAACTCAATTATATTACCCATCAAAATATTCTTCAATCCTCCATTAGTTTCCTTAACATAAAAACTTAACCCCTTGAACTTAACTCCTTTGAGGCTACCCAATGCCTCCTTTTATAGAGCAGATGAGGAGGTTAGGATTCCACCTTTAAAGGGATAGAATCCTCCTTCAAAGGGATAGGCTCCTCACATCAAGGGATTAGTTCCTTAAGGTGTGGGATACATGCACCTTATCAAAGTGTACTCATCCCCAAAAAATCTCATCGAAAACCTTCTAGAATTGACCAAAATTCAACTTTTTCATTTTAATTTCGCGCTTTTTTGACTTTACAGGGGTACCGCAGGCATTACACTGGAAAAATGCGTTCTAGAACGCATTTTCTCTTCACATTACCTGTGTACCCTAGCCAAAAACGCATGCAGGCTTCATGTTACCTGCGTACCCAAGGCTTTTTTGAGTTTTAAGGGTTTTTCCTCCATTTTCAGGGCTTGGAATGAGGAACAAAGGTTGTAAGACTTGCAAAGGAGGTAAGTATGAGTGTCAATGAGCTCATACAGTTAGCAGAATGTCAAGGTGACATTTTTTAGTGTAACAGATTGCCCCCTAAAGTGCGAAGTCTGAAATAGATGAAGATGAAGTCTGTCATATATGAAGAGTGAAGTACTTTATCATTTCAAGGATCATCCTGTGGACACCCTAGTCAGAACCTGTCAAAAACATTCAATGCAAAATATATATATATGTAATCATATCATCGCTGAGGTAGGCATTCCCATACTCAGATCAAAACTAACTAGAAACTAACTCTAAATTGTTCTGATACAGGAATGATTTTGAATACATCATAGTATAGACATATGTCGACACAGCATGGACGCAGCCATCTGTTTATAAATAGTCTACTGTATAAATGATAACAAAATTCCTCGTAGCCTGGATGGTGGAAAATAGATCCAGGGTCTTGATTTCCGCTTCACGAACTAGTACGATTCTATCCATGTGAATAAATTTGTTGAAGTCGAACATGTTAGAAACCACTTGATTACCAGTCAATGATGTAAACTATTAACAAGTGTGAGAGTAACCACCAGTAATGTCAATGGCTCTCAAAGTACTTAGTACAATCCATGAAATGTGAATGAATGAGCTGAAGTCGAACATCTCACAGAATCATTCGATCGAAGGTCAATGATGTAACCTGTCGTCGAAAGCGAGAAATCTGCCATTGAGGCATGCAGATTTCAAGGTACTGACGATTTCTAGACCAACTTCCTAGATAATGAGCTGTCGTCGATAGAAAGTGATCCGTCGTAGGCAAGCCCACAACACGAAATCATAGATCAAGTTTTGAAAATATATTGGCAAGGACTGACTCGGGGATGGTCAAAATGGATGACAGATATTTTGCGAATGAATGGTTAATTTGAACTGTCCTCTTGAACACATAACGACACTGCAGATGGCTTGGTAAAAATTGACCGAAATAATACCCAGAAACCGGATGAAGACTTTCAATATGGTTTGATTAACTGTTAGGCAAAGGATTTCCCAACCCAGGTGGACAAAAAGCGTCGTGTTCAAGAGTGGTTAACGGTTTTCCGAATAATCAAAATGTAACAAACAGGTTCGTTTTTCTCTCTTTTCCCCCACCATTTCTGGCAAGTACCTCTTTATTTTTGACAAGCTTGAGGAGGATAACATTTTCTTGATTATAAGCTCATCCTTCGGATGAGTCGACCTTAGTTTAAGATTCGAACCCTAAGAAGGAGTGGTTCGTTCCTGTTTGAAAATTGAACAGGTCCTTTACTGTTAAGTTTTAACGAGTCCAGTATAGGAGAAACTCGGTGTTTTTCAATTTTAGGGAGTCAGAAGAAAAAACTTAAGAAAACTCCATGGGTGTAATTTTTCATAAATTTAGTCTCTCGAGCCCGAAAAAGGATAAAATAATGCGGGAGAGAACTCTATTGACTGTATTTAGTCAACGTATACCTTTTTCGTAAATAGTCCATTTCAGTCCGTAAAAGGGGTAAACTTATACTGAAGGGACGACTGTTCATTTACTTTAACGAGTTCGAATAGTCAAGTACTCGGCAATCTTTTCATATTTAGAGAGTTTGAAAAGGGCTTAAAAGAGAACTCCATGGTTTTGCTTTTTCTGTAAGTTTGAACGAGTTCAAAAAACGGATAAAAATATACTCCTGGTTTTCACTTTTTCGTAAGTTTTAACGAGTTCGAAAAAGGGATAAAAATGTACTCATGATTTTCACTTTTTCGTAAGTTTTAACGAGTTCGAAAAAGGGATAAAATGTACTCCTGTGGCCGACTTTCAATTTAATTAACGAGCAGGAAAAGACGGAAAGAACTCGGCATTTTCATATGTTTTATGAGAATGAAAGATAGCAAAATAATCTCTGGATTTTCATGATTTTAATGAGTCTTGAAAATAATAACCAAAATCGACTCAAGATAGGTTTCATTTTTACAAAAGCTTGAAACATAGTAAACTGTGCTTCAGAGTAGTTTCATTTTTTCACAAGCTTGAAACAGAGAGAAAACTATGCTTGATGCCCCCTAAGCGTAACTGCTAGAGTGCATGCCCCCTCAGCTTCATTTCATTCAACTAAGTACACTAGTAATAAATAGCTGGATGGAATGAAGGTTCATTTACGAGATCATATGAAAGACCCGACCTAAAAACTAACCTAAATATATTACTTAACATTTACGAGGTCTATTCAAAGACTCGACTCAATTAAGGGAGGATTTGTTTCATTTTTTAACGAGCTTGACACAGGAAAAGAACTATGCTCATGGCAACGTGTTTCATTTTTTAACGAGATTGACACAGTAAAAGGAACTATCCTCAGGTCCTCATACCTAATTCATTTTTTAATGAGGTTGACTCAGTAATAGGAACTATCCTCTGAACAAATGATTCATTTTTTAACGAGGTTGACACAGGAAAAGAACTGCCCTCAGACCTAATTCATTTTTTAATGAGGTTGACTCAGTAACAGGAACTATCCTCATACCTGATTCATTTTTTAACGAGGTTGACTTAATAAAAGGAACTATCCTCAGACCAACTGATTCATTTTTTAATGAGGTTGACACAGGAAAAGAACCGTCCTCATAAACTATTTATTCTAATCTACTAATCTACCCTCTACAATCTACCTACTGTTTCATTTTTTAATGAGGTTGACACAGGAAAAGAACTGTCCTCATCACCGACTGATTCATTTTTTAACGAGGTTGACACAGTAAAAGGAACTCTCCTCACCAGTCACTGATTCATTTTTTAACGAGGTTGACACAGTAATAGGAACCATCCTCATACTCATTGATTCATTTTTTAATGAGGTTGACACAGTACAAGGAACTCTCCTCTCACCTGTTTCATTTTTTAAACGAGGTTGACACAGTAACAGGAACTGTCCTCAAAAACTACCTATTTCTAATCTAGCAATCTACTCTCTACAATCTACCTACTGTTTCATTTAATGAGGTTGACACAGGAAAAGAACTGTCCTCATGGAAGCTTGTTTCATTTTTTAAATGAGCTTGACACAAGAAAAGAACTATGCTCTAGACTAGCTGATTCATTTTTTAATGAGGTTGACACAGGAAAAGAACCGTCCTCATCGCCAAGTGATTCATTTTTTAACGAGGTTGACACAGTAAAAGGAACTCTCCTCACCAGCCACTGATTCATTTTTTAACGAGGTTGACTCAGTAACAGGAACCATCCTCATGACCAACTGATTCATTTTTTAATGAGGTTGACACAGTACAAGGAACTCTCCTCACATCTATTTCTAATCTACAGCCTGTTGGAGGTTTTCTCAACACAACGAACATTTACAGCCATGGTTGGTTGGTTGACTTCTTTCTTATCTTGCTTCTTCTTCTTCTTCTTCTTCCCTTTCTTCTTCTTCGCCACCTGGTTACTAACGTTAAGGCTTTTACCAGGCGAAGAGGAAGAAATGGAGGAAGAAATATTAGACGAAGAAGGTAAAGGGTCAACAGAAGGTTGGTGATGTTGAGATGGTGAACTCTGTTTAGGTGAAGCATTCGGTTGAGGTGGAACAATTGGAGTATTCAGGGCCAAGGAAGTTGAAAATAACCATATCGGTAAACCTATTGTAAATCCAGGTAATGAAAATGTAGCCATATAAGGAGGACCAACATTTCCAAAGCAAGGAAAAGTACTAGGATTCTCGTTAAGAGGGGTTCCTTGGTTGGTAAATTCCGGAACAGTTGCCATTATATTCAACTTTAGTGAATTTTATTAACAATTTAAAACTAAAATTAACAATTAACAATTAACACCTAACAATTAAAATTCACAATTCACACCTATGGTCTCTAAAAGTAAAAACAAACAAATTAACACACGCTATCAAATCTAGGATTCAAACCACACACAAACAGTAACTTCCCATACTAAAAACACTAGTTGGTGATGAAATCCAACATCGTAGAATTTAATACAGAAAGGGCGGTTGGAACAGTTACCCCGACAACCTGCTTAATGAAACAGACTGGCACAAGTTTCTTCACAAAACCATCTCGAGTGAAGAGAACCCCCCATAGAGTCCAAGTGAGTCTAGTCGACGTCTGCTCCAGGTACAGTGGGATCTTCCCTCCACCGTCACCTTAGGAAAGAACCCTATAGATTATGGCCACTAAGGTTACCAATAGAAACAAATATACCTGGGGGAACAGTCTACGATCCGATACACACGCAAGGGCAGAGTAACAAAGCTCAATCCCCTTGAAGGCTCCTTGACATAATCCAAGGTATACCGACAAGTGACCCCAGGCTCCTCGACAATGGTCTATCCGAGGTTTACCGTTGTTAATACGTGTACATCTTCTATCGTTCCCAATGAGGAAGGATTGATTACCTCACTGGTTCAGATATGATCTCGTGCTTGACTCCTTTAGGAGGAGCTTCCCAGAGCATACATGCAACAATTGGAATTTTTCCTACCGCAAGATCAACTACTTGTTTGTTTTATTGTCTTGGAGAGTTAACTAAAACCTATTCCAAGACACTAGCCTAAGCTAGATTGGTGGAAAGAGCCCTAAAAATGTAAAAATTACTAGATGAATTTTAATTAAGCGCTATTTTATTTAGGCTGTTATTACTCAAAGGGTAAATGGATATGAAACCAATGGTGTTATGACCCGACCCAAAACTGAATGCAATCGAATATGATAATGTAATATTTTCAATTCGATGAATCCTAACTAAAGTAAGGAAAGAGTTTCCATTTGCTTCCAACAATGCAAAGATTGATAAATAAGAGAAAATATAACAAATTCTCTAATGCACTAATTTTATCAAGAAAAACTAATGCAAATCAATCCCAAAACAATTTTTTATTTTTGTGTTTTAAAAACAAGCATAAAAACATCTAAATTCAAATTAAATAAAACTGATCTAAATCTACGATTGATTTTTTAGAATGTAAACTATGCAGTTGTAATCTATGCACAATTCACTTGAAAATTATGCAAATGTAATCTATGCACATCTTTCATTCATATTCTGAAAATGAGAATTCTGATTATGCAAATGTGATCTATGCAAGAGAATTCTCAAACACAAGATGATTCTAATGTAATATAAGAACCAATCAAGTGGAAGTCAAGAAAATCGGGTGAGAGTTCCAAAGATCAAAAAACACTCAAAGGCGATTAACACTCATACACAATTTAGCCCCCCCCCGGCGAATGAGGGGGAATTTTTTTTGCAAAAACAAAAGCAAAAAGATGCAAAATTGTGAAAAGACTGAGACAAACCTTCAATTAATGACCAAAGGAAATCAAATTAAGAATTTCTCAAAAAGAGACTCAAAACACCCAATTAACTTAATGGAGATTGATGAGATGAAGAATTTGATGAAAGAAATTCAGAAACAAGAGATTTTTGATAGAAAAATACAGATCTGGGTAGATGCTAAGAATCCTAAATTAAATCTAAACTAAACTAAAAGAAGAAATCTAAGTTTTTCAAGACTTTTAACAAGGTTCGCAGGTCCCAGAAGTAACAGGTGCGGTCCCGCACTGGTTACCTAAGGAAAGTGCGGAGACGCCCGCACTGTGTGTGAAGACAAAGTGCGGTCCCCTGAAAACTTCAAGAAAAACATAAAATATTTCAAAATTTTTAAAAAAAGAAGAAAAACTAAGCTACCCAGGCAGATATCCATCAATCAAAAACCAGGAAAAACTTTTCCTCAAATCAAAATAAAAGAGAACCAAAAACAACAAGTTCTTTCCCCAGTGGAGTCGCCAATTTGTTGGCCGGATAAATCGTTCTTGCGGACAAGAACGATCTCCCTAGTGTCAGAAGACAATCTAGCAACAAACGAACAACTAAGTTTGTCTTTCTCTAGATATATTCGTTTTACAAATAAATTCTATGAAGGTGTCGATCCTACCTTAAATCCAAATGCTTATTTGTGGTTGTAGTCTTTCGTCGCATCAATAATCCTTCGTCGCAACAAGAGCTCTTTTGTCGCAAGAAAGTATCATCTTTAATTGATCTGCAATCACAAACAAGAAAATATCAATAGCACCTGTATAACAAATAATCATAAAACATACCTATCATAGTGATCAAGGAATCTATGAAATAAATGATCAAACGACAGCTTATTGAAATAAACAATAGAACGACAATTTATTGAGAAAAACTGAACTTGATTGTATTAATCTTAAAATATACAGAAGAACCTTACAACCTTAGCCTTGATGTTCGAAAGGCCTTCCTGGGGTCCGAAGCAGGAATCTCCTCTACTTTGATAAGTCTTGCACTCTTCCTCCAGGAGCACAAAGAGGTATGTGATCTTTCCTCTCAAAAGCTCAGCAGAAAGAATTCTAAATCTCAATAGCACTTCAACTCAATTATATTACCCATCAAAATATTCTTCAATCCTCCATTAGTTTCCTTAACATAAAAACTTAACCCCTTGAACTTAACTCCTTTAAGGCTACCCAATGCCTCCTTTTATAGAGCAGATGAGGAGGTTAGGATTCCACCTTTAAAGGGATAGAATCCTCCTTCAAAGGGATAGGCTCCTCACATCAAGGGATTAGTTCCTTAAGGTGTGGGATACATTCACCTTATCAAAGCGTACTCATCCCCAAAAAATCTCATCTAGAACCTTCCAGAATTGACCAAAATTCAACTTTTTCAGTTTAATTTCGCGCTTTTTTGACTTTACAGGGGTACCGCAGGCATTACACTGGAAAAATGCGTTCTAGAACGCAGTTTCTCTTCACATTACCTGCGTACCCTAGCTAAAAACGCATGCAGGCTTCATGTTACCTGCGTACCCAAGGCTTTTTTGAGTTTTAAGGGTTTTTCCTCCAGTTTCAGGGCTTGGAATGAGGAACAAAGGTTGTAAGACTTGCAAAGAAGGCATGTATGAGTGTTAATGAGCTCATACAGTCAGTAAAATGTCAAGGTGACAGTTTTCAGTGTAACACAAAGTTACGACCCTGGGAATTTGATGTACCAATTTACCCCAACGGGGCCCACAGCTTTGGCGATTCATCTCCTAGGGTTAGTTTTTTGGATGTTTAGGGTTTTCCACTATTTCTCAATAATAAATATTCCTTTGAGCCTCACTGTAAAACAGTTCAGAGGCATGCAACCACTACATCTCTTCTCAGAGATAATCTACCATCGTCCAACCTAGTTTATTTCCATTATGTATGTAAGCATATTTCAATTATTTGATATTAATGAAATGATGTTTTATTTTTGCTACATCTATGTGTTTATGTTTATATTTGTATTCTATTGCATTCATTCATAAGTTTGAATCGACAACATTAGATCAGTCTGCTCTTTCTCTATTTTTCTTTGCATATCCACAACGAGGTCAAGGTATAAGGAGTTAGGGCTCGAACTGGTTTAATCCTTGCAAGATCAGCCTCAAAAACCCATACGAACTCCCCATGGCAGAAGAAAATAAAGATGAGGGATCAGGAGATCCTTTCAAAATATTGCTCGAGGAGGCCTTCGAGAAACATAGGAACGCGATGGTGGATAACTTTGCCTAGTTCCTTCAACGATTACCAACATATGGCACATCTTCATCCAAAAACCACTCTGGTTGCGCCACTCCTTGTAAGGTACAATTTAACTTTGAAATTCCCATATTTGAAGGCTAGATAGATGCATATGTTGTATATACATGGTTGAATTTGTTGGAAGGATAATTTTGGTTCATGAACTTTTCAATCGGGTAAATATTACTTTTGGACTCCTCAAAGTCGCCCCCCATGTCAAGGACTGGTGGGAAACCCACTATGATCAAAAGGACGAGAGGGAACCCTCACGGTTTTTATCTACACCCACTTGGAATTATTTCCGATCTTCCATCAAGGAAAAACATTACCCTCTCGAGAGCTATGAAGATAAATACATAAAGTGGACCACGTTGTGAGAGGGAAGGGACCAAGATGTTTCAGAGTTCACAAATGGTTTTCATGCCCTTCACATGAAGCTAGGTATCAAGGATTCTGAGAAAAATTTGGTACTCAAGTACCATGGTTGTTTACATAAGTACATCTAGGATGAAATGGAGTTCTTGGACATCTCCTCTCTCAATGTCACCTATCGATATGTTTTCAAGATCAAGTATAAGTTTAAATAGTAGAAGTGATACTTTTGATCTAAGAATCTAAAGCAAGGGAAAGGTGCCCAAAAATCGCAGAACAAAGTAAAAAACCAAGGTGGGGATCCCCAAGCCTAAACCGTCAAAGTTGTAAGCAAAGAAAAACACCATGAAGATAAAAAAGGACATGGGAAAGTTGTGTGAGTTCCATAAGAGCCCCACTCACAACGCAAGTGCGTGTCGATCCAACCAGTCACTGGTGGTCAAGCTAAAGGCTTCCGAATCATATGCATGTTCTCACTCTGAGTCAAAACCCAACAAGGGGAAAGACACAGGGAAGAATTTATTGATGTGGAGCCTAATGCCACTGTTTCCACCACCAAGATCTAGAATTTTGAGCCTAAAGATCCAAAGGAGGGGGAGAACCTATTCCACTCACATATGTGGGTGAATGGTTCTCTACTGCAATTCCTTGTCGTTATCAAGATCCAAAAGAACCTCATTTCAACAGAGGTCATGAAGCATTTTGGCCTACTGACCACAACACACCCACAACGTTACACCATCAGGTGGCTTCACCAAGGACGAGATCTTCGCGTCAACCAACAGTTTCACCTCCCCTACAGCATCAAACCCTTCACAGATGAGGTGTTTTGTCATGTTTCTTCTCTTGAATTTTTTGATGTATTATTAGGCCAACCATACTTGTGGAAGTAACATGTTGTATATGAGTCTAGGCCTTGCACTATTATTATTACTTTGGAAAATAATTTGTACATGATACTAGAGGTAGCACCACCTACCACCATCTAATTGATCACTGCGAAGCAATGCAGTAAGATCATTTTCCAGAATGGGAAATTTGTTTTCCTTATTATTTGATCTCAGGGAAAGAAGAATATTGTGGCCACGTCCTTTAGATAGGGATCCTCCACACAACAAAAACAGATGGACAAGGTCGTGGAGGAGTACATGGAAATCCTCACCTCACCCGCGGCGGTACCTCTACACTGGCACGACGAGCACTCCATCGATATAACCCAAGGTGAGTCACTGATTCGGATTTATGCAGGAATGAAACAGAATACACATATAACCAAAAATACAAATATGCAGTGTAAATAACACTTCATTTCATTAATATCAAAGAACTGAAATTTTCTTACAGACAGAATGGAAATAAACTAGCTAGGGTGCTGGTAGCGAATCTCTGAGAAGAGATGTGGTGGCTACATACCTCTGAACTGTGTTACAATGAGGCTCGAGGGCCTATTTATTATTGATAAACAATGGATAACTCTAAACGTCCAAAAACCTAACCCTAGGAGATGAAGCGCCAAAACTATGGGCCCTATATGGCTAAATTGGTGTTTCAACTTCCCAGGGACGTAACTTCGGCATATGATCTTGGTTTGACACATATGATACATCATTAGAAAGATCTATCTGAGGACTACAACTATTGTTGAAAATATCAATTTCCGAATGAAATCATATTTTTTGGAAAAACGATGCCCCAAAAACGTCATTTAGGGCCTCAAAACGGCTCTGAAAGTTCAGGACCCGAAAAACTGCTAAAAATAGTAAGTTGTGCCAAAACTGAAAAACTGAAAGAGACAATGGTGGAAGCCCACAGTGATCAGTGGTGTACCAATATCCACTGGATCATTCCTCCCCCCTTAGGAAGCAATGGTCCCCATTGCATTGAGTTCCTCCATGAGATGAGGAAACTTCTACTGAACTTGGTCCCTGGTGAACCACTTGCCTTGGTGCAGGAGTTGGCCAGCTTTGACAACCTGATACATTTGGATCTTCCATTGGCACGTGTTATTGATTTACATTTCCATGATACAATCTGTGGTGGCATGTTCCATGTAGTCTGGGTTTAACTCTTTTGGTGTGAGTTCTTCTGCAATGTCAGAGGTGTCCGGTAGAGGTAGGAAGTAGGGACGAAGGCGATCTACATTGAATATTGGGTGCAGACCAAGGAATGGTGGAATAATGAGCTCAAAGGCATTGTTCCCTACAAGCTTAGTGATGGTGTATGGAAAATATCGGAGCGGGCAAAGCTTGCGGTGGGGTCCAGTGAAGTGCTCCTTCTGCAAATGTAGCCATATTTTGTCGCCCACCTGGAAGTTGTGTGGCACCCGATGTTGATCATGTCATTGCTTGTACTTAGCATTAGCTCTATCCAATATGTCATGAACCTGTTGGCGGATGTGCTGAATGTACTTGATGAAGTTTTTTTCTTTGTCATCTTAAGATTGGACATGAGCCGAATCGGCCAGAATAGCCACAAATGGCATGGCTATGTCAATGGGACATAGTGGCTAGAATCCCAAGCCCACCTAAAAGGGGCTGTGGCCGGTTGAGCTGTGGAGAGCCCAGTGATAACTGTGTTGTACATATGGGAGGTTCTCATCCCATGTGCGTGGATGCTTTGAATTGTACATGCGCAAAATGTGTACAATCATCCTGTTGACGACCTCTGTCTGGCCATTAGTTTGGGAATGGAAAGTTGTGGACTTAGTGAGCTTGGTGTCCAATATTGACCAGAGGCTGGACCAAAATGTGCTGAGGAACCTACTGTCGTGATCTGATATGATATACTGTGGGATCCTAAAGTGAACCCACACTCGTTCAAAGAAGAGTTTAGCAGTAGATTTTGCTGTGATATTCTTCTTGCAGGCTGCCATAATGGCCATCTTCGAGAATCTATCGACGACCACGAAAACACAGTCGTTTCCATGCTTAGTAGAAGGAAGGCCTAACATGTAATCCATGGATATGGATTACCAAGGTCGACTAGGGGTAGGTAGCGGAATATAGAGCCCTTGCTTCTTGATGGTTGGTTTGGCAATGGCGCAAGCAGTGCAGGATCTGATGTACTTTTTGACATCTTGTCGAAGGTTCGGCCAATAGAAATACTTCTGCAATACTACCACTGTTTTCTCGACCCCAAAGTTCCCAGCGACTCGACTGTAGTGCGCTTCTCATATCATCTTGGCACACTTGCTTGAAGGAACACAAATGTGTCCTAGGTGGCATAACAGTGCATCTTGGAGGTGAAAATTTGGAACTTGTGTACCCCTCAAGAGTGCCTTGTATGTGTGGCTAAATTCTGGATTGGTCTTGTAGAGAAGCGGCCAATCAGAAGTCTCGTGCCCACAAGAGTTGAGAACTGTGCTTATGGCCATGATCGGTGATTGGCTGAGGTAGTTGGAAACATTATTGGTGCTACCCTTCTTGTACTTGATGTTCAAATGAAATTTTTGTAGATATGTGGACCACTTTTGATGGAGATCATTCTGCAACTTCCCTTGTGTCTGTATGAACTGCAAGGGTCAGTGGTTTGTGTGGATCATTATTTCCTTCCCCAAAATGTAATGCTTCCATTGTCGACAAGTCTGCACAATGGAATACATTTCTTTTTCATAAGTGGGATACTTGCGAACTGTGTCAGATAATGTCTCACTGTGATATGCCACTGGATGCCCATGTTGATTAAGAACTGCCCCAATAGCATAGCCAGAGGCATCTGTCTCGATCTCAAATGGTTGTTGCAAGTCTGGTAATGTGAGCACTGGGGAAGAACAGAGGCGATGTTTCAATTCTATGAACGCCTTCTATTGAGATTCTAACCAAAATAATTTTGCTTTCGCTCCTCCCTTGGTGACTTGACTCAAGGGCCAAGTGATATGAGAGAATCCCAACACGAACCTGCGGTAGAAATTAGCAAGACCTAGAAATCTGCGAAGCTCTGTTAGAGTGGTTGGGGCTGGCCAATCCTGAATGACTTGGATCTTGGCTGGATCCACATGCACCCCCCTTTCATCAATAATGTATCCCAGATATTGAACCTGCGTCATGCCAAAAGTGCACTTCTCCAAATTGGAACACAACTTGTGTTGCCGTAGTGTTTGGAGGACTTTTCGGATGTGGTGGAGGCGCTCTTCCCAAGTCTGGTTGAAGATCAGAATGTCATCCAAGTACACCACTGCAAATGAGTTGGTGAATGGACGCAAGATGTCATCCATCAACCTCATGAAGGTTGCAGGAGCATTCATCAACGTGGAAGGCATGACGAGCCATTCAAAAAGGCCATCCTTGGCTTTGAAGGCATTCTTCCACACATCAGAGGGTTCTATTGGTACCTGGTGATACCAAGACTTCAAGTCAATCTTGCTGAAATATTTTTCCCCTTTGATTTGGTTCAGAAGGTCATCAATTCGTGGGATCGGGTACCTATTCTGGACAATGATCTTGTTCAGCGCCCGATAGTCCATACAGAGTCTCCAAGTCCCATCCTTCTTCTGTATCAATACGATCAAGCTCCCACAGGGCGATGAACTTGGCTGGATGTGACCTTTCTGCAGCAGCTCCTGAATCTACCTCTTGATTTCATCATTCTCTAGAACAGAGTGCCTATAGATCGGTCAATTGGGTAGTGGCGCACCTGGGGTCAGGTTAATGGGGTGCTTGACCTGACAATGTAGAGGCACCCCTGTGGGTGAGGTGAAGATGTCCCCGTACTCCTCCACAACCTTGTCCATTTGTTTTTTTTGTGTAGAGGAGCCATGTCTGGAGGTTGTGGTCACAATCTTCTTCTTGCCCTGAGGGCAGATCATCAGGAAAAAAAATTTCCTGGTTTGGGAAATGAGCTTACTGTATTGTTTTGCAGTAACCAAGGAGATAGTGGGAGGCGATGGTACCTCTGGTATCTTGTAAAACTTATTTCCCAAAGTAGCAATAACAGCACGAGGTCAGGACTCATACACAGCATGTCACTTCCACAAGTATGGTTGGCCTAATAATACATCATAAAAATCAATAGGAGCAATGTCACACAATTCCTCATCCGTGAAGGGCTTGATGCTATAGGGAAGGTGACACTACTGGCTGACGCGAAGATCCCGTCCTTGGTGAAGCCACCCGATGGTGTATGGTTGTGGCTCCGTTGTGGTTGGAAAGCCCAACCGCTTCATGAAATCTGCTGAAATGGGGTTCTTTTGGCTCCCATTTTCGACAATGAACTGTATCGGGGAACCCTTTACACACATCTGGGAGTGGAAGAGACACTCTGCCTCCTCTGGATCTTCTGGTTCCTCCTTTTGGATCTTCGTAGTGGCAACAGTAACGTTGGGCTCCGCATCAATAATCTGCTTCCCTTTTTCATTCCCCTTGTCAGGTTCTAATTCAGAGTTAGAGCATGCATCTGATTCAGAAGCCCTCATCTCGGCCACCAACAACTGCTTGGCCCGACACTCACTTGTGTTGTTAGTGGAGCTCTTATGGAACTCACACCACTTTCCCATGTCCTTCTTTGGCTTCGCGGTGTTTTTCTTTGCTTGTGGCTTTGGCAGGTTGTCTTGGGCCACCATGCCTTGGATTTGTCCTTTGGTTTGCGGTTTGGGGGCACCTTTCCCTTGCTTTAATTTGCAGATCCAAAGTCTCGCTTATTCTGTTTGAATTTATGCTCAATATTGGCAGCATACCGGTATGCCGTACCAAGTGAGGAGATGTCGAGGAACTCCATTTCCTCCTGAATGTATCTGTGCAGACAACCATGATAATTTAGAACCAAATGTTTCTCTGAATCTTTGATACCCAACTTTGTGTGCAGGGTATGGAACAGATTCGTCAGCTCATGCACATCTTGATCCCTTTGTTGTCGCAGCGTGGTCCATTGTATGTACTTGTCCTCATACCTCCCCACGGGATAGTATTGTTCCTTGATGGCATCTCGGAAAGAATTCCAAGTGGGTACGGCTGAGAATAGAGAGGTTTTTGTCTCGTCCTTTTTCTTAGAGTAGGTTTCCCACTAGTCCTTAACATGGGGGGTAGCTTTGAGGAGTGCAAAAATAATCTTCTCCCAGTCGGAAAAGTCATGAACCGATAAATATCTATCTAATACATTCAACCATATATCTACGGCATCTGCATATATTTGACCCTCAAATATGGGAATGTCAAAGTTTACTTGTACCTTAAAGGGAGTTGCGCCTCCAGAGTGGCTGTTAGATGCAGATGCGCCGCCGGTGGGCAGTCATTGAAGGATCTAGGAAAATTTATCCATCATCGCGTTCCTTTGTTTTTCGAGGGCCTCCTCGAGCAATATTTTGATAGGATCTCCTGCTCCCTCATCTTTCTTTTCCTCCCCCATGGACATCTGTTGGGGTTTGCGAGGCTGATCTTGCAAAGGTTCCACCAGATCGAGCCCTAACTCCTTATACCCCGACCTTGTTGGGGACATGCAAAGAAGGATCAAGAAAAAGCAGACCACTCTGATACCACTAATCCAAATTTATGCAGGAATGCAATAGAATACACATATAACCACAAATACAAAGATGCAGTGGAAATAACACTTCATTTCATTAATATCAAAGAACTGAAATTTTCTTA
This sequence comes from Pinus albicaulis, assembly GCA_034641835.2. Classification (NCBI taxonomy): domain Eukaryota; kingdom Viridiplantae; phylum Streptophyta; class Pinopsida; order Pinales; family Pinaceae; genus Pinus; species Pinus albicaulis. The sequence goes on along the minus strand of CM076578.1, from coordinate 1,134,113,862 downwards.
CAGATAGAATGGAAATAAAGTAGCTAGGGTGCTGGTAGCGAATCTATGAGAAGAGATGTGGCTACAGACCTCTGAACTATGTTACAATGAGGCTTGAGGGCCTATTTATTATTGAGAAACAATAGAGAACTATAAATTTCCAAAAAACCTAACCCTAGGAGATGAAGCGCCAAAACTATGGGCCCCGTTTGGGTAAATTGGTGTTTCAACTTCCCGGGGACGTAACTTCGGCATACGATCTCTGTTTGACACGTATGATACATCATTAGAAATATATATCCAAGGACTAAAATTGTTGCCATGAATATTAATTATAAAATGGAATCATATTTTATGGACAAACGACGCCCAAAAAACGTCGTTTAGGGCCTCAAAACAACTTCGAAAGTTCAAGACCCGAAAAACTACTAAAAATAGTAAGTTGTTCCGAAATTGAAAAACTGAAAGAGAAAATGGTGGGGCCCCAAGTGGAATAGGCAGGTGGCCACCAATATCCATTTGGATCAGTCAACACCCAATGGACCAATATATCGACTCTCTTTTCTGTATAACGATGAAATCAAGAGGCAGATTTAGGAGTTGCTACAGAAAGGGAACATCAGACCAAGTTCATCACCCTCTAGGAGCCTGATCATGTGGGTATAGAAGAAGGGTCGGACCTATAGAATATGTATTGAATATCGGGAACTGAATAAGAACACTGTCCAGAATAGGTATCAGATCCTATGGATTGATGACCTTCTGTACTAGTTGAAGGGGGCCAAATATTTTAGCAAGATTTACTTGAAGTCTGGTTATCACTAGGTACCAATCAAACCCTCCGATGTGTGGAATATTTCCTTCAAATCCAAGGAGGGCCTTTTCAAATGGTCGGTCATGCCCTTCAAGTTAAAAAATTCCCCTACAACCTTCATGAGGTTGATGGATGACATCATGTGACCCTTCACCAACTCATTTGTGGTGGTGTATTTGGATGACATCTTGATCTTTAGCCAAAGGCTGGAATAACACCTCCACCACATTCGACACACCCTCCAAACATTGTGGAAACACAAGTTGTGTGCGAATTTTGAGAAATGCACTTTTCATATGACCCAGGTTCAATATTTGGTGTACATAATTTATGAGTGGGGTGTGCATGTTGCCCCAAACAAGGTATAAGTCATTCAATATTGGCCAGCCCCAACCACTCTAGCAGAGCTTCATAGCTTTCTGGGTCTTTCCAAATTCTACCACAGGTTCGTGTTGTGGTTCTCTCATATCCATTTTCCTTTGAGTCAAGTCACCAAAGGAGGAGTAAAAGAAAATTTATTTTGGTCAGAATCCCAATAGGAGGAATTTTCTGAGTCGAAGCGTCCCCTCTACTCTTCACCAATGCTCACTTTACTGGACCTGCAACAACCATTTGAGATTGAGACATATGCCTCTGACTATGCTATTGGTGTAGTTCTTGCTCAGTAGGGGATTCCAATGGCATATCAGAGTGAGACACTTTCAAACACAGCTTGAAAGTATCCCACCTATGACAAAGATATGTATTTCATTCTGCAAGCCTGCCGACAATGGAAGTATTACATTTTGGAGAAGGAAATAGTCATCCACATAGACCACTGACCCCTATATTTCATACATACATGAGGGAAGTTGCATAATGATCACCATCAGAAATGATCCACATACCTGCAATTGTTCCATTTAAACATTAAGTATAAGAAGCAAAACACAAATAATGTTGTGGACTGCCTCAACCAACAGTCAGTCATCGTGTTGACCACTGTGCTTGACTCTTGTGGGAACGAGACGTAAGGGTGGTCAAATATTTATAATAGTGATCCATAATTATGAAACACATACTGAACGCTCCTAGAAGGCAAGTAAGTTCCAAATTTTCACCTCCAGGATGCATTTTTATGCCACCTGGGACACCTTTTTTTTCCTTCAAGTGAGTGTGCCAATATTGTTTGGGAGGCGCACTATAGTTAGGTCGGTGGACATTTTGGGGTAGAGAAAATAGTGTCAATGTTGCAAAAGTATTTTTATTGGAAAAACATTTGACAAGATGTCGGGAAGTACATAAGATCTTGTATTGTTTGCACCATTTCCAAACCGACCATCAAGAAGCAAGGCCTATACACTCATCTTCCTACTCCTAATCGACCTTGGGAATCCATCTCCATAGATTACATGTCGGGCCTTCCTTCTACTAATCATGGAAATGACTATGTTTTTGTGGTCATCGACAGATTCTATAAGATGGTCATTGTGGCAACTTGCAAGAAGAGTATCATAGAAGAATGCACTGCTAAGCTCTTCTTTGAATGAGTGTGGGTACACTTTGGGATCCCACAGTCCATTATCTTAGTTCGAGACAGATATGGGCCTTACACCATCACAACTTCACCCAATCTGATATGGGCCTTACACCATCACTAAGGTTGTAGGGACGTACAATTCTTTCGAGCTTAGCATTCCACCATTCCTTGGCCTGCACCCAATGTTTAATGTGGACTGGCTTCGACCATACTTTCCACCATTACTGGACACATCAAACATTGCAGAACAACTCACACTAACAAATTTAAACCCCGACTGCATGGAACAAGCTAAAACTGATCGGATCATGGATACACATATCAAAAGCACTCGCCAACAAAATATCCAACTGTATCAAGTTGTTAAATCTGGCCAACTCCTGCGCCAAGGCAAGTGGCTCACTAGGGACCAAGTTCAGTAGAAGTTTCCTCATCTCATGGAGGCACTCAACGCAAGGGGACCATTGCTTCCTAAGGGGGAAGGACTGATCCAGGTTGATAATGGTGGCCACCTGCCTATTCCACTTGGACCTCCACAATTTTTTCTTTCAATTTTTTAGTTTCCTTAATTGTAGCACAATTTACTATTTTTGGAAGTTTTTCGACTCTTGAACTTCCGGAGCCATTTTGAGGCCATAAACGATGTTTTTTTGAAAGTAGACAAACATGAATATTTAATTAATATTTGCAATTGTAAGTTGTATTCTTCGGATAGATATTTATAACGAGGTATCGTGTGCGTCAAACGAAGATTATATTCCAAAGTTATGACCCTAGGAAGTTGATGTACCAATTTTCCCCAAAGGGGCCCACAATTTTGGCGATTCATCTCCTAAGGTTAAGTTTTTGGATGTTTATGGTTTTCCATTATTTCTCAATAATAAATAGGCCTTTGAGCCTCATTTTCAAATAGTTTAGAGGCATGTAGCCACCACATCTCTTCTCATAGATAAGCTACCATCGCTCGAGATAGTTTATTTCCCTTCTGTATGTAAGATATTTCAATTCTTTGATATTAATGAAATGAAGTTTTATTTATGGTGCATCTATATGTTTATGTTTATATCTGTATTCTATTGTGTTTCTACATAAGTTTGGATCACCCAACATGTATTGAAATAATACACTTTACAATTTAATAAAATCATTGAGGACACACTGATAAGTGGAAAATGGATTTTAAATTCATATTTATAAATTTCAATTAATAAAATAAGACCCATCTCTTTTACTATTCAAATGTACTGTAAAATCACCCATCAAAGTAAATTTAAAACTCAAGTGAAATTTCAAGAGGTTATTATTAAAATTATCTAGTTTCACAACGAATTTATTAAATCATATTTAAAATTCCAATGAAAATTTCAATTTACCTATATAGATGTATTCCATAACTTGTGATTTTATTTAGAGTTTCAAGAATTTATCATGTTTACTCTGAAGGTGGGTAAAGCAAGCTTAATTAGTAAAATACTTAAATATTCACATAAATATCCTATAGTACACAACAAAACATATTGTTTTAAACAAAAAGCCTTTGAAATTTAACACGTAAATATATTATAGTACACAACAAGACATATTGTTTTAAGCGAAAGCATTTGAAATTTAACTATGTTGGCATAAGTTAAAATTTTTATATCATACCATTAGAGTATGTCTTATTGTTTTAAATCATAGCTATTAAAAAGATAAGGATAATAATAATAATAATAAACAACAACATCCTCTCACGTTTTAGGCTTTGTAGAACCCGAATGAACCAGAACAAAATTCACTTTATGATTTTTGTTTATATGAAGTTCTTCTTTATGGGATATGCGAGGAAGTATCACGTAAATATATTTAATGAAAGCTTTAATATTGAAATATTTATTAAAATGAACAAAAGCTTAGAAAACATTATATTAACTTTTGTATAAATTTCATGATTAAATATTTATTAAACATTATCACATTAAATCTAACACAAATATTAACTATTTCATTGAAATAACATACGAGGCCCCACAATAATAGACAGGAAGAATGACAAAGGGTAAAAATGGTTATCAAAAAGACATAGGTAAAGGGGAGAAGCTACAACAAACTCAGGTCGCTGGTCCAAGTAAAAGAGGTAGAAAGAGTAATAAGCAAACCCTTGAACACATAGCAAATATGTATGATTCAGAGACTCCAATGCACATTAGGAAAACTATTCAGGGTTGGGAGAGGCAAAGTGATGATGATGATGATCTTAAAGAACAAGAGGTTAGAATAGATTTCATTTCAGATCCAAGAAACACAAGAGGCCGAGTTTCACTATTTCAACAATCAATTAAGGCATACTGGAAATTTAAGTGTGTATTAGCAAAGGCGATGTTGAGTATGCAAGAAAAGAAATTCAATTCCTTAGTGCTCTTTGAACTTCAGCAGATGAAACAGGATATGCACGAAATGACCAAGGCTCATATACAAGAAAATGCGTGTATAGGAAGGATTGAACAATAGATTTTAAGCATGCAGCAAGCAGAGATGCCTGGGTCTACTGCAAAATACCCAATACTTGTGGATTCTTCAGATAGTTGACACTTCACAGTCTCTAATTTTGTATATTTTTTGAAGATAGTATGTATAGTTTATGTTTTATATGTAATTTTTATGGACATAGTAAAGGGATATTAGCTATGTGTAGAAGGATAAAACAATACCAATTTTGGTTGGCTTATAACACTATAAGGTGGCCAACAGATCTGGTTTCCTTCGGACAGGTTGAGGCCACTAACTTCAGTGGAATATGTATAGCAACTTACTCTTTACAAAATAGAAAATAAAAAAGTACCACGAAATTAACCCAAAAAAAATAAAAATATGAGGCCCCACTCCACTACTTTGGACACCATCCAGCCAAAGGAAGAGATTAATCGACGATTAGTTTTTCACCGGATACCCAATAAGAACCATTCATTAAAAGTATATCAATGATCATGATGCATCAGACTAAAAAGAGTTCATTAAGCCATCGCTTATTCCTCACTCGATGTAATAAGATAACCGGTTGATTTAGTTTGACTCTAATCCCTAAGTTTTATTAAGCATGCACCTTAGCTGGGGAGTTTAGAGTTTTCTTCACCTTAAATTCATCTTCGCTAAAATATTTTTGTTAATTTTTTGGTTGAGGGTTTATTGCAAGTTATATTTACATGCGTGAATTCATATATGCCAAATATATTTTATACGCTAGAGTTTTATTTACAGGTTGAGGAGAATTTACGTCTGTTTACGAGCCAATAAACATATTTACATTAAAAAAAATTACAATTTTTATATAAAGCGTTTATCTAGATTTATTGCAAGAATTGGGTTAAAGAAAGAACGTAAGGCATGAGGTTTCACTCAATTATTTTCTTTATAGTGTTTTGAGAATTTATTTCAGAGATAAAGGTTCGTGAAAAAAATATATTACAAAAAATGTTGGTGAAATAAAGAGAGAACATTTACTTCTTCTATTTACTTCTTGTTATCTAATTATCTAAAGGATTAATTCTAATTTGTTTATGCCGGAATTGGGTTTCCTTATATTAGCACTAGACAAAGTTTGTATATAAAAATCCCTAATTTCTGGTATGCTGATTAAGAGAAAGAAGACACTTAGGTATTATATGCCTAGTTGCACTTGATGCACATGCCAGGACTTGAAATATTTTATAACCTTTGATTATATATTTTGAATTTGATATTTTTCAATTTCCTTCTATTTCAATTTCTAACATGTGTTGGTTTACAACAATACTTTAAATAGTTGACATGATTGATTGTATAAAATGCTTTCATTATCTAATATGATTGTCTTTTAGATATACATACTATTAGAGGAAAATAGACATAATTATTTACATATTTGATTGTTGATAGAATTTCCAAATGCTCAAAATTTATATTCTGCTACAATACTTCATGTAAATATTATTTGCAACAATTACATGTTCTTTTTGTTTCCCTTGTCATTAATTTTTCATTTATTTTATATGTTTGTATCTTATATTTGTCAACGCGATAATAGTTTACTTGATTTACACTATTTTGTTGCAGCCATCAAGAGATTTGCTCATTTCTTGATATCTATATTATTAGATGGTGGTTTGATGTGGATACTTAGTTTACTTGATTTACATTATTTTGTTGTAGCCATCAAGAGATTTTCTCATTTCTCGATATATGTATTATCAGATGGTGGCTTGATCTGGATAATTGCCTTTTTGTAAAGTGAGTAGAAATGTATAATACTTGATATTACACATTTCACATTTTTCAATAATATGAGTTATTAATAAGAATATACAAGTATAGCTAACCCTCAAGTATTTTTTTTCTTTGGTTTTAAGTTGTTTGTGGAAGATCATTTTTTCTTGTCATATAATCAAGGTCACAACTTGATATGATTAAATGTATGTTGTATAGGTTTCTCCCACCTAGAACTTCGCACTTGTATCTATTTGCATTATAACAATAAATTGGCCTTATTTATTTTCCTAAATAGAATAATTCTTTTGTTAATATTATTACCAGGGAATACCCCTTGTGGTGAAAGGGAGGCCAACCCTTATCACCTAGAGTGGGAGGATTCTAGGATCCTCAGTGATGTGGTCTTAGGTTTTCCTTAGTTACCAGGACAATTTTAGCACCAACAGTAGGGATAAAATATAGTACTCCATTATTATTGGCCATACAAGAGAGAAGAGATAAAGAAAATGAACAAAGGAAGTGGGCGGCTATAGAGGCAAATGCAAGATTCTATCCACAGGAGGGCACACCATCTAAGATGCCTTGATATGTCAAAGAGGCCACCCATGCCATGCATGAACTACACATCAATGAGTAATTTTCTTAGAGGGCGAGCAAAAATTTTAGCAGGTAAGTGATGATGGGTACCATCAAAAGGTATATTATAAGGCCATTTTTCCACCCTCCAGCCCTTAATTTCTCCTTTTATCACACTAATCAACATAGTTTTGGCCATAATGTGTTTAATAGGAATATTAAGGATGTTTTTCATGCTTTGTGGCCTAAAGTGGTTAATGTGCGGGAAAAGGAGCATTTTTTAGTACATTTATGATGGAGAGGCATGTTGGAGGTAGATAGAGGAAGTTTAGGGGGTTTGTCCCCTCCATTTACTCTCATTTGACTCGAAGTGATCCCTATAATCACTCATATAAACTCATCTATAGCTCAAGGTCTACTAGTAGCCAATGAACTCAAGTGAATGTGAGATTCTAAGGTAGCTGGATCCACTTTTTTTGAATTTTTGGAGGCAAGTTGTCTACTTTTCAAGGAGACTTCCCCTCAATCCTCTTTGTATAAATAAACAAGCCTAAGGGCTCATTAGGATTCAAAATTTTGGATATAGGAAGAGCTACTGAGATTCAAGTACTTGGGACTCTTATTTCCATTTTGATACGATGTATTTGAACTTTCATGTTAATGAAATGTTCACTATTGGTCTACATATGAGTTAACTTTGGAGGGATGAGACCCTTGGGTTAGGGCCCAACTGAGAGGCTCTAGTCTCTCCTTTGTATTTTATTTTATCATTGTTTGAGTAGTATTATTTCTTTCATTGTTTAAGCATAAGTTATATTGAAAAAATTATGGTTGCAGGCTTGATTACCACCTCTCTTGTGGGAAGTGTGGTTGAGGAGTCTACAACAACAAGCCGAAAATATGTGTTTTTTTCCTTTGCAAATTTCTAGGCTTTGGTGTATAGTTCTATTGAATACTTTGTTCTTACATCCTAGAAGTTAATATCATGCCTTTGCACATGGATTAGAGGCATGTTGTAGGATAGAGTATCTCTTTATGAAATAAAAATCAACTCATCCTTTCCATCTTGATTTGTTTTGTTGCAATTTGATCACTAGATTTATGTTATTTACAAGAGTAAGAAGGGGTTGATTATTAGTTTTTAGGTACTACCAATAACTTGAAGGGATTGGAAAAATCATCCTAATCCATTTTTTCATCACCATCTTCCTCCTTGACACATCATAATGCTCTCAAATTCTGCCACTGAGAGCATCTTTTCATGTTCATTGGGGGGGCATCGTGAGCATGTAATTTTGTTTAATATGGGCCTCTGAGAGGTGATAATCTTGGGAAAAGGACTCACATATCCTTAATACACCCTCACATACATTTTACCACCTTTAAAAAACCTTTCATACCCTCAAGATGCTCTTGGATCTAATCCAGTAGAAAAACAAGGCAATCTTGTAGCATCCTATAGCAATCATGTAGCAGTCCTTTAACATCATGTAGCACTGTCTAAAATTGACCATATTTTCTTTAAGATATTATTTTTTTATATCTTGGGATTGAATCATGACCTCCAAACTTTGAATCCATGGTTGGGGAGGACCAAGGACCATGTTAGACCAATCCTTCCATCAGTGCAAGTACATAACAACAGTTAGAATTAGTAGACAAATTTCCACATTTGAATCACAAAGATTGTTCTCTTATGTGATATGTGAGGACTACGTTACTAAAGCTAAATTACCTTTAACTTGGTGATAAGAAGGGAAACTCTTCAATGAAATTATATTAGACCTATTTTTTGAAGTTACGTTATTATATTTTCTAGTCATAGCTTTAGATCAAGTTTCCTTTATCAAGCAATTTTTCACATTCTGCATGTAGAGTAATGATTTAAATTTCGCAAGTAGAATATTGATTTTCATTTGCAAGTATATAAATAGCATATTTCATCTCTGCAATTAGTACAATCCTTTACCTCCATGAAATTGTAGTTATCCTTTATATTTGATGAATGGCACTTTCATTTATGCAAATAGGATAATGTTTACCTTCCTACAACTACAGTAGACTCTTGTCTTGCATGAAAGTTATTTTTGAAAGATAGTAAAAGGAGAGGTATTTGTATTCCCTGATATGATCCATTGACTAAAGGTGGCATGAGTATAGCTTGAGATATTGTGTATATATCATTGTCATCTCTTAATTTTGTATGAACCTTAGGTTGATAATTAAAGTTGGTAGCCTTGGGAGTCTCAAAAATATTGTTGTGATACTGGGTCTCATCATGATGCAACCACAAACAAGACATTTTACATAATATAAAGATCCAAATTTTTAGATTGATGAAATAAACCTTCTAATAAAATCAACCAAATTTGATCAATTAAACACTGAGAAACCATTAACTATCCAATTACTAGCTCCACCTACTACGATATAGTAAAAAAAACCCTCCTCCTTAAAAAAATGGTGCACCACCATCTACCCCTCTATGAGGGTGATGAAGATATTAAAAAATGGGTTTTGATAGATAAACCAAACACAAAGAAAAGAAATTTGAAAAGTGTATATGAGCATTAAATAAAATAATGTTAACATGATTTATGAATTTTAAGGGGAATTAAAAATAAAAGAAAAGAAATGGAAGTGAAGGAAAAATTTTCATTATTCCTTAAAATTTTGTGTGTATTTGGAGAACTCCAAACAAGTTTTAGAGGGTATGTTTGTTCATGGAATTTGATTACTGCAAGTAATAATGAGAAGAAAAAAGTCGCCTTTAAATACTTATAATGAAAACTTGAATAAATATTCTACCTAATCAATAGAGTGAACACTAGAATTAGAAATAATAGGACAATACTAATAAATAGTTATACAAGGTTTCATTCCATGAAATTTTTTATGGGACAATGTTTATCAAGTCTTAGTTTTTAAAGCTTTATGAAACCACGTTATCTCACTGTCGTGTCGCTTGGTTCACCTGTCACCCAACTTACCTGGTACAAAGATGATGGTGATTATGCCGATGATGAAAAAGATGACGATGAAGGGTAATAAGTTTCTCAAATGGAAAGGTAAGAAGTTTTCTCAACCTCTGGACTATGAAGTACATTATAATCCCACAGATGATAAATAATAGTAAATAATTTCATCTCCTTGACATTTATATATGTTATAATTTTGTCATTTGATTGACAAATTATTTATGTAATTCTTATTTGAGTCTCAAAACCATCCCATAACATTAATGCATGCATATATCATAACCATGTCAAATTTCAGTGCATACGAGCACAAACTGAAATTTTTTCAACTTTGGCCCCATTCTCAATTCAGGGGCAGACGGTCATGTATGGGCCAACATTACTTATTTTGTGTGGCTGCACCTAATTTCCAAGTTGGTCCGACCCACCAAATAATTACACAGGTGCCCCTTCCGATGGGCGCCCTGGCGTTCCAACCACACGATGCCCCTATTAGTGCCTGGGCGCCCTACCTTTATGAAGGTTCGCCCAAGGTGCAGTCGATCATCCTACTGTGTAAATAAATTAAAAAAAATCATTAACTCATCAATCATGTTCAGAAAAATATATTATCATTTGTTAGTACCATGATGCATAATCATGTAGAAATTTGCTGAATAATAAATAATTATCCACCGAGACTATCCTGGTCACATACTATTTGAACTTCATACACAACACATAATCTCTTCCACTCAACCAACTCAGATCATCACACATGCGGAAATAAAATCAAGCGATAACACATCAAATCATCATACACATTAACACAGTATGTATGGGGAAAGCTTATAGCTGAAAACCCCGCAGCTATTGTGTATATTGTAATGGAGAAATCAAGTAACAAACTCAGTACAATACTCCTCACAAGTACTCAGTACTTTCTCATACAGTTACTCACAATCTAGCTCAGTTTTGAACAGGTTACTGGTTCAAAACTCATCGCCAATTGCCTTGCCTCTATTGCGCAATCCAGGCCTGTCTATATAGAGATCCAAGGTTCGAATCTCCTTGGCTTGACAGCGCAATCATCATGGGAAATTCCTCCAAGTGTGGTGCAAATCTCATGCACAACTGATGTCGCCACTGATAGCTAACTCCACCTTTTCATCTACCTCTTTCACTGGTCTCCACTGAACTGATCATGCACTGTAGTGAATTGATGTGTTCTTGAGTTGAATAATGAGTTACTAATTAATGAATTAAATAATATTTAATTCACTCCACTCATAACTAATTGATTAGCTAATTAAACTAATCTCAACTAGTTCAACTAAAATAAATAGAACACAACTCCACTATCTGTCTCATTAACTCCTCCAAACTTCTGCCACTGAAGTCTAACTGAAGTCAACCATGCGTGATGCCATCAAACCCTTGGGAACCACGTGATTCCTCTGTCAGATGCATGAGCCACTTCTGTAGCTCGAACTGAAGTGCTCCAAGAGAGTAAACTGAAGTTTATAGTCTAAATATTATTAAGGGTAAATAATATTTGACTTCCCCGTTTTAAGGAGAGGCAGTCTAAAAATAGACTTCGACCTCTTTGACCTCAAAAATAGAGTCTCATCTATTTTTACCAACATGACACATACTTCAAGAATCTCAAACTGGAATCCCCGAACCATGCTCCATATGTCTAAAAATAGACATAGTCTAAAAATAGATTTTTGTGCCAGAATTTGCCTGCGGGCCCACTTAGTGAAGGCGACTTCATTTCACTAAGCTCCATCATCTTGCTGCATTTTCAACAAATCAATCAATTATAAACTAAATTTTAACACCGAAAAATTAATTTAGTCAACTTATAAAAAATCATTATGAGACCCCCTTATGGGAACTCTGTTCATGGGAAGTCATGGGTCAACATTAATTATTTTGTGCACGCACCCCTTGCGAAGTCAGGCCAACCCACCAACTTGTCGTACAAGCGCCCTAGCGTGCCCAACACGCGATGCCCCCATGGGTGCCCATGCGCCCCACCTTCGTGCGAGCGTGCCCAAGGCACATAAATTTTCCCTGCTATGAAAATCAGTGAACACAAATCATTATCTCATCAATCATGATCACAACAAAATCCAATAATTTTTTAGTACCATGTTGCATAATCAATCAATTATAAATTGAATTTTAACACCAAAACATTAGTTTAGTTAATTTTATAAAAATCATTATGAGGCCCCCTTGTGGGAACTCTGTTCATGGGAAGTCATGGGTTAGAATTACTTCTTTTGTGTAGATGTCCCTTTCCAAATTGGGATGACCCACCAACTCGTCACACAGGTGCCCTGGCGTGCCCAACACATGACACCCCCATGGGCGCCTGTGCGCGGGCATTCGCCCTACTATGGAAATCAATGAACTCAAATAATTATATCATCAATCATGATCACATCAAAATATTCTCAATTGTTAGTACATGTTGCATAATAAATCAATTATAAACAAAATTTTAACATGGACACATTAATTTATTCAATTTTCTAAAAGTCATCATGAGACCCCTTGTGGGAACTTTTTTCATGGGTAGTCATGGTTCACCATTACTTATTTTATGTGGGTGCCCATTTCCAAGTCAGGTCGACCCACCAACTCGTCACATAGACACCCTAACATGCCCAACACGTGACACCCCAATGGGCGCCTGTGTGCCCCACCTTCGTGCGAGTGCGCCGAGGGATCAGGCGTTCACCCTGTTGTGCAAATTAGTGAAAAAAAACATTATCTCATCAATGAAAACAAAATATTATCATTTTTTAGTACGTCAATGTTTCATAATCAATTAATTATAAACCGATTTTTAACACCTAAACATTTCTTTAGTCAATTTTCTAAAAATCATAATGAGACCCCCTTGTGAGAACTCAATTCACGGGAAGTAATGAGTCGACATTACTTCTTTTGTGTGGGTGCCCCTTTATAAATTTGTTCAACCCACCAACTCATCACATGGGTGCCCCCGCTATGCGGGCACCTTGGCATGGCCAGCACGTGATGCCCCCATGGGCGCTCAGGTGCCCCACCCAGCATGCGGGCATGCCCAAGACACAGGTGTTCATCCTTCTATGCAAATCAGTGAACACAAATCATTAGCTCATCAAGCATGATCACAACAAAATATTATCATTTTATAGTACCATGTTTCATAATCAATCAATTTTAAACCGAATTTTCACATCGAAACATTAAATTAGTTAATTTTCTAAAAATCATTATGAGACCCCCTTGTGGGAAATTTGTTGATGGGAAGTCATGGGCTGACATTAAATAATATTGTGTGGATTCCCATTAATAATTCAGGCTGACCCACCAATTCATCGCACGTGCAGGTGCCCCTTTCGAGTAGGCGCCCTGGCGTGCCCAACACATGATGCCCCCATGGGCACCTGCATGCTTTGCCTTCGTGCGGGTGCACCCAGGGAGCAAGTGTTTGCCTTGATATGAAAATCAGTGAACACAAATCATTAGCTCATCAATGACAAAATAATATTATCATTTGTCAGTACATCCATGTTGCATAATCAATCAATCATAAACCAAATTCTAACACCTAAACTTTAATTCAGCTAATTTTAAAAATCATTAAGAGGCCCCCTTGTGGGAACTCATTTCATGGGAAGTCATGAGCCAAAATTACTTATTTTGTGTGGGCACCCCTTTCCAATTTGGGTTGACCCACCAACTTGTCACACAGGTGCCCCTATCGGGCTGTTGCCCTATTGTGCCCAGCACGCAATGCCCACATGGGCGCCCGGGCGCCTCGCCTTCGTGGGGGCGTGCCCTGGGCATGGGAATTTTCCCTGCTATGAAAATAAGTGAACACAAATCATTCACTAATCAATCATTATCACAACAAAAATATTATCATTTTGTAGTATGTTCATGGAGCATAATAAATCAATTATAAACTGACTTTTAACACCTAAACATTAATTTAGTTAATTTTCTAAAAATAATTATGAGACCCCCTTGTGGGAATTCATTTCATGAGTAGTCATGGGCCAAAATTACTTCTTTTGTTTGGGAACCCCTTTCCAATTTGGACCGACCCACCAAATCGTCGCACAGGAGCCCTGGCATGCCCAAATTTTGATACCACCATGGGTGCCCATGCACCTAGCCTTGGTGCGGGTGCACTCAAGGCACAAGAATTTGCCCTGTTGTGAAATTAAGTGAATACAAATCATTATCTCATCAATAATGATAAAAAAAATATATATTATCATTTGTTAGTACATCCATGCTTCATAATCAATCAATTATAAACCAAATTTTTAACTCCTAAACATCAACTTAGTCAATTTTCTAAAAATCATTATGATACCTCCTTGTGAGAACTCAGTTCATGGGAATTCATGGGTTGACATTACTTATTTTTTAAAGGTGACCCTTACCAAGACGAGTCAACCCACCAACTCATTGCATGGGCACCCTGGCGTGCCAAGCACGCGATGCCCCCATGGGCGCTTAGGCGCCCCGCCTTCGTGTGTGCACGCGCCGGGGCACATGTGTTCGCCCTACTGTGAAGATAAATTAACACAAATAATTATCTCATTAATGACAAAAAAAATAGTATCATTTGTTATTTCCATGTTGAATGATCAATCAATGATAAACTAACTTTTAACCCCTAAACATTAATTTAGTCAATTTTCTAAAAATCATTATGAGACCCAATTTTGGGAACTTTTTTCATGGGAATCCATGGGCTAACATCACTTATTTTGTGCATATGCAACTTTCCAAGTCGAGTTGACCCACCATATTATTTCACGGGCTCCCTGGCATGCCCAACACATGACGCCCCCATGGGCACCCAGGCGCTCCACCTTCGTGCATACCCAGGGTGCGGGCATTCACTCTGTTGTGAAAATCAGTGAACACAACTCACTAGTTCATCAATGAAAAAAAAATATTATCATTTTTTAGTACGTCCATGCTTCATAATCGATCAATTATAAACCATATTTTAACACCTAAACATTAATTTAGCTAATTTTCTAAAAATCATTATGAGACCCCCTTGTGGGAACTAGTTCATGGGAAGTCATGGGTCGAAATTAATTCTTTTGTGCAGGCGCCCCTTTCCAAGTCGGGTCGACCCACCAACGTGTCGTTGAGCACCCTGGCATGCCCAACACGTAATTTCCCCATGGGCGCCTGAGCGCCTTGCCTTCATGTGAGTGCACCTAGGGTGTGTGCATTCACTTTGCTATGAAAAATAGTGAACACAAATAATTATCTCATCAATGAAAAAAATTATTATCATTTTTTATTTCCATGTTTCATGATCAATCAATTATAAACAAGCTCTTAACACTAGTCAATTTTCTAAAAATAATTATGTTACCCCCTTGTGGGAACTCTATTCATGGGAATTCATGGGATGATATTACTTCTTTTGTGTGGCCACTCCTTGCCAAGTTGATTTGACCCACCAAATTGTCGCACAGGTGCCATGGCGTTCCAACACGTGATGCCCCAATGGGTGCCTACATGCCCCGAATTCGTGTGGGAAATCACCTTGATGTCTAAATCGGTGAACAAAAATCATCATCTCATCAATGATGAAAAAATATTATCATTTGTTAGTAAGTATATGATTCACAATCAATCAATTATAAACCAACTTACTCCTAGACATTAATTTAGTAATATTTCTAAAAATCATTATGAGACACCCTGGTGGGAAATTAGTTCATGGGCAGTCATGGGTCGACCTTACTTCACATGTGTGCCCTACCACCATGTCACCTAGTTCACCTTTCACCCAACTCATACTATATGTCTGCTTAATGAACCAAAGTCAAAATTGGAAATGATGCTATAAACGTAAATGAGCTTCTCTTCATTTCAAGAATAATATATTCTCTACTTAACAAGGCCAACTGCGTTAAGGTGAAAGCTCAAATAGCCCCTCCCCCCCACTAAAATCACTCTCAATTCCCCAACCTAATCTATCTACTATAATATATTTTAAAGAAACACAGTAACATAAAAACATAAAAACTAGGAAAATAAAACTTTAAGGTGAATGAAAGAGAACAAACCAAATGAAAACATATAAATACATACCTTGTACTTTTCAACATTTTGATATCATTAATCTTATTCCTCATCCACCTCATCATCTATATCATCCAGTTCATAATTAATGTACAAAGGATTCACCATATCAACATCATCATCATTTTCTATATCACCATTTGGAACATGCTCTTCTACATTTTGTTCAACTTCTTCAAGTTCTTCGTTAGACACAATGTCAATACCATATAGTTCATCAAAATTAAGATTGTATCGATTAACATATATTCCTTGAACTTCTTCAAAGTCTTTGTCTGACACTGCATGAACCCCCTGCTCCTCTACATAATCTTCTTATACTACATTATACTTTACAAGCCTTCCTCTGGGATCATATCTAACAACATATGATCAACCCACTTTACTTGGAATATATAGGTAAAATACCTATTCACATTTTCTTGGAAGAAAATATCGCTCTGATCTTGGCTCAAGGTTCCTTGTATCAACCATGATAAATATGTTAGCATGCTCAATAAAAATTCTATTAGGGTCACGTTCATTAAAGGAAATTTCAGCCTAAAAGTTCCCATGAAATTTAACATACATAATATGTAAACCAATCAAAATCATTTAAATTTAAAAAGAGGTACATGTAAATATTTTGGAGGGAAAATTTTAAAAAAACTACTTTTTTTATTATATTTTTGGCTTATCTCCTTATAGGTATACTCAAATTTCAAGTGTATACACTCATTGGATGTGGAATTAAATTCAGTATCCAACGAGTACCCATTATGCATACTTTTGATAAGACCCACATTGATTAAAAAAAATGAAGATACATTAAGAAAAACATGTTCAACGCATTTTTTTAATGTATCTTGAAATTTTATCAATGTGGGCCTTCTCAAAAGTATGCAAAATTTAATTCTGCATCCAACGAGTGTCTACACTTGAAATTTGAGTAAACCTATAGGGAAATAAGCCAAAAATACAATGAAAAAAAGTAGTTTTCTTCTTTTCCCTCCAAAATTCATAAATATTATTTTATTATGTTCCTATTATTTTATTAATTTTCCTTAGGAGGCCACTTTTAGGCTGAAATTTCCTCTAATGCATGGATTCATAGCCTAAACCATTTGACATTGAACACAAGTATTTTGAAGGATTCAATGTCACACTAAAGTATATCATGCAGATACCCATAGTATTGATTGTTAGAGAGTTCTAGATGTTTGTCACCTCTAGAGGAAACATTGATAACTTTAAATACTGCATCTACCCCACCATCATAAGTTTTCATCCTCTCATCCAACCTTTTGATGCAAAATTTGGGGCCATTGAACCACATTTTATTAAGGTGTTTTAACTGCAATACACCAGACACATTAAAATGCATTGCCAATTTATAAGCACACATATTTATACTTGAAACTTTTGAAAATTAAGAAAAAACACACCATATGCATCAATATAATTGTAAAAAAACTAAGTAGTATGGGTGAATATGCTTGCTTGATAATATTTTAAACCATGTGCTAAATCAATTTCCCTCTGTGTAATATTGGTATCTCCACTACGTTCAGCTTCTTTGACCAATGTAGACACACCATTCCATGATAACCTACCATTATTAGCTTTTTTGCATCGTTCAATCCATACCTTCATCCAATCTTTATTGTTCGCAATGTATTTATGTATTGCATCCCACTCTCGACCGATTGTACTAAAATAAAACAATTCACATATATATAATTAATTACCATGTTATACCTTCATAATAATGGATTATGAAGGAAGACTAAAAATTAAATAAGTGTGATATACATTAAAAAATAAATCAAATGTGATATAAATATACACTATATACTTACATCTCACTTTGCTCATTCTACCTTTCCCCAATAGGTGCTCCCCTTCGAAATCGTCCATGTAGTTTACATCCCAAATGTGATCTAATACATTAACACTTTTTCATATTTCATCACTATATTGACAAATATAAACCATGGTTTGATATACCATATATCCCTCTACCATAGAACCCTCAGGACGTGCTCTTTGTCTGACGAAAGCCTTCAATGATTTCAAGTGCCTCTCAACCATTCACATTGATCTTGTGCGTACAAGTCCTCACTTTTAAATCTCCTCGACTTGGTGTATGAGGTAGTATTCTTGTGCATTGAAAAATTCCGGAGGTAGATACTTTTTCATTTCAGACATTAGACGAAGAATTTTTTTCTCCAATAATTTATATCTTCTTTATCGATTTCTTTAGATGAAATCAAACTCTTACAAAATGACAATCCATCGATTGTATTTTCTCCCAATCACTCGCCTACTGAGAACAAATTGAAATGGATTAATTGCTGCCAAAACATTAGTTTTGCTGAAAGCAATAGAATTGATCTGATTGAATAGCACCACCATCTACATATGAAGTAAGAAAATCACACGTTTAAACAAAAAAATTATAATATAGTACATAATGACAAGGAAAACACATGTAGTAAAAAATATGCAACATGATAACTTATTGAAAAAATTAGACTTTGCACATAATTCTCCACTTACCTCATGTATTTTCCAAGGTCATATATAACTTGTTTGGAATTATTGTCAATTTTTTCCAGGAAAGATAAAGGTAGAACATATTGTAACAAAAATAATGATCGATCTTTATTTTTTCCAAAATCAGTAGAAACAAAAACACTAATTAATAAGAATGTGTTTCACCAATGTATAAAATATATATACACCAAAATATTAACCTTAATAAACACATGCCAATCATGAGTTTTTACCCCACCTAATTCACCTTTATTTGTTAGGATATTCTTTATGTTTGAAGAAATCTAGTTGGAAATTTACTTTTTCAATAACCTCTTTAACATGCTTTCTTTGTAGATCTGTCAATAACCATGGAAGGGTGCTTATATTTTGGTCGTCTCCATTGCTATTTTAATGAATCGCACTTTGAAATTCATGGTTGGCCTCCTTAATTTCATTACAAATATTGATAATTTTTTCTTTATCTCTCCTTTCATCTAAGGTTCGCCATAAGGTCTCTGTTACATTCTTCCCGATGTGTATTGTATCAAACAAATGAATAATTTATAGGCGTTCATAGTAGGGGATTCTATTGAATTTATGGGGATAACTTTTCATTTCTCGTGGAAGTGCCTTGTTATTAATGCCTTGACTACCTACAACTTGAATCATAGTTAAAGATATTATAACAAAAATATAACCTGTCAATTAGTACAATGAAGAAAATTCCATTAAAAGATAAAATAATCCAAACATATCATGTATATTTATACATAGAAAATTTGATCCATATCTTGAGAGACTCTATTATATTGCAACTTCCATGCATGAGTTTTCATTCAACGTGGTCTTAATACAATCTCTTCTTTCCCATTGAAAAAATGTTTTTTGGTACTTTGGTATCTATGGTTATTAGAAAGGAAGTGCCTATACTCATCAAACACTTTCATTCCTAAGCTTCGTGAACAAAGAGATTTCATCTTAGGACCACAAACTGGACAAGAAAATTTATCCTTTGTTTGAAGACTTGAATGACATGGAATATTTTTTATATCAATTATTTTAAGTATGTACAATGAAGGTTGAACTATTTAAAAAACATACTTGAAATGAACTTCATAAAATTAAATACTATTAAAGTGTAGGGTAACTTTATAACATACCATAAAAATCTATTAGCCTTGGGGAATCGTGAATTTTCCATACAAGCATTGCATGGAATTAAAATTCTCTTTGTGAAACTATTGGTCTAGAGATATCATACATAGTGACAATATTCCATAACTCCACTAACTCATCGATAAGTGGCTCGATATATACATTCATATATTTGACCTGGTACTTACCTAATTGATTGGACATACAATACATAATTACTGCATATATGAGTAAAAAAATATATTATAAGACAAAATTATAATTATGCATAATTGAACCATATACAAGTAAATTAACAAAAAATTATAGGACATAATTATGAAACAGACAAGACAAATGAGATGTTATTGTGCTACAAAAAATATTCTAAACAAATTATAAATACCTGGAACAATCATTGTCAATAGTATATGCTCCCTCTTTATTTACTTCCACGGAGGAATGTTATGTTGATAACAAAAACGGGCCACATTGAGTAAGTAGATCTAGGATTGCCAAATGGATTGACACTTTCAGTTGTTAATGAAATCCTAAGATTACGAGGTTCGCTTTTAAACTATGGCCACTTTTCCTCTATATTCCTAAATTCATATCCATCTTGAGGCATTCAAAGAACACCATATTGACTTCTATTCGTTGCATGGTAATATATAATTTTTTCTACACTT
The DNA here is from genome assembly GCA_034641835.2 of Pinus albicaulis. Taxonomy (NCBI): domain Eukaryota; kingdom Viridiplantae; phylum Streptophyta; class Pinopsida; order Pinales; family Pinaceae; genus Pinus; species Pinus albicaulis. The sequence goes on along the minus strand of CM076578.1, from coordinate 1,134,093,327 downwards.
TTCACCTTAAAAATTATCGCAGACGTGGAATTATGAGAATATAATGAAGAACCTTGTGAGGCACATTTTTTGTTACTTTATCAGTTTGATATCTACTCTCATTGCAATTTGGTAATTTTTCTTTCAAAGCATGGTATTTATAATAGAAAATATCACCATTAGGGCATGCATGAATAACTTCATACTCCATTCCAATATTTTTCATAATGGCATGTAAATATTGGTACATACGAGGTAAAACATTTGAAGGTGGTAACAATAATTCACCTAATAATATACAACATAAAAAATAGTAGTGGTTAATGTAATAAACAATATTAATCGTACATATTGCATCCAAATGTTACAAAATAATGAAATTATGCAGATCAATGTATTGACATTAAAAACAATGGAAACAATAATTTCTTTATCATGTACATATATACTACTAAATGTCACAAAATATATTACATACCTTATGAGTTGTGTCACACATGTGTTTTAAGAACCATTCACCACCTTTAAATTGACCAACAATAATACAACTGAGAGAAGATATGTTTTTGAGCCTTCATAAAGAGGTTTAGTTTCCCTCTCAAGTGCAGTAAAAGCAAAAGCATGGTCATCATACTGGTTATCATCGTCATCCATTCCAACATTATTAAATGTCTCATGGGTCAATATATTTGTCCCATATTCTTCAAATATCTTATCACCATCATTATATTCTTCCATAGGATCATTAGCTTGATCCTCAATATTAATCGATCCATGTTCTTGAAAAGGTTCTTGTACCACAACCACCTCTTCCTCGTTGAGAAATGCCATAGGGGGGTGATACTATACAATTACAATCAATAAAGTAATATTAGTATGTATATCAAATATTGAAATGTCTATATAACAATAGTTTACAAATATAATATATAAGGAAAAAAAAAAATATAACAAAGACAAAGACAAAGACAACTTAGGTGAGACCAAGAAACAAAGACAACAAATCAATGATGATGCTTGTGAAATTTATCAAGAAATTTAAGAATATGTTGAAAAAAATTAAGACAAATGTTACTTTTCTTGACATATAGGAAGTGAGAAACTTTCTGAGATTTATAGTCACGATCATAATAAAAAACATATTGATCCTATTTTTCATTCATAATTTTAATGCCATATTCTTTCTTAATGTCATATTTGGCATAATATACTTTAAAAACTTATTAATAATTCTCCATAAAAATCCATCTCCATAAAAATCCATTATTAACCTATAAATCCTTTAGGTACAAATTAACCCCCTAAACATACATTAACCCCATAACACCTTAACCCCTAACCCCCAAGCCCTTAACCTCTAACCCTTAAACCATTAAATAATAACCCCTTATCCCTAAGCCCATAAAGTAATTAACGTCTAACTTGACCTAACCCCTTAATCGATCTTAACGAAAATAATCAAATAATATTTTCTAGTTCACATCAAGATGACAACACAGTTCAAACACCTCCCAAAAGAATATTATAAATGCATTTACAATAGAAAGATAATACAGTTTATAATACAAAGAAATAAAATCTAAAATACAATATACATATAAATATTTACAAAAACAATCTACAATAAAAAGACATAATAAATAACTTACAAATGGATAATATTCATATCCGCATTCAATGTGTCCATAGTTTGTACAATTCTTTTTAGTTGATTTTATTATAATTATCCTTGGCCTCAAGCCCTTGCAATTTATACAAGGGAAATAACATTGTCCACCCTCAAAATCTATCGATGTTGATCCCACATATCCTTAGTCTCCTTGAGGAATGTTATGTGAAATTTTTTGTCACCAAACTTTCAATGATGATTTTGTTCAAAAATTAACCTCAAAATAAGCCTACATTAACCTTTCAAAACAATCGCAACTAATATATATAGCAAATATGTCAAAGTTATATGATGTTAGGGCCTCTATACACACACCCACACATATATTCTAATTATAATAATATATTTAATAAATTTCTATATATATTTTATATTATAACCATATAATATTATATTAATATTAATGTATTATAGATATCAATATTAATATATTTTAATAATATTATATTTAATTATAATATTATTTTATATTTATTTTAATTAGTTAAACGGATCAATGTAAAAAGGTACCATATTAGACGCTGTCAACGAAAAAACCAGTAATGGTGGAATTGAACGTTATGCAATGGTTATTTGCCATTTCTCGGAAATTGGACAACACATTTTCATATTGGATTTAGCATTGGATATCTGACGCTAAAATAGCTCTTGTCATATATTCGACGACAGGATGAATTATAGGAAAACCTCGGATAATCGATGACTGAAATTCCCTCAAATATTCAATTGTTTAAGAACTTTCGTCGAATATTCGACGGGCGTTAGGATTTTAGAAAAAAAAATACATTTAATTTCTGACATTATTTTCGATTTTATCCATTCCCTCAAATTCCACCATTATAATTTCCTCATAAATTTAGTAGTGAAGGGAGAGTGATTGCTTGAATTTTTAGCTGGTTTGTTGGAGCACCCTTCAACAAAGAAGCTTTTGATGAAAGAAGGATCCATTAGAGAATTTTTTAGGTCTAAATATGGGTATCCTAAGGAAAATTATAAAATAATAGTGGAAATAATAAAATAATATTAGATTCCCTCATCAAATTTTGGAGTGAAAAAAGAAAAAAACTATTTCTTAAAATTGTATTTTCAACTTATCTTCCTACGATTTTAGTCAAATTTTGAGTCGGAGCACTTGTTGGATGAAAATTTTGATTTCACATCCAAAGAGTACCCATGTTGAATACTTTATATGGATCATACTACAAAAAAAATAAGAAATACATGAAAAAACATGATTTCAATCGTGTTTTTCATGTAGTTGTCGTTTTTTCGTGTAGCGGGCTCCATAGAAATTATTCAACATGGGTACTCCTTGGATGAAAAATTAAATTTTGCATCCAACGAGTGCTCTCACTTGAAATTTGAATAAAAATGTAGGGAGATAAGTTGAGAATACAAGTTGAAAAAGTATTTTTTTCATTTTTTTATTTTTTTACCTTTTTACTCCAAAAATGGTGAATCATCCCCCATGGTTGACATCATCAGCTTCAATTCTATTTTTTCTTATAAATTTGATTTTGATTGTACATTTTTGTTTTGAGGCCCTTTTTTTACCTTGAATTTTCCCTAATACAATGATATTCTTACTCAAATACTCAACAAAACCATTGTTGGGAAGCCATAAAAAGGATTAGCTACAAGAGATAAAAATAAGCCTTGAATATGAGAAGAAGAGTCTCGCTAGCTGCACAAACTGATGGGTGGAATACCATTTCCTTATATAATTTTTGTGCACTCAAACATATTGGGATTCAATATACTATATATTTGCAATATAATTATGGATTCAAATTGTAGTCTTGGATCAATGAATCTCATGGGCGCATCTTTTAAATCTCCATCAAAAGGAACATGAGTCAAAATTAGTCCCAAATCCCATCACTAGGCATCAATAGAGTTGGAAATATAAAATTCAAATTCTATGCTTTGGGTGCATGAGGAAAAATTAGTACACATTTTAGGCTTGTGTCCCCTCTAGGTCACAAATCAGATCTTCAATGTGCAGAAGGTTTTTCATTGGATACTATATTTGCGATTTGAAACCTCATTAAGCCGATCGCACATGATGAAGTCACTACGTATATCCAATTTGTGACCTTTCGTGCACATGCCACTACTTATATATTTTAAATTTCTCTTCATCCCATATCATTATGTATCAGACACATTTTTCTTCCTAGCATATCCAAGCACAACCATTGAGCTTTCTTCTTTAAACTCTTTATGGATTAGCCAAACTTTGATCTCAAGATACATCGACTTTCCCTCAATCCTAAAATTTGGAAATTATGACTCCATGTGCCCAAATTCCCACCCAATATTCATATGCTATGGGTTTATAGTCTAAGTTACATTGAATTTTATTTAATTTTCTTGTGTTCATTATGTCAAATTATCCAGGGGTGTATTTAGCAGAATCAAGTGTGCATTCATTGTTTGGTATGAGTGTAGGATCAAAGTTTAAAAGGGTTTAAGTTCTTGAACCACACACACGCCTTGAAATTTATCAACATAAATATTTGTTAGTTATCATTTTGACTCACAAATGAAATGATGATAAAACTCAGGTTTGTGGGTAAAAGGAGAAACACCCACTGTTAAAACACAAATCGCATTTGTTATGTCTAGTGAATCCAAAGCCTAGAATCATGACTAAGCCTACTCTTGATTTACCCTATCATTTGTCGCATTCCTACTTCTCACCAAGACTATGATCTCCCAAATGAAACTTATGTTTCAATGCTTGATTGTAGTGGACTCTAAGTCACAATTCACAGTATTAGTCTCCAACTAAGAATGCGATTTGTGCTATGATCCAACACTACAACTAAATCATCCCATGAAACACAATCTAAAGATTCAGCTAAGAGAAATCCTACAAAGATTTGTACAAAGGTACATAAGCAGGATAGCACTCTCGGGAGAGTTGTTGATCTTACAAAATTTGAAGGTTATACAGAGCTTACTTGCGAATTTGAAATGATTGCAGGATGCTAACAAAGGTTAGCATGTTTTCTACACAGATGATGAAGGAGACATGATGCTTGCAAGATATGATCCACGTAAATAGTTCTACAACATAGTACAAAATATTTTCATATATGCACGCGAGGAAGTTGCAAGAATGACTTCTGGGAAACCCTCGAACATGAGGCTTCCAGGGCATGCTGAAGAGGAAAAATTTGCGAGAGGAGCTCCTACTCGGTATCCAGTGCATAAAGAAATTATGATGCTAAAAAATTTAGTATTTTATTTATAAGTCTATCCTGCTTAATTATATTCACTAGATTATGAAGAGGTTTTCCGTTACACTAAAACCCGCAGGTGTTAGTAAAATTTCCAAACCGGTAATTAGGATCCCCTAGTGTGGAAATTATGGATTCCAAAGAGGTGCATTGATTCCTCTAACACCCTCCCTCTAACATAGCTCAAGGGAATCGAACCTGGGACTAGGCTCTAATACCGTGTAAAATGGTTCTTCAGCTAGATCCTTATCTATGCTCTAATAATATTACTAGATTGTGAATTGGCACATAAAAGTGCTTAATGTGCGTATTTTATGTTTTAATTGTCTAGTTTGGTCTAGTTTTAATTTCAAATTGAGCATTGAAGGAATTGTTGCTCCAACAAATTTGGTTTCTATATGGACACAAGCATTGAAGGTCATATTTCCCAATTAATGATGGGGTTTGTATGAGCTGTATTAGTTTTACTAAAGAACTGGAATAAGGATGTGATCCAATCCCAGTGTAAGAGGTGTTTTATTTAGTGACAAACTATTGAATAGATATAGGAGAATTATCAGGTAGCAACTACCTGTCGTGTGATAAATAGTTTTGATAAATTATACATTAGAGGAAGTTTCAACCTAAAAGTGGCCTCCTAAGGAAAATAATAAAATAATGGTTAAAATAATAAGATAAGAGTTATGAATTTTGGAGGGAAAATAGAAAAACTACTTTTTTTAATTGTATTTTCGGCTTATATCCGTATAGGTTTACTCAAATTTCAAGTTGAGACACTTATTAGATGCGAAATTAAATTCCACATCCAACTATTACTCATTATGAATACTTTTGAGAGGACTCACATTGATAAACATTGCAGATACATTAAAAAAATGTGTTAAAACGTTTTTTTAATGTATCTGCAATTTTTATCAAGGTGGGTCCTCTCAAAAGTATGCATAATGTACTTGTTGGATGTGGAATTTAATTCCGCATATAATGAGTGTATAAACTTTAACTTTGAGTAAACCTATAAGGAGATAAGCCAAAAATACAATTAAAAAAAGAAGTTTTGCTTCTTTTCCTTCCAAAATATTTACATGTACCTCTTTTTAAATTTAAAGCTTTTTGATTGGTTTACATATTATGACATGGAAATTACATGAAAATTTCATGGTCATTTTTAGGCTGAAATTTCCTCTAATGTCCTTATGGAAATGAATAGAAATTTACTATTTTAAAAAATATATAAATCCCAAGGGAGTGAATCAAGAAGATGAATATCATGTTATCTAAATCACAGATTGTTGAAGATTTTTTGTATTCAAATACACAAGGATATGTTGAATTAATTTAAATATGCATTGGCATAGGGTTTTAGTGAAAAACAAAAACCACAAAGACTTGGAAATGACCATGAATTAGAATATGAGGATCATCTCCAAGGCCTTTCCTATGATTGTTCGAAAGAAAGACATGATTATTGGCAAGGGAATTATTCCAAAACATAGTTAAGGAAGCTCAAAATAACCTTTCATAGGCTATAAATACCTTGATGATATTATAGATGCATAGAGAAGGACTCTATAGGGGTAAAAATGTATATATTTATTTTAACTCATATGTTATGTATTTAGTATTTTTTGTTTTACTACAATATATATGACCATGTCATTTTCTTGCAAGAAAAAGCAAGGAACAAAATTTTTGACCTATTTGAAATAAGATGAGGTTTAGTTGAAGGAAAGACAATTTAGAAGATGACTAATGTTTTCAGTTTGATATTCAATTCTTGTAACACCCTCTTCCCACATCTACCCAAGTAATAGGCCAATCGGGGTAAATATGCGATGAAAGGATACTATGATGAGATTCGAATTCCTAGGTGACCTTAAGGAAGTGAAATCGATGGAAACGTATCACACAGACATCGTATAGAAACAATAACACCGCCAAGAGCCAACCCAACCATTCAGGCATCCTTCCCCTCGGTCCCACTGAGAATTTGAGCTCATGGACCTATAAACTGTTGGAAATACTGAGAAGGGGTTGAATCAATATTTCTTTTCAATTTTTATTTTTAATGGGTAGAACACTTATATTTAGAACACAAAATGAACAATAAGAATAAATTCTTTTATTAATTTCTTCTTTACAATAAATCAAGTACAATATATGTAGGGCTCCAACCCTAGATGAAGACACTGGTCTTCAATCTCCCAGACTCCAACCTGTATTTTCCAAGCACTAACTCGAACTTCCAAGGCTCCAACCTTGTCAATTCTGAGGCACCAACCTCAAGGGCTCCAACCCTATATCTGGTACAGGCTCCAACCTGGTCTCTTGAGGACTCCTATCCTCCAGGGCTTCAACCCTATCTTCCAAGGCACCAACCTTGTCTCTATGAGGCTCCAATCTCCTACTTCAATTCGTCAAGATATATTTGGTTATACTTCACGGCTCCCAATGTCTTCTTCAACAAGCCCTGTCAATCTTCACTTAGTCTTCATTGTAGTCTCCACATTACGTCATCAATGAAAACCTTGATCTTTTCACATGAAGGTGTCTCCACTGTCCTTCATGATACCCAATCAAGGATCTCTAAGGCCACCTCATGATGGCCAATGCATCATGGTCTTCAAGGGTGTCTCCAAGACTTCAATCAATGCTTGGTGATATGTGCAAAGCTCGAACTGTCTTCAATAGTCTACCCCATTATACTCTCTAAGATTATTCAATAATCTGCTCTAACCCTCTTCAAGGGCTTCCTCAAAAAACTCTCCAAGGGAGTCTTCAACAATGCTTCAAGATGTCTTCAATAATTGTCTCAAAAGTATTCTCCAATGGCCTTAGTGGTGTTCCAAGTTCTGTTGTCTCAAGTCAACAAAATCTTCTTCAAATACAGTAGATGGTCTTCAAAGATGCTCAAGAGGACTTCAATAGACCTTCAATACTACTTTTACAATCTCAAATCTTCTCAACAAGTCTACTCCAACAAGGTTAGTAGGAGGTATTCCAAAAGTCTGTTCTTCAAGTCTGCTTCCAAGAGGTCACTAGGCTGCTTCGAGGTTCTCTCTAAAAACTGAAAAGTTATTCATGACATTTGCTTCATTAAGTTTCTTAAACAAATAATTATTCAATAGTCTTTAGTCAATGGTCCAAAAATGATTCAAAGGATTGCTCTAAATGATGGTCTTTTAAATCTGATCCATCTACATCACTGCTCCAAATATTATCAAGGAATAACCCAAAGCCAGTTCCAAAGTCTTGCTTAAGAGAGGTTTGAAATATATCCTTAAAAATATTGAATGTGCAAATTCAAAATAGACCAAATGTCTGTTGCAAACTGATACAATTTTTGCAATCATGTTACATTATCACAGTCAAATGACAGTCTACTGTTCGAGCTTCATTGATCTTTCAGTTCCGAGTTTTGTGGTAAGAATTTATTTTTCCCTCCATCAAATGATTTCTCTGGTACATCACTCCCAGGTGATTGTAATATATATAATTTTAACTTATGGTGACTGTCTAGAGCTACAAATATGATTGTACTCACTTGTAGGTTGCCTGCCCAAAGTTCTGTGGTTGGCTGTAGCCTAGTCCAAGCTGGAAGAGAAGGTATACCATAAAAATTTGTCCAACCAGTGATATCACTGTTCTCTTCTTCCAAAGATCCTCTCAAGTTGTCCGAATATTTGCCTCTGCAATGACAGCCCACTAATGTAATAATAATTAGCCCAAACAAATGTCTTCAAGTCCTCCTCGGCCTCCAATTGCTTCTCTGTGGTTATATTCTGAATTTTTACCAAAAATACTTGGTCAAATGAACAGTTTGAACCTCCTTTTTATATAAGATTAACATCAATATAAAGAGACACGTCTTTCTAGAGGTAGGCTGACATGAATGCTAAAGTGTAGGTCGGCTCATAATTAATGATATTTTTCTTAACTTAAAAATTCAATATCTCTTCAACCGTTGGGAGTTTTTGGGCAAGTAAAGGCTCATTAGAAAGAGGAAAAAAACCTCTTTAAGATGGTATAGAAATTATTATGGAATTATGCCTCCAAGGTGTCCAAAATATTTTTTCTTGTGACTGCTCTTGAAATTTTTAGTATAGAAGGTGATTAGGACAGCAAGGTCATTAGGGCTGCTTCATTGTTTTGACTCCAAGTTCTTCATCATAGTGTGTCATAATGTATGTCATCAATATTATTCATGTCATCATGATAGTGTAGCATCCATGTCATGTAATAGTGCAGTGATATGGCATCCATATGTCAAAGTGCAACATCCATTAATATGCCATCAAGTTCTTTATGTCGTCTAATCATTGTCCATGTCATTAAATGGTCCTCCATGTCATCATATAGTATCCAACCATGTAATCAAGACCTTCATCAGGTGCACTTAAGGACTAGATCACTATGAACATCAATCAAGGCACATGATTGGTACTTGGCATCATCATCATTAGTTCAAGGACTTTTGTTACTAGGACATTATGGTCAATGGACATTTAGGAAAACAATTCTGCATTAGTGGATTGACATCTTCATAAATGGTCTCCTAGTCAACCAAGAGTCATGACATCATCATCTAGAACCATGCATCTCAAGAATATAGACATCTCAGTCAATGCCATATTGACATCAATGAAAACCTTAATTAACAATCTCCCCCTTTGTCATTGATGGCAATATTATTTCCCTTCCAACATTCTCTCCCCCTTTGACATCAATGGAAAACAGGTTGCCCAAGTACTCCCCCTGTCAAGTTGCTTCTTTTATTCATGAATAGTAGTCCTTCATAGTTATGTTACTCCCCCTGTCATGGTGCTCTTTCTTCCAGCAATATGGTCCATGATAGATGTGTTTGTATTTTTTCATCTAATGAACCAACTCCCCCTAACTATATGGTCTCTTTTTGGCAAAGTCTCATCATCAAATACTTGGAACATCATATCTGCCAAAGATGCATCAAATCAACAACATGTGTTGTTGGCTGAAGTGTTCAAGATACTTTCAAACCCAATTTTCTTCCTTCTCCATACTTGTGTAACTTTCTTCTCTGGCTTGGTTGTCATGGTTTTAGCTTGTTTAGGGACCCAAGTCATATTACAATCATGAGCCATATGTCCAATGTTATGGCAATTGAATCACTCCATCTTGTTCATGAATGAGTAATCATGACTTCTTCTTGCAAAATTTCTTCTAGAAGATTGGCGGGGACCATTATATTTATCTTTTTGATATGCCCTACAATGCTTTTACATATGTCCAAAGTTTGTACAAGAATATAAATAACCAAAAAATATAATATGGTACCTAGAGGATGGAGATTTCCTTGATGTATTTCCAAAGGCATTCTGCCTTGGGATCCTTTGATGATATCCATTGCCTCTTTCATCCTTGACACCTTCATCATATCTTCTTGAAGTAGGGTTTCTTCCAATGTCATCTTGACTCATGCTTTTGCTGGAATTGGGGACATCAATATTTCTTCCAAGCTTTTTCACATCCTTGTTGTTTGAAGCATTAAGGATTGCATCAGTTTTGTTTGAGGGTTCACCTGCATAACCAAGACCTGATTTATCTAGGGGGGATCTTTGATGACTTAGGATGTCATCTAGGGTTTGAGAACTCTTCAAGTTCTTATTCAGCAAGTCAACTTCCTTTTTAAGAGAGACAATTTCTCCTTTCAACTTTTCACAGTCTTCATATTTCATAACTATTTGGTTCTTCATTTCTTCCATCATCCTTCTTGCTTCGGGTGCTTTGATTTTAAGGGAGATGATATTTGATTTCATTATTAATATTTCTTCATTCTCCTCTGCTAGACTGCTCTCCATTTCTTCTTTTACTCTTGTAGCTTCACATGTTTCGGCCTTGAGGAGATTGATGTCTGATTTTAGTTTGGATATTTCTTCATCCTTTTCTTCTAGTTGGCATATCATGGTGTTTCTCTCATTTTATGCTTCATCAACTTATCCTTCTATGAATGCCAAAGTTTCCATAACCTTCTCGGTTCCTTGCGCTTGTTTACTTACTTCTTCTAGTTGAGATCTAAGAGAGGAGACTTCTTCTTGTATTGACCAATCTTTGCTTCAAGATTGTTCAAGCTCTTAAGTCTTTGTTCAAGGTGGCTTGAGAAAGTTTCTTCCCTTTTATTTTCCTTATCCAATTGATTTGTCATAGATATGACTTCTTCATGATGCTTTCTTTTATTTTGATGAAATTCCTCCTTAAGTTTGGAGAGCTCCTCATTTATTTCTTGTACTTGAAGCTTGGAAAGGTCAACTTCCTTCCTTGTCTTGTCTTGGTCACCATCTTGCACTATATTCTTAATTTCCTCATTTTCCTTTTTCAAATTGTTAATCTCTTCCATGGCATCCATAAGCTTAACTATGAGATCTTCTTCAAATCTTCTTTGCTTTCTTCTTCTTCTAGGTCTTCTTTGGCCTTGATGTCATCATTCTTATTTTCAACTTCCATGATGGGTTCTGGATTTCCTTATTTCTTTCCATCATCTTCTTGACTAGAGGTCATGATCAATGCTCCTTTTGAGTTAAGATCATGAATTTTGTCCCATATGCCTTTTGCTGATGAATTTTTTTCCAAATTGGCCTTCATAGAATCAGGTAGCCCATTCAAGATTGCTTTCATTGCTCTTATATTATACTCCTTGGATTCTCCTTCCATCATGCTATTAGTAATCACCAATTTCCAGACTTCAATGCCTTGACTCTTCAAGAAATTTCTCATTATTTCCTCCCATATATCAAAGTTTCCATTGAACAATGGAGCCTTCACAAATAGATTGACTTCAATTTCGATGGTTGAGGAAGACACATCTTTAGGAGCCTTGGAGACTTTATTTATTAGATTTTCCATTTGTGTTCTAAGGATAAAACTTCAAGCTGTTAGGCTTTTAATGAAGGTACTGGATCTGATACCAATTGTTGGAAATACTGAGAGGGGGGTGAATCAGTATTTCTTTTCAATTGTTATTTTTACCAGATAGATCACTTATATTTAGAACATAAAATAAACAATAAGAATAAATTCTTTTATTAATTTCTTCTTTACAACAAATCAAGTACAATATATGTAGGGCTCCAACCCTAGATGAAGACACCAATATTCAATATCCCAGGCTCCAACCTGTATTTTCCAAGCACCAACTCGGACTTCCAAGGCTCCAACCTTGTCAATTCTGAGGCACCAACCTCAAGGGATCTAACCCTATATCTGGTATAGGCTCCAACCTGGTCTCTTGAGGACTCCTATCCTCCAGGGCTTCAACCCTATCTTCCAAGGCACCAACCTTATCTTTATGAGGCTCCAATCCCTCCAAACTCGCTTCAATTGAACATGACATATTTGGTTACATTTTGCTCCAACATCTTCAATATTGCCCATCAATCTTCACTTAGGAACTCATCGTAGCATAAAATTATTGCCACACGAAAACCTTGATATTTTCACATGAAGGTGTCTCCACTGTCCTTCATGATACCCAATCAAGGATCTCTAATGCCACCTCATGATGGCCAATGCATCATGGTCTTCAAGGGTGTCTCCAAGACTTCAATCAATGCTTGGTGCTGTGTGCAAAGCCCAAACTGTCTTCAATAGTCTACCCTAATATAATCTTTAATATTATTCAATAATCTTCTCTAACCCTCTTCAAGGGCTTCCTCAAAAAACTCTCCAAGGGAGTCTTCAACAATGCTTCAAGATGTCTTCAATAATTGTCTCAAAAGTATTCTCCAATGGCCTTAGTGGTGTTCCAAGTTTTGTTGTCTCACGTCAACACAATCTTCTTCAAATACAGTAGATGGTCTTCAAAGATGCTCAAGAGGACTTCAATAGACCTTCAATACTTCTTCTACAAGCCCTCAAATCTTCTCAACAAGTCTACTCCAACAAGGTTAGTAGGAGGTCTTCCAAAATTTTGCTTCAAGTCTCCATTTTCCAAGAAAACACTAGCTACTCTTGTTAGTTCTCTCTAAACTCACAGTTATTCACGACATTTGCTTCATTAAGTTTCTTCAACAAATAATTCTTCAATAATATTTAGTAAATGGTCCAAAAATGCTTCAAAGGATTGCTCTAAATGATGGTATTTTAAATCTGATTCATCTACAACACTGCTCCAAATATTATCAAGGAATAACCCAAAGCTAGTTCCAAAGTCTTTCTTAAGAGAGGTCTGAAATATATCCTTAAAAATATTGAATGTGCAAAATCAAAATAGACCAAATGTATGTTGCAAACTGATATAGTGTCTGCAATCCTATTACATTATCACAGTCAAATGAAAGTCTACTGTTCTAGCTTCACTGATCTTTCAGTTCCGAGTTTTGTGGTAAGAATTTATTTTTCCCTCCATCAAATGATTTATCTGGTACATCACTCCCAGGTGATTGTAATATATATAATCTGAAATCATGGTGACTGTCTAGAGCTTCAAAATATTACTGTACTCACTTGTAGGCTGCCTTCCCAAAGTTATGTGGTTGGTTGTAGCCTAGTCTGAGCTGGAAGAGAAGGTATACCATAAACATTTTTCCAACCAGTGATATCACTATTCTCTTCTTCAACAGATCCTCTCAAGCTGTCCGAATATTTTCCTCTGCAATGACAGTCCACTGCTCTAAGAAGAATTAGCCCAAACAAATGTCTTCAAGTCCTCCTCGGCCTCCAATTCTTCTCTGTGGTTATATTCTGAATTTTTATCGAAAATACTTGGTAAAATGAACAGTTTGAACCTCATTTTTATATAATATTAACGTCAAGATGAAGAGATACGTCTTTCTATAGTTAGGCCGACATGAATACCAAAGTGTAGGTCTGCTCATAATTAATTATATTTTTCTTAACTTAAAAACTCAATATCTCATCAATCGTTGGGAGTTTTGGGGCAATTAAAGGCTCATTAGAAAGAGGAAGAAATCCTCTTTAAGATGGTATAGAAATTATTGTGGAAATATGCCTCCAAGGTGTCCAAAATAATTTTTCTTGTGACCAATCTTGAAAATTTTAGTACAGAAGGTGATTAGGACAACAAGGTCATTAAGGCTGCTTCATTTTTTTGACTCCAAGTTCTTCATCATAATGTGTCATCATGTATGTCATCATGATAGTGTAGCATCCATGTCATACATATGTCAAAGTGCAGCATCCATTAATATGCCATCAAGTTCTTTATGTCATCTAATCATTGTCCATGTCATTAAATGGTCCTCCATGTCATCATATAGTATCCAACCATGTAATCAAGACCTTTAACAGGTGCACTTAAGGTCTGGATCACTATGAACATCAATCAAGGCACGCGATTGGTACTTGGCATCATCAGCATTAGTTCAAGGACTTTCGTTACTAGGAAATTATGGTCAATGGATATTTAGGACAAAAATTCTTCATTATTGGATTGACATCTTCATAAATGGTCTCCTAGTCAACCAAGATTCATGAAATCATCATCTGGAACCAGGCATCTCAAGAATATAGACATCTCAGTCAATGCCATATTGACATCAATGACAACCTTAATTAACAATACTTGTTTGAATCACGATTGTCGTTAGACCAAAACCCGCAGGCGTTAGTCTCCGCTACAATCGCCAGAGTTAGGATCCACGAGAGGTGGTTATTCCATGTCACGAAACACATGGGGAGCTTCTTGAATTGCTAGTCTCAACCAGATCTTTTTCCATACACTTTTCCATACCTTTTTCACTCACCTGAACTTCCCAAGTTGTCAATATCATGTGCAAAAGAGCATCTAACATGGTTTTTAATTATATTTTTGTGTTTGTTATTTGATTTAGATTTTTTTCATTCAGCTGCGGAATCTTGCCACTTTCCGCAGCTGCTGCAACTTTCTGCAGCTATTTTGTGAAACTATATGCTACAGGTGTCTACAAGGAAAACGAGCCACATGGGCAGGTCAGGAATGACGTGGACATGGTTCTCGTGTCCTATTGGTTCAAGCAAACTCATCCAAAGAAGCCGCGGTCAAAGGCGTCCACATGGGAGTCAACCATGGAGTCTCATGTCGGCAGGACTCTGTTTCGTGTCACATGAAGATTCATACGGCCGTTTCTAAGCCTGCGGAGGATAAATCGACATATGTACAGGGCTCCTTAGTCGAATTCAAGCATCCACCTCTCGTAGATTTACTTTCCAACACGGCCATGATCCTAGATCCGTGGACGTAGTGGTCTACGTGCTCTCCACCAGCATGAACTTTAGGAGACAGTTATATTTCTTTTGTTATATATAATGCGTTTGCATACGCATATAGAGTTAGTCGATGTTAGTTTCTGTTATCTTTTATAAGTCTGCTCTGTAGTGTGATTACGCTGCACTTGTGCCGTAACATCACCATTCTGTAATGACTGCTTTTTAATATAAGAAGACTCTGTTTTCCAACTTAATTCGTATTTGAGGACCGTTGCCAAGGCTGGTGTAGAGGGCCCCTGCTCAGCTAAGGTTTTGTGCATTAGTGTATATTTCTCATTTTGTTTCTTTAAAGCTCATTGTGTCATAATCCATTCATATGTTCATACATTGCATTTGCTTCATTTCTGTTTATACATTTCCATAATTTCCATTTCATTTCTGTCTTTCATGCTTTATGATTGTTAATCACTGATCAGTGTTCTTGTTTCAGGTTATAGATAGGCAGCCCGAGCATTTTCATAGCTTTTTGACTAATGACATGGAACTACACTGTTCGCTGCTAATTTGCTTTTTCATAGTTTTATTAATTTCGCATTGCTTTGTTCATTTCCGCCTTATTATTTGCTTCCAAATAGTTAAATTTTCAGATATATTAAGTCGCTTTCAGGCATCTTCATTGTTTTAAAGCTAAGCAAATGATTCCGATGGTGAGGGATTGTATTATGAAATGTGTAGTTTAGTATTAGTTTCTTTTCCGCAAATTTAGATATATTAAGCTGCTCATAGCATCTTCAGTTGCCTCCGAAAGCCACAGCTGGACTGATGGTGAGGGATTGTATTATGAAATGTGTAGTTTAGTATTAGTTTCTTTTCTGCAAATTTAGATATATTAAGTTGCTCATAGCATCTTCAGTTGCCTCCGAAAGCCACAGTTGGACTGATGGTGAGGGATTGTATTATGAAATGTGTAGTTTAGTATTAGTTTCCTTTCTGCAATTTAGATATATTAAATTGTGCACAACATCTTCAGTTGCCTCCGAAAGCCACAGCTGGACTGATGGTGAGGGATTGAATCATAAATGTATGGTTTGATATTAGTTTACTTTCTGCAAGTTAGATATCAGTTACTCAAGTTGTTTATGATTACTTCCGAAAATCATAGCTGGACTAATGATGAAGAATCAGAAGATAAATTGATGTAACCTGATTTAGAATTATTTTGTTGCAATTTTGAATTTCCTTAAGCATAGTTTTCTTTTTTGTATAGTCAGCAGCAAGAATAGTTTGGTTTTCATGCTCACTAGTTCACTGTTTTGATTTATTAGATTAGCAGCACCTTTTCATTTCAGCAGTACATTTTCATTTTCTTTCAAGTCTTGTCATTGTAAATTTCAAATTTCTTTTTAAAGTTTCAAGTTGGTAAATCATTATAGGGGAGATCATTTCCTTGAACAAACATAACCAAACTTGTTTTCATCTTAGAATTTCCATTTCACCTTAGAAAACCAAAAACGACAAAAAGTTAAGAAATAGGTTATCTTGCAAATATAGTGCGCCGCACTTCATCAGCTTACGATTCCCGGATTGACAAATTAAATGCAGCAATTTAGGACACACTAAATTGACCAAACAAAC
>CM076578.1:1133686198-1134076523 GCA_034641835.2 Pinus albicaulis | reverse complement strand
AAAAACTGTAAATAAGACGCCATACCCCTTTGCTGATCAACTTTAAGCAAGCAGAGACAAGCGATGAATGGTGTTTGGTCTCAATCTAGTCTCCTAAACCAGCTCATTTAATTGTCAACCAGGATTTGTAAACTGCTGAAGTGAAGTGTACTGTATGTACCTAGGTACTTGTTTCCTAATGCGTTGTGTGTAGTGTTTTGTGATGTTTTTGGTCTTTTTGGTGGTTTTATGTTTACAAGGGAAAATGCCTAGAAAGCTAATGGAAAGGAGCTGGCGATCAAAACAGAGTTAAGCCTAATTGATGTAATGACAAATGGCAAATGCAATTGGAAACACTGAAGCAGAATCAAATCTAAACTATGACAAAGTAAAAGCAAAGCTTGATAATGACTTTTAAGAAAATGATTCAAAACACAAACTAAACTTGAGAAATGACCACTAAATATGCAAATCCTCTAACTAATCAATTAACCAACTAACCTACAATGATGCAACATTTGGTCCTTGATTAGAGATTTGAAACATATTGATAGGAAAACATTGTTATCATCATAAGATCTTCTATTCTAGAACTAGTTCCTATCTCTATTCTGCAATTCAATTGAATGTCACAAAACCTTTAGTCAAAAGTTATTGATTTCTTTTCAAAGTAGGCTTTTGAGGGAGGACTCTGTTTATGAAATGATAAGGAAATTGCAGAGATACTTTAGGCTTTATAGTGATTTTGTCTTATGTTCATATGGTTATGGATCATTTGTAGATTTTAGAACAAGAAGATGTTTGTGAATAATGAAGGCTGTCTTGTTAATTTTAACAACTGAAGTAATCTATTGTGCAGTGGATGACAATCTGAACGGGAAGTGCAAGTGCAATGAGTTAATCTAAAAATGAACTTAAGATGCCACTAATCTAGAACAATGTTGAACTACAAGTCATCATCAAATTCAAAACAAAGTAACTGAACATGAGTTAAGTGCAATTAAACTCCGGAGTATCCTAAACTATGCTATCATGCATTATTCTATGAAGTTACACAATCTGTTTGTCCATTATTAGTGATATTTTGGAAGAGTTCCTTCTTTTGGAAGAGGTATTAGAGCAATTCTGACTGTGTAATTGAATGCAAATGCAAGCAAAAAGACTGAAAGCAATGAAAAACTAAGATGTCATATCCATATCCTACTCGTCATTATGATGTTTTGGACAAGCGTTTAAGAGCAAGAACAAAGATGATACTTAGTGCAAACACACAACTAAATCATTCATTATCACGGTCATGTCTTGAACTTCTTAAGAATTTCTTGGAAGAGTTTCTTCCTGTGGAAGAGTGATTAGAACAAGTGTAATTGTGATAGTGAACAACAAAAACTACAACTAAATCCTACAGTACTATAGCCATTCATCATTCATCATTATAATCTTTTGGAAGAATTTCTTCTTGTGGAAGAGTTAGAATGAATATAACTACAGTAGCTAATTAAAAACCACTATGAATTCAACTTCAAATCCTACAATACTATAGCTATTCCTCATTCTTCATTGTAATCTTTTGGAAGAATTTCTTCTTGTGGAAGAATTAGAATGAGTACAACTACAATAGACTAATTAAAACAACTATTAATTCAAATGCAAAACGTAAAGGCAGCTAGAAGACTTATCTAATTTACGCAAAATAAATCCGTGCAAGAGGCAGGGGCCCTCTACCACCTGACGGAATTCAACTCCAAATTAAATCACGCTTCAAAACAACACGGTCTACTCCATTAAAGATGAAAGAACTTGAACATAACACTCTGCGTCTTCAGAAATGTAGCACAGAGTCTAAACAAAATCTAGCATCAAATCTAACATAAAATCTCTAACATAGTTCTCGGTCTCCCAAGTGTTTATAAAGCAAATGCACATAACAAGACTTGCAACAATTCAGGAACGCTGTCTTTCCTTATCGGAATCACGTTAGGACTCTTTGAAGTGGCTGCGTGAAGAGGAAAAGACATCTGGACTGAGACAGTCCTAATAGAAGTCTTCCTTCCTAAATGTGTTCCCCACGTTCAAAACCATACCCAGAATTCGTTTCTTCCTCCATGATGAGTAACGAACCATGTAGACATGACGTGGATCATGCCCATATGCGGTTTTTCTCAAGAGGCCACCTGGAACAGACTCAAACATGAAGGCAGCTGCAGAATCGCCGGTTAGCTACGGAATGTCTGCATTCTGCAGCTAGTTCCGGTCAAAATGCTTTACAATGGCAAAAATCACAAAATTTAGCAAGTCAGTCATGTAAATCATTCTAGAAGTAATTTTAACTATATTCATTGATCAATTGGGTCTAGGATGGCAATAGACAAGGGAAAATGAGGTAAAATGAGGTGAAGGAAAGCACAATTTTGAGGCTCAACATACCCCCACTGCTGTCTCTTTGCATGTCCTCATGCAAATTATCCTATGAACTCAGAGGCTTCTGCAAGGACATCTAATCCTCTTCTTCTCCTTTGTCTGGAAGCTAGAGATCTTCTGGGTTTTCTGATAACAATTTTGAACCTTAGGTTGGTGAGTGCCCTGATTAGCTTTTTGTTCCTTGTCTTCAACTTCTCATTGGTCTTCTCCACTTTGTCTATATGCAGGGATAAGGTTGAGTTCATATCAATTTTGAGCTTGACTTGATCCTTGAGAATTTAATTCTCATTTTTGATGTGTCTATTCAGTAATTCCAACTCATACCTATCCCTTCTTAATATATCTATTTCAGACAGTGGAGGACTGGGGGTTCTCTCTCTGCTTTCTGAAGCTCTCCTCTCCAAAGTTTCCACATAGTCATAAATTTCCTGTTGAGCAGGGTCAATTTCAGGGGTTCCTTCATAAAAATCCTCTTCAATATCTTCTTCCATGGATGTTTCCTCGTCTTCTATATCAATCACCCCTGTTTGTTTGATTAATGTTTTCTTCAATTTCCCTTTTAGTCTGTGGCTTCTTCTAGGCTGAGAAGATCCTTCTCCTTTCTCCATGGTAGATTTCCTGATTACCTTTTCTTCCTTAAGTTGCCTCTTGATTTGAGTCAACTTTTCTAAAATGATTTCTTCACTGCTTTCTTGGACTGTTTTGTCAATTTCAACTTTTGAGGCCCTCCATTTCCTACTTCTCCTTGTAGGCTGTGGTTCTGGTGAGGGTTCTTTTGGCTCTTCAAAATGATTTCTTATCAAGAAATCGTCCCATGTATCATTTGTTTTAGCTAGATGATGTTCAATCAAAATTTTGACCAAACCATGATGATATAGGGTTGTCTCTAAAAATTGAACTCTTCTCTGAACACAGGAAGCCATCTTTTTCAGACTTTGAAGTAAGAAATATGGTAGGTTTAAGTCTTCCCCCAAAAAATGCATCATTAGTCTAATGTGGTAGACATAAAATGTTCCATATCTACCCTCACATGTAATAAATTTTTGCAGAAGAAGTAGTATGTTTCTCCATTTTTTTTTCAATGCAGAACTGGGAATTCCTTTCTTAAATACGGTAACATCCATACCTGGTGATTTTAAAATTTTTTTCCAGGAGTCATTGTGGAATTATCTATTTTTGAACCATCTCTCTCCAGTTCTGAGCAACCCTGTAGCCTCTGCAATAAAAACTTCAGTGACAGTAAATTTTACATCTCCCACTTCAACTTCGGTTCCTTGAAATGATCTTGCAAATGTTTTAGTGACTTCCTTGTGGAAGCCATTAAATTTCTCCAAAAATTGAAGCCATCCTATTTGTTGTAATATTTCTTTGCATTGAGGGTAGCCTTCTAAATATTTTGAACCCACTGGTTCAGTTCTTACAATTAAACCCATGATTGTTTCCTCAACGTTCAAATTAACACTCTTTTACCCACAAAAACAATGACTTTCACTTCCGGATTGAAATGGCTTTAAGTTCTGAATGGAAATAGCTTCAAACTTCAGAATGACATACCTCTGATTGATAATGACAAATGTCTTCGAATTTCGGAAGGGTATACCTCTGTTGACAATGAAAACAGTTTCAAATTTCGAGCTGATATGTCTCTGATAGACAGTGGCAAATGGCTTCAAATTTCCCACACTACTATGCCTCTGGCTCTTGGTAGCAAATGGTTTTGAATTCAACACTGCAACACCTCTATCTTCTAGTGAAAAAAAGACTTTAAACTCGAAACTGCTACACTTCTGTGTTTATAGTGAAAATGCTCAATCTCTGCCCACAGTGATACTTTGTTTACCCACGGAATCAAATGGCTTCAAATTCTCACGCTGCTATACCTCTGAATTTACCCTTCTGCTCTGCTCTGCGTTTACAATGCTCAATGCTATTCAAACTGATATCCTTTGGCTCTGCTCTCGGTGATAAGAATATCTCTGTCTATGGAATGAAATGCCGGCTACAGAATGGAGTGATGGCAGTGGTCACGGAATGAAGTAGTGGAGTGAGGTGGAGGGAATGAATTAATGATTGAAGAGATGGCAGAGATTTTTACGACGGCAGAGGGGATCATCATTGAATGATTTGGTTAAGAGACGTGAAGAATTCAAATACATCGACCATTTTAACCGCTTAAATGATATCGGCCATGAAATTTGAAATGGAAGATTTTAATCCAAAGTCTGTGGAGGTTTTATTGGTTTTTATCAATAAAAATAATTAAAACAACCCTTTCGAACAATCCATAACTAAAACTATGCTAAAATTTTATGAAATGCCATTATAATTTAAACTTGTTACCTCTGCCTTTCATTTGATTTTTGTAGCCTTTGTCTTCTTGTTCACCTTTGGAGGAGTCTTCATAATCTTTCTTTGATGCTTTTGATTTATGGATACACTGGGTCACTTTGTTGCAATTCTAATGTCTGATGGTTGATGCCTTCAGGGTTTGTAGCTGCGGAAAGACTGTCTGGCTGCAGAAAGGCTGATCAGCTGCAGAATGTCTGCTGAGCTGCAGAATGTTCCTGTAGAGCATTTTAATCATGAAAATGGAGTGTTTTTGGAATATGGGTGAAATTTTATATGGTATGAATGAAGATGGATGATGGATTATGATATGTATGAAGTGGATGATGAAATGGAATGGATTTAGTTCATGAAATGGAGTGAAAGAACATAAGAACTGTACCATATTTTATTCACTTACAACAAGGCATCAAATTTTGTATTTTGACATGAAAATGAGATGGATGGAAAATGGAATGAGATGAATGAAATGTGGAGTGGAATGAAATATGAATGATGGATGAGATGGAGTATGGATGAATAAGTGAATGGAGTGAAATGAAATGAAATGGATCATAAGCACTATGGATCTGAACTTATGATTTTTGTAACAGCTGCTTGTAAAAAAAAAAATGGGAAAAGTTAGAGTGTCAGAGAGACTCTGATTTTCACCCTATCTTTTCTGTATAAACATGCCAATCAATGATTGGTTTTCATGTTTATACCTTCTTCTTTTTTCTTTTTTTTTCTTTTTTTTTTCTTTTTTCAAAAAGAGAAATGCTTTAGAAAATTTAATCAAGTTGATGAAGAAGAGAGACTCTTCTTCATTAACTTCACATCATTGCTTTCTTGAAAATTCTTGACAAACTCTTCTCTTGAGAGTGGCTTGTGGTATAGCTTCAGTCTATGACCATTCACAAGAAAAGTGACCTCTTCTTCATCTATAGTTCTGATTTTTACTGCTCCATTATCAAAAATTCGAACAATTTCATATGGCCCAAGCCAATGTGTCTCAAATTTCCCTTGAAAATCCTTGAATTTTGAATCAAACAAGAGAGCCCAGTCACCCTCTTTGAATTTCTTCTCCTTGATGTACTTGTCATGCCATCTAGCCCTTTGCTATTGGACTAGACTTGTTTTCTGAACTGCATCTTGTCTGATCTCATCCAACTCATTAATTTGCTCCAGTCTATGCTTTTGTGCCTCCGTTAGATCAAGTCCTAGCTGAACTGCCATCTTGAATGTTTGAATTTGGAACTCTATGGGAAAAAAAACTTGCTTTCCATAAACAAGCTCATAAGGAGTATGGCCTGTTGTGTTTCTCCATGTAGTTCTATAGGCCCACAAGGCTTCAGAAAGCCTATCTACCCAATCTCTTCTATGTAAATGAACAGTCTTTGTTAGGATTCCTTCAATGACTTTATTGGTAGATTCCACTTGACCATTTGCTTGTGGATGATAAGGAGTTGTTTTTCTATGTCTGATTTTGTACTTCTCCATCAATTACTCCACTAGCCTTGATGTAAATTGAGCTCCTTGATCTGTAACAATTTCCCTTGGGACACCAAAACGAGTAAAAATATCCTCAAAAAGAAAATTAACTACAGATGATTCATTAGCAACAAGTAATGGTTTATCTTCTACCCATTTAGTAACATAATCAGTGCAAACTAATATGTATTTCTTTTGTCTTGATGGAGGACTAATAGGTCCTACAAAATCCAAAGCCCATTTTTCAAAAGGTTCAATGTGTACCCGAGGTTGTAATGGCATCTCACCTGAAGGAGAAGGTTTCCCTACCCTTTGGCAACTGTCACACCTTTTGACATACTCCTTTGCATCTTTAAACAAAGATGGCCAATAATATCCTAAATTAAGGATCTTATAGGTTGTCCTCTTATCTGCAAAGTGTCCGCCACAAGGTTCATCATGACATGCCTTGAGAATCTCAAGCATCTCATCTTCACGAACACACCTTCTAATGATCAAATCTGGACCTGTCTTGTACAACTCATTAGCGACCCATGAATATCTTGCACTATCATTAATGATTTTTCTTTTATCCTTTGCATTCATAATTGAAGGAAATTTTCCTGAAACTAAATAATTAGCAATATCAGCAAACCATGGAGTTTGAGTAGAGATTGCAAAAAGATATTCATAAGGAAATTGATCTTCAACCGGAGTGTCATCTTTGATATTTTGGATTCTAGACAGGAAATCAACCATAGTGTTTTGTTTTCCAGGCCTATCTAGAATAGTAATGTTGAATTCTTGCAATAGTAACAACCATCTTATAACTCTGCCATTAGTGATTGATTTATTCATTAAGTATCTAATTGCAGAATGATCAGTGTGAACAAAAGTTTCATAGCCCGTTATATAGTGTCTAAATTTGTTTATGGCATGAACAACAACTAAAAACTCTTTTTCAGTTACAGTATAGTTTAACTCTGCAGGAGTCAAATTTTTACTGATATAATAGATGGCATAGGGAATCAAATCTTTCTGTCCCAATACTGCTCCTAGAGTTGTATCGGAAGCATCTGTCGAGATATGAAAAGGTAACTTCCAGTTAGGTCCCCTTAATATAGGTGCTTCAGAAATTTTGGTTTTCAGGGTTTCAAAAGCTAACTGGCAATCAGAAGTCCATTTAAATTCACAATCTTTTGTGAGTAATTTGAAGAGAGGAGATGCTATTTTGGTGAAGTTTTCTATAAATCTCCGATAATACCCTGTAAATCCTAGAAAACTTCTAACATCTCTTTGACAACTTGGAATGGATAGGTTAGAAATGACTTCAACCTTTGCCTCATCAACTCTAATCCCATCCCCTGAAATGTGGTGCCCTAAAACAATACCTTCAGTAAACATCATAAAACATTTTTCATGACTAAGTGAAAGGTTGCTTCTTGACATCTTTTGCACTTTTTCAAGCTTTTCAAAGCCTCTTCAAATGTCCCCATAAAATAAGCATGAAATCATCCAAGTACACTTCTACATGGGGCCATGTTTAGATGCACGACGTGTAACATCGCCTCTTTGGAATGTTGCAGGTGCATTGCATAATCCGAATGGCAATACTCGATAGGCATAGGTACCCCAAGGACAAGTAAATGTGGTTTTATCTTGGTCTTCAAGTGCTACTTGGATTTGATTGTAACCACTAAACCAATCTAGGAATGAAAAGTACTTTTTGCCAGCTAATGTATCTAATACTTGATCTATGAAAGGTAAGGGAAAATGGTCTTTAAGAGTAGCTTTATTCAGTTCTCGGTAGTCAACACACACCCTCCATTTTCCATTTTTCTTAGGCACAATCACCAAAGGAGAAACCCATTGACTATCTGAAATAGGATAGATGAAATTAACATTTAATAATTTTTGCAGTTCTTCCTTGACAATTTCCCTAAGATTTGGATTCATCCGTCTTTGAGGCTGTCCGATTGGTTTGCAATTTGCCTCTATATAGATGTGATGAGTACAAGTCTTGGGACTTATCCCTTTCATGTCAGTGTATTCCCATGCATATGCAGAAGAATGTCTCTGTAATACTTTGACTAACTCTTCTTGTTGATATTTTTCTAGGTTCTTGTTTATAGTCAAAGTTTTGCCTGGAAAAATTTCACTTGTAGAGCTGCCAAATTTGTCCATAGAATGAAGAGACATCTGCCTATATGACAAAAACTAAATATTGGATCCCTCTTGAAATGATTCATGTTTGTGTTCTGGAGAGGATTCAAAGTTTTCTAGAGTATTCAGAATTTGATTATCTTCACTAATTTCTGAAATTGTGAAGAGTGGTTATAAACTTTCTTCATCCTCTATCCATTGAGTGTCATCTAGATCTGTAATTGTCCTAGCTGGAGGATATAAAGTGAATATCTTAGTTGAAATACCATCAGAAATATACATATCACCGGACCTACAACTAATAAAAGCATCAGCTGTAGCCAACCAAGGTCTTCCTAGTATAACAGGATGGCCTCCTAGATTATTCTTGGGAGTTAGGATCATGAAATCCACAGGGTACTCCCAAGAGTCTAGGGACACTGGAATGTCTTCTATTACCCCATCTAGTCTGATCACAGATCTATCTGCTAATTGTAATAATGTGGGTGTAAAGAGAAGATTAGGAAGTTTCAGTTTGTCCATGATCTGTCTACTCATGATATTTATTGTTGCTCCTAAGTCAATGAGTGTGTTTTGAATTTCAATTCCGTTGATGTGAATTTTGACAACTGGATTTCCTGGGTCAAGGTACTTTGGAATAGTAATCTTTCCCATCATAATGTCTGCTATTTGTCCTACCAGTTGGATTTTCTTGGTTTCTCTTATTCTTTTTCTTGTTGTCTTCATACTCAACTCCTTTATTGTTTTGGCTAAAATTGGGATTTCCTTGATGGCTTGCAATAATGGAATTTTAATGCAAACATTTCTCAATTCATCTAAGAAATCATAATTAAGCACCATGATTTGTTTCTCTACACCTCTATCAATTTGTAATCTTTCCGGAAAGGGAGGTATAGGAGTAGATGTGGATGGTTGCTCTAATATAGGAGTTGGACTTATTGGATCTTTTTGTTTTAGTTTTTCAATGTGTGGGTCTTGAAAGGATGTGTCTTCCTCAAGACTTTTATTCACCCGTAGGGAGTCTTCCTTAGAATTATCTTGTTCTTGTATTATCACAGAAGGTTTCCTCTTTTCAAGTATCCTGCCAGACCTAAGTTGAACATCACTAAGGTCTAGAGGAGTGATTAAATAAGTTGGAAACTGTTGGCCTTCTATCATGTATGTATTCTGAGGGTTCTTACTATTGGGGTTTGGTATGGGTTGAGCTGGCAATTGATTGGATTTTTGAGGGAATGGTAATGGAAGTGGTTGATTTTGATGTGGTTGGTTCTGATGATGTTGTTGAGGATTTTGAGGATAAAAATGTGGATATGGTGGATAGGATGGTGGATACTGATAGTATGGAGAGTATCTTCCATAGGGACTTTGTGTTCCTTGTGCCCAAGATTGAGATTGATTTTGAAATCGGGGCCAAGGTTGCTGCCAAGAATTCCAAGGTGGAGGTTGATTATACATTTGATCATGGAATCCTTGTGTCTGAGGTCCCTGCCAAGGTCTTCTAGATACAAAATTAAGAGACTCTGTGGAATCTGTAGGAGTTTCTTCCTGAAAAACAGCCTTGAGACCAGGAAGAGAAGGACAATTCTTGGTCTCATGTTTCTCAGAACAAATGACACAGGTTTCTATAACTTTTACATCCAAAGGACATTCTCTTAGGGCATGTTTCTTTCTGCATTTGGGACAAAAGATTGCCAAAGCATCAGATTCAGCCTTCTGCTTGTTTTGTATCTTACGGGTGTCTATTTGTTCACTAAGACTCCCTAAGATATCAGATTTAAAGTCATCAAGCATGTGTCCTATTTCTGATCTACTTACTGTCCCAGAAGTAGATTTACTTGCCCTTGCAAGAGCAGGATCTCTTGGACCTTTGACAGTTTTAGATTTCCCTCTTGAAAGGTTGATACATAACTCAGATATTTCAGGTAATGTGAGTTGTGATATATCCCCTTTTCCCATAATGTTAAGGATATCCAACCATTCATCCCTAATTGTTTTCAACAAAAGAGCTTTTAAGGTGTCTTGATCTAGGTTTTCCATTTTTTCCCTTTTGATGTTGTAATTAAATCTTTCCAACAAATCTTCTAAGTTTTCATCTTCTTTTTGCAACATATTGAACACTTCTTCCTTATGATTAACCGGCATGCAATAATCCAAGTATCTCTCTAGAAATGCTTGTTTCATATCTTCCCATGTTCTAATAGAACTACTGATTAGACTCATAAACCACTTCAATGCTGCTCCCTTCAAGGTTGAAGGAAATAATTTCAGTTTTTGAGCATCTTGTAGGTAGTCATAAGTCCTACACATCACTTCAAATTCAAATAAGAAAGTTTCAGGATCTTCAGTTTTAAGTCCATAGAAGTTTGGAAGGACAGAAGGTGAAATGTTTTTCATGGTTGTATTGTTTTCTTCATCAAGTATAGGGAACCCAAAAGAGCTTCCTATTCTCTACCTCCTTCCATTTACACCTCTACCTCCTTCTCCTCTACCTCTACCTCTTCCTCCAAATAGTGTGTTCTCTCCATTAAAAACTCCTCCTCCTCCTTCTTCTGCCATGGTTGAATCCCCTGTGGAAGTGGAAAGGTTTGTATCCCTACTAGGAGTCTTTAGATATTCTTCTGTGGCAGGTTCAGTGGATGAAGTGGAAGGTTTCTCTAATGGAATAGTTGACCTTAGATCTTCTAGAAGTCCAGGATCAAGGGAGGATGGAAGATGGGTTTGAGATGAAGGTGTACTAGCTCTGGATCTAGATGAAACAAGTGGTGTTCTAGAAATCAAACTTCTGCCTCTGCTGCTTATAAATCTTCCCCTTGAATCTCTCTCCCTACGCATAAAATTGTTTTTTTGGATGCTAAGAAACAAAGGTTACCTAGTTTTCACTTCCCCGGCAACGGCGCCAAAATGTTTGGTCTCAATCTAGTCTCCTAAACTGAGCTCATTTAATTGTCAACCAAGATTTGTAAATTGCTGAAGTGAAGTGTACTGTATGTACCTAGGTGTTTGTTTCCTAATGCGTTGTGTGTAGTGTTTTGTGATGTTTTTGGTCTTTTGTGATGATTTGTGATGTTTTTGGTCTTTTGGTGGTTTTATGTTCACAAGAAAAATGCCTAGAAAACTAATGGAAAGGAGCTGGTGATAAAAAACAGAGTTAAGCCTAATGGATGGATAACAACTGACAAATGCAATTGGAAACACTGAAGCAGAATCAAATCTAAACTATGACAAAGTAAAAGCAAAGCTTGATAATGACTTTTAAGTAAATGATTCAAAACACAAACTAAACTTGAGAAATGATCACTAAGTATGCAAATCCTCTAACTAAATAGTTAAACAACTAATCTTACAATGATGCAACATTTTGTCCTTAATTAGAGATTTGAAACAGATTTAGAGGAGAAACATTGATATCATCATAAGACCTTCTATTCTAAAACTAATTCCTATCTCTATTCTGCAATTCAATTGAATGTCACAAAACCTTTACTCAAAAGTTATTGATTTCTTTTCAAAGTAGGCTTTTGAGGGAGGACTCTGTTTATGAAATGATAAGGAAATTGCAGAGATACTTCAGGCCTTATAGTGATGTTGTCTTCTGTTCATATAGTTATGGATTATCTGTAGATTTTAGAACAAGAAGATGTTTGTGAA
The DNA here is from genome assembly GCA_034641835.2 of Pinus albicaulis. Lineage (NCBI taxonomy): Eukaryota > Viridiplantae > Streptophyta > Pinopsida > Pinales > Pinaceae > Pinus > Pinus albicaulis. The sequence goes on along the minus strand of CM076578.1, from coordinate 1,134,064,517 downwards.
TAATGAAGGCTGTCTTGTTAATCTTAACAACTGAAGTAATCTATTGTGCAGTGGATGACAATCTGAATGTGAAGTGCAAGTGTAATGAGTTAATCTAAGAATGAACTTAAGATGCCACTAATCTAGAACAATGCTGAGCTACAAGTCATCATCAAACTCAAAACAAAGTAACTGAACATGAGTTAAGTGCAATTAAACTCCGGAGTATTCTAACTATGCCATCATGCATTATTCTATGAAGTTACACAATCTGTTTGTCCATCATTAGTGATATTTTGGAAGAGTTCCTTCTTTTGGAAGAGGTATTAGAACAATTCTGACTGTGTAATTGAATGCAAATGCAAGCAAAAAGGACTGAAAGCAATGAAAAACTAAGATATCATATCCATATCCTACTCGTCATTATGATGTCTTGGGCAAGCGTTTAAGAGCAAGAACAGAGATGATACTTAGTACAAACACACAATTAAATCATTCATTATCACGGTCATGTCTTGAACTTCTTAAGAATTTCTTGGAAGAGTTTCTTCTTGTGGAAGAGTGATTAGAACAAGTGTAACTGTGATAGTGAACAACAAAAATTACAACTAAATCCTACAGTACTATAGCCATTTTCATTCATCATTATAATTTTTTGGAAGAATTTCTTCTTGTGGAAGAGTTAGAATGAGTACAACTACAGTAGCTAATTAAAACAACTATTAATTCAAATTCAAAACGTAAAGGCAGCTAGAAGACTTATCTAATTTACGCTAAATAAATCCGTGCAAGAGGCAGGGGCCCTCTACCACCTGACGGAATTCAACTCCAAATTAAATCACGATTTCAACACAACACGGTCTGATCCATTAAAGATGAAATAGTTTGAACGTAACACTCTAGTCTAGGAAATGTAACTGGGACTTTCTAGCAGAATCTAGCATATACAACATCAATCTCCCACATAGCTCTCGGTCTCCCAAGAGTTTATAAAGCAAATGCACGTAACAATAATTACAATAATTCAGGAACATATCTTTTCATAATACTAAGAGATCAGACAAGGACTCTTGAAATATTCATGAAAGGAAAAGTATCTGCTTAGAAGCAGTCTATTGAAGTGTTTATCTAAATAATTTAGTTCGTAAATTTTAGGAGTCAGTTTCTTCCTCCATGATGAACAACGAACCATGTAGACATGACGTGGATCATGCCCATATAGTTTGTTTGCTACTCAAATTCACACAGACATACTAAACGACAAGTACATACAAAGTCCCACTGATTCATCACAGACCAACGCATTCTATAGGCTAGTTCATGAAAAACGCTAGATGGCAAAAATCACAAAACTTAGCAAGTCAGTCATGTAAATCATTCTAGAAGTAATTTCAACTATATTCATTGATCAATTGGGTCTAGGATAGCAATGGACAAAGGAAAATGAGGTAAAATGGAATGAAAGAAAGCACAATTTTGAGGCTCAACAGTTATTCTGACATTTATTCATTTAAGTTTCTACAACAAAATATTCTTTAAATAATATTTACATTAAATGATTAAATAGCTAGTTGCTCTAAATGATGGTATTTTAAATCTGATTCATCTACAACACTGCTCCAAATATTATCAAGGAATAACCCAAAGCTAGTTCCAAAGTCTTTCTTAAGAGAGGTCTGAAATATATCCTTAAAAATATTGAATGTGCAAAATCAAAATAGACCAAATGTATGTTGCAAACTGATATAGTGTCTGCAATCCTATTACATTATCACAGTCAAATGAAAGTCTACTGTTCTAGCTTCACTGATCTTTCAGTTCCGAGTTTTGTGGTAAGAATTTATTTTTCCCTCCATCAAATGATTTATCTGGTACATCACTCCCAGGTGATTGTAATATATATAATCTGAAATCATGGTGACTGTCTAGAGCTTCAAAATATTACTGTACTCACTTGTAGGCTGCCTTCCCAAAGTTATGTGGTTGGTTGTAGCCTAGTCTGAGCTGGAAGAGAAGGTATACCATAAACATTTTTCCAACCAGTGATATCACTATTCTCTTCTTCAACAGATCCTCTCAAGCTGTCCGAATATTTTCCTCTGCAATGACAGTCCACTGCTCTAAGAAGAATTAGCCCAAACAAATGTCTTCAAGTCCTCCTCGGCCTCCAATTCTTCTCTGTGGTTATATTCTGAATTTTTATCGAAAATACTTGGTAAAATGAACAGTTTGAACCTCATTTTTATATAATATTAACGTCAAGATGAAGAGATACGTCTTTCTATAGTTAGGCCGACATGAATACCAAAGTGTAGGTCTGCTCATAATTAATTATATTTTTCTTAACTTAAAAACTCAATATCTCATCAATCGTTGGGAGTTTTGGGGCAATTAAAGGCTCATTAGAAAGAGGAAGAAATCCTCTTTAAGATGGTATAGAAATTATTGTGGAAATATGCCTCCAAGGTGTCCAAAATAATTTTTCTTGTGACCAATCTTGAAAATTTTAGTACAGAAGGTGATTAGGACAACAAGGTCATTAAGGCTGCTTCATTTTTTTGACTCCAAGTTCTTCATCATAATGTGTCATCATGTATGTCATCATGATAGTGTAGCATCCATGTCATACATATGTCAAAGTGCAGCATCCATTAATATGCCATCAAGTTCTTTATGTCATCTAATCATTGTCCATGTCATTAAATGGTCCTCCATGTCATCATATAGTATCCAACCATGTAATCAAGACCTTTAACAGGTGCACTTAAGGTCTGGATCACTATGAACATCAATCAAGGCACGCGATTGGTACTTGGCATCATCAGCATTAGTTCAAGGACTTTCGTTACTAGGAAATTATGGTCAATGGATATTTAGGACAAAAATTCTTCATTATTGGATTGACATCTTCATAAATGGTCTCCTAGTCAACCAAGATTCATGAAATCATCATCTGGAACCAGGCATCTCAAGAATATAGACATCTCAGTCAATGCCATATTGACATCAATGACAACCTTAATTAACAATACTTGTTTGAATCACGATTGTCGTTAGACCAAAACCCGCAGGCGTTAGTCTCCGCTACAATCGCCAGAGTTAGGATCCACGAGAGGTGGTTATTCCATGTCACGAAACACATGGGGAGCGTTGAACCCAATGTCTAACAATCTCCCCCCCAACGCTAGCCGGGTGAGTTTCGAACTTGATACCTGTCGCTCCGATACCACTTGTTGTAATCACAATTGCCGTTAGACCAAAACCCGCAGGCGTTAGTCTCTGCTACAATCGCCAGAGTTAGGATCCACGAGAGGCGGTTAGTCCATGTCGCGAAACACACAGTGAGAGTTGAACCTAATGTCTAACATAAACGCATGCACAGGCATGTATGCCTGCATCTGGGAGGATCTGGACACATACGCATGCATGCATGTCTGCATCTGGGAGGCTCTGGACACATGCAAAAGCTTGCATGCCTACGTCTAGGGACTATTTCTAGTAGACCTATGCCAGAGTTCGTGGGATTTAATGAACTTTTCAAGCCCAAAATTCTATCCACTTCCCAGAACTTGTAACTTCCAGAATCCATTAAACACATGAGAACAAGAATAAAAAACCAAATACTAACTCCAAGACTAGGCTCGACAATCCCCAATCGGGACTGACATTTTGTCAAACACTTTGCCTCAATGCAATCTATAGGTTTAAATATTAGATATGACCATAAGGTTCTCATAATTATCTAATAATTGCAAAGAATCATTTTTCCCTTACACCATTAGCTGAAGTATCATATATTAGGTCATAGATACATTTTTTATTCATTTAAAAATGAAAACATGAGGAGAGTCATACATCATCATTGTCAAAATACATGCTCATAACCAAAAAAATATAAATATAAATACCATGAATAAATCAGCCATAAAATCCACATATAAATCAATATATTTATATATTAAATACAAAGGGAATGAATTTCTCATTATTGTAAATAGAAACTAACCAGGGATGGGACTACCATATTCCAACCAACCGTATATTGGTTGAGCCAAATCTCTCTTCAGCCAATCACCCCCATGCCATATTCCAAGCATGAATTTGGAACTCATAACCAACTAAAAATAACCAAACAAGCATGAATGCTACCCGAGTTATCTACCTACACTATGAGGAATTTTAGTGCCTCCTAGTCTCTTAGGCCTTACCACAATCCATGGATCACTAGACCCTACACCGAGACCCACTCTCCAGGATTTACCCTACATCCCATCCTGGGACTACTAGGCCCAACAGAGATCATTCCTGCTCCTAGCTTTACCATATATCCCGCCATTCACCGACAAGGATTCCTAGGCCCACTGAGGCACACAATCTTGGCTTTACCACAACCCACAATTTAGTTCAGGGCTTACTAGGCCAGTTTATTTACCATGATCTATAGTCTTTTCCAGGGACCACTAGGCCATGTGTTTATCATTTTTTATATCCACCTCACTCAGCTTCGAATTCATCTGACAATCTAGCTCAACCAAGTATGAGAACCCATTTCATCAATGTTATTCAGAAATGGAAATTCTAGGATGAAAACATTGTCACGCCTAGAAAACCCCATGCCATGATAGAAAAGAGCCACATGAAATACCATGAATGCCAGATCTAGAAAGGAAATCACACATGCAAATCAATACCTACAAATAATAATGTTGTAGTTTCTTCATCCTACTCTTCCTTGCTTGCTCCTTTCTTCTTCTTGCTTCATTTTCCTTTATTTCTCCAATGCAAAAGTGCTCCAAGAAAACTCTAAGTGTCCAAGAGTATGAGAGAGAGATAATAGAAGAGAGATCCACCATAGAACTGAAAAAATTCTTGAGCAAAAAACTTGCCAACTTATCCTCATAAGCTTTTTTATCAATGAGGCCACTATTTTCTTCATTTTCTATTATTTTCCTTCATTTTACTCCTCACATGAAACCTATGACATTTCACCTTCCTTTTCTCCTATTTCCATTATTTTAATAAATAAAATTCCAATAAATTCCTCATTCCTTTCCAAAGCCTTTTCCATTGGATTTTTCAATTTCCTTTAGACATAATAAACGAAATGAACACCCTCTAGGATGTTTTTCCCAAAATTCAGCTTGGAATAAGTGTCCCATCAACTGTGGTTATTATATTTCTTTATTAATCTTTTATTACATGGAATTTTCACTAGGGTTGTTATAGAACCCTCCTCCTTGGTGGAACATCGTCCTCGGTGTTCAATGACACCTACAAACCAGCAAATTGCTAAAACAAAACATACTGCCTATGGAGCTTTATTACACATCTCGTTGCAGTATTTACAATGATAAACCTACTGAAAACATGACAACATATCACATACTAGAGCTTTATAACACGGCTCATTATAAAATTTACAATAATATACACATTTACACATATACACATTTTCTCAACCAACAAATAAAATGATACGATGCCCATATCAGAAACAAGGGGATCCAGAGGCTCACACCTCCACCCTCAAAGTAATACCAAGATTCAATTCCTTCCTAGGAAGTCCAGAATACATGCCAAGGTCAAAGTTGCATCCAATGTCCAGTGTTGTAATATTGCGCCACTTTTCATCTCGTTGAACAATTATTGACTCATTGTCCTAGGGCATGCTCCCAATGTGCATCTGATTCCATATGGAAATTCTAATGACAAAAACAAATCCATCCTTGGAATTCCATTCTCTACTACACAGTCCCTCAGGAAATCCGATCATCCCCTTTCGCACAGTCACTCACCTTCCAAGTTCCCCGACATCTGCTATCTTGGGCGATCCATCCCTTGGAAAGGCTTCCTTGCATCAGAAGGTAAAATAACCAAGGCATATACCTACCTCAAAACTATCATACCGGTCATAGCATGCTCATGGAAATAAATGGACACTATTGGGTACCAATATCCCACAATGGCCCTACTCCTGAAGTGCTTTACCATCATACCGCTACCTATTTCAATTCCTTTTGTTATTGTTGCTAATGCTTGCAATCAGTTTTAACCAACCAATTCCTGTACCAAGCACATAATTTTCATTAGATTCAAAATAAATTGAAATAAATTCACGTCATACCTCATTTGTAGCTTTTCAATAAGGTACACTTGCATTTTTTTTCACTTCTTGTCACAACAAGTCAAACCAATTGTTTGATCAAATAATGTATAAACATATCATATCTAGTTGGCTCAAAACACAACCATCATAGGTCAAAATAATGAATTGTATGCAATCATCATAAATCACATGTAACCATCATAATTCATAATTGTAAATCACATGCATAATAGAACTAAAATAAAATATCTATACTTATCCTTCATTGGTACTTACTTCTGCCTTTGTTCTTTCTGTACACACACCGGGTCGTTTGCCACACCTGACAAGCACCCATTGCCCTTTCTTCTCTTCAATCGTGTATGCATACAAACAATGAACATCACAGCACATACACCCACATACGACACATGGCACATACACCCACACCTAGTGTACAATACAACATAATACATATGCCTACACTGGCATACAACACATACACCTACACCTAGTTTACAATACAACACAATACATATACATATACAGATTACAACATGACGAATACACATGTCACGATATCACGACTACACCATCCACATACATAGTACCACATACCCGCAACACAACATGTATGACGTGCACACAATACCACATGTATATCGGTACCATATACAAAAAATGTACACAATACCACCTATACACAACACTACCTGCACAATGTGTGCACAACATCACATGTACACGACACCACCTGCACAATGTGTACACAACACCAAATTTACATCGCACCACATGTGCAATGTGTACACAATACCACATGTACAACATGTACATGACACCACATGTACATAGTGCCACATGCATGACATGTACACGGCACCACCTGCACACTACACCACATGTACAACATATACACAACACCACCTGCACATAACACCACATGTAAAAACATGCACACAACGCCATATGTACAACATGCACACACCACCATATGTACATAGCACTGCACATACACAACACCACATGTACACAACACTGCATATCCAACAAGCGCACAACACCATATGCACACAACACCACATATCCCACATGCGCACAGTACGATATGTACACAACACCACATATCCAACATGTGCATAACACCATCTATACCTAGCATTGCATATGCATTATATACACAACACCATATATACAACAGACATACAACATCATACGTACACAATACTACATATGTTACATGTACACATCACCATAGGTACAATCACTAAATATAAAACATGTGCAACATATACACAATAGTAGTATTGCACATCCATAGACCACACATTGACGCCACAATCAACCTTTCTTCTAGTTTCCTTCCACTATCCATGCTTATCCTAGCATGTCGCGAATCATACTACTTTCATTCTGATGGTGTATCCCTTAACATAACTTGTCCATAACATAAGCATATGCATAGTACAAGAATATAATATCAATTCATGTCCACATGCTACTGACCTCATATATCTTTTAGGGTTACTCATCCCACTTTACTCGTCATAAGACCAAGAACGTCTTCATGTTTTTCACCTGTATAAGCAATCATTCCTCCAAAATAATGATCCTTGAAAACCCTATAATACAGTGATATATATATATACATATATATATATATATATATATATATATATATATATATATATAATCATTATCATAAAACAATCATGATCATGTCAGACAACGACATACATACGTACACACATATATACACATTAAATTTAACATCAAACAACCATGATCCATGAAAACCCTATTAGACACGACATACTTACATACATACATGTATACATATATAAACATCAACATAAACATGATCACAACAAAATTGTTAGATATCATAAGGTGTATGTTAAGAGAACTTCCTTTATTCGTTAACAACATGCACAACGTTGAGAACAACATTTCCTAACATAGCCAAGGCATCTAACATTGTATATCCATTCACTTTACCTACTATTCCATTTTCCTCTTTTCCCAACCAAGTTCCCAGAATATAAAACAATAGGCAAGAAAAGAAACAACAAGATGAAAATTAGGAAAATCAATAACAATACGACACAAAAAACAAAGTGGCAAGGCCTTGCAATGTACATTAAAAAAAAAACTGCAAATCAAGTGAAAAAAAATCATAAAAGTCTGAAAGCACAAAACTAGAAAAAAAACACCATGACTTAATCCCCCATGGGTTCCCAATGCTTCCAAAGGAAATCTCAACCCGATCCTTTTCAAATATTTCTTGGAAGTATCTTTTTCCATGAAATCCCCCACATCATACTGCCATAAACACATCACTTTCAGTGTCTAATATAAACATACAATATACCAATTACCTTACCTTTATATGTTAGACACACTGCATCTGAACACATACATATATCATCTCTTCAAGGGACTCCAATCCCTTGACAGATCCAACCATAACTAGAAGCCAATTGTTATACATTTCAAATACATGTTCATAAATATAGCACATATCCACATAATGTCGGACAATATTTGTTGTGGAGGTAAATCCCCTCTGCGAACAGAGGCGATCCCTACTAGCCCAGACCAGGTCTAGCAACAATCGTTCACGCTATATTGCAGGCTCCTAATTGAAAATAAACCAACTAGCGGTGAAGGCTTACCTGGAATCCAACGCTGTCACTCGTAGAGGTAGCGCTCCCATTCCTTAGCTCTGGCAGATCACAATCCTCACGATCTCCGTGATCGAACACCTGCACATGCCAGAAACAAAACAAACGCAAGCGTAAAATCCAGTATATGAAAATATATGTCAGTCAGAGAAGACATAACTCAACATCATAATCAACAACAAGAGTGGAACCATAACCAATAGTCGCTTATCATTAATCAATCAAAGAAGAATACAACCATAGCCCTGACGCTGAATTCTCCTTCGGAGGGTCGCCAGCGGAACACATCTCGAAAAATCTTGTCGGGGATGAGACAAACCTCTCTCCTCGGATGTCTCGAAGATGATCTCCTTGCTTGGATTTGGCCTTAAGGGAATGGATAAAATCTCTTGCAGCATAAGGCTCTTGGGAATTTGGGAACTTGAAGACTAGCTTGCAATGGAGATGGGCAAGCTTTTATAGATGGAGGAAGGGGAGTTAGAATCCCTATAATCGTGGGATTGGCCCTATCATCAAGGAAGCTTCCAGGAGAGGTGGAAAACCACTTCCTCTCTATGGAAATCCGTAGCCAAACCTCCCAACTCAAGATAGATAGCAGTCCAGGAATTTGTTAGGACGAAACTTTTGCCATTTATTTTTAAAAAACACTCCTCAAATTGGTTGGCACGAGCGCGACTCTGGGACAAAGCGCCAATTGACGCGACCTCTTTGAAGGATTTGGCACAGGTGCTGAACTGTCTGCCCGCGCCAATGCAAAAAGGGGTGTTTTTAGGGTTTTTCACAAGGAGATGTCTTCAGGGCAATGAAAGCTCTTGTTCAGAGGGATGTCATGAAAGTGATTTCAAGTCTTGTCACTGCTCACAGGTCACGGAATGAGCCCTCCAATGTGAGGGATGGGGAATGTCAGGGACGGTGACAAATTGTTGTGTAACAGATGCCCCCTAAAGTATGAGGCCCGAACGAGAGAGAGGGGTGAAATGATTTACGAGAACGTGTCCAACTGAAAACTCCGCCGTCGGAAAAACTGCGTGAAGAAGTACAAGTGATGTCTCAAATACATGATATATATGTGGTATGGGCGCAACCATCCATAACACAGTATACAATAATCTAGATCCAAGGCATGGACACAGCCAGCCAGTGAGGATCGATAAATAGACTCAGGTATGGTCGCAGCCATCCAGTAAGTGATTCATGTAAATAATCATAAGAATCCACAAAATCGCAGCCTCGATTACAACAGACACAATCCAGGGTCTTGCGCTCCATCTCAACCCAAACACAACACAAGTTCAAGCATGCGAATAAGTGAGCTGAAGTCGAACATGCAAGAACATCGTCTGATTACCAGCCAATGATGAAAGTTGTTAACAGACGCGAGAGGTACCACCAATAATGACAATGGCCCTCAAGGTACTATAGGTACAATCTACCGCATGTGAATCAATGAGCTGACGTCGAACACCCGTAGAATCACTCGTTTGGAGGCCAATGATGAAAACCTCGTGTTGAATGCTAAGAACCTGCCATTGAGGCATGCAGGCTCCAAGGTACCAGAAGGGAGTCCCTAGATCAGCTTCCTGGATAATGAGCTGAAGTTGACAGGAAGTGACCTTGATCAAAGGTGGGCCATAGTGTTTCCCACATCATCGACACAAGACAGGGGAACATAATGTGTTTGTGAATCACGATCAGATGAGAATCAGAGGGAGGTTGATATTTGCAGAGGTCAAATTCTCTTGAACATATGAACGGCACGACAGTGGACTTGGCAGTATTTGACATCAAAAGATTAGAGGTCATAGTGACGAGGCAAAGAGCAGATGAGAAGTCAAAAGGGATTACCCAAACCCACGGAGGCAAGTGAAAAACGAGATGAGATGTCCCCAACCCGACACGAATGCAGACAAGTGCCATGTTCAAGAGCGACATACTGTCAACACGACAATGATGCTGGTTCCATTTTTCCCTACCATTTCTGGCGAGTACCTCTTTATTTTTACACAAGCTTGAAGAGGATACCATATGCTTGTCATATAAATTCGTCCTTCGGACGAATCCATCCTAGTACATTTAACGAGCCCTAGGAAGGAGAAACTCAAATAATGTCGTGATTGACAATTTCCGATGTCATTTAGGTTTAACGAGTCTGACAAAGGGAGAACTCATCTTCTTTTCATGTTTAGAGAGTTTGAAAAGACAGCAGAAAATTAAACTCCAACAGTCCCTTTTCGTAAATAGTTCCTCAGATCCGAAAAGGTAGAAAACTATGTCTGAGAAAACCTCCTAGTCGCAATAGGCTAGGGTATTCCTTTTTCGTAAATAATCTATCCCAGCTCGAAAAAGGGGTAAAATTATACTGGGTAGATGTCGTTTCATGGCCACTTTAACGAGATCAAAATGACAAGGGACCTTGCAATCTTTTCATGTTTAGAGAGTCAGAAAAGAGTTGAAAGATGACTCCTCCTGGAGGAACGAGTGGTATAAAGGGAAGCAACTGGTTCCGGTAATGGTGGAACTACTCAAAGCAAATAAAGGTCGAGAGGCTGGCTAACAAGACCACTCATCGCAGCGGTTCCTCAGGAACGGGTAAAACAACCAAGTGAAGGCATATAATCGGCCAAGCAGATAATGACGATGGAGTGAGAAAACCAAGGTTCATCTGGCAAAAACAGGCTGATAAAATGACAATCACAAGAGGTAAAATGGGAAAGGTTTCATTTTTACACAAGCTTGAAATCACAAAACTCTGCTTGAAGTTGGTTTCATTTTTACACAAGCTTGAAACAAAGATAAAATATGCTTGAAACCAGTTTCATTTTTACACAAGCTTGAAACGGAAATAAACTATGCTTGAAAAAGTAAGAATGCCCCAGCATGGTGACTCAATTCGAGGTACATGCCCCCAAGCTTCAATCCATATGAAAGGCAGATGGAGTGAAGGTTCAAATTATGAGATCTAAGAAAGACTCGACTGGGATTTTACGAGATCTGATCAAAGACTCGAATTGAACAAGAACGTGTTTCATTGTTTTAACGAGGTTGACACATTAAAAGAACTATCCTCAGGACACCTTGTTTCATGGTTTAAGGAGCTTGGCACAAGACAAGGAACTCTGCTCCGACAACCTTGTTTCATTTTTTAAGGAGCTTGACACAAGACAAGGAACTCTGCTCCGACGACCTTGTTTCATTTTTTAAGGAGCTTGACACAAGACAACAAACTATGCTCCGAGAACCTCATCATAATGAACAAGAAGTCATTGCTTCCAAGAGTTCCACTCCCGATGGAAGGAAAACATCCTGGAAGTCAGGACCCAATGCCCCCAGCACATGATGCATGACGGCACTATCACTGAGTACAGGCACAGGGTAGGTAGCCACATAGTTGACCTGCGGTGGGGCAGATACAACGGGTGGATAAAAACCAGTAAGGGATGATGGTGGGCCAGCTGCCACATCAGGACCAAAGAATGAAAGCTGATCAATGGTCACAATCTGTCCTTCATGTGGAAAACAGACCACACGAAAAAGGGAGGAGACAAGCGCTCCCATGGCATAGGTGTAATCACGCCCCAAGAGCAAATTGAAATCCAAGGGGCCTGGAACAACCATCACGTCCATATGGACATTTTTACCTCCCAAAGTAATAGGTAACCTTGGAAGGATCCCCAACGGTTGACTCGTTCTTCTGTTAAATGCCAACAGATTCTGCGTAACAGGCGCAAGCGGCGGTAAGCCAAAATCTTGCCAAGTAGTTGAGGATAGAACACTAACAGATGCGCCTTCGTCTATAATGGTGTTGGGTACGACCAGACCAAAATCTTGTATTGTGATCTCGAAAGGCACATAAGACGGAAGGCGGTATCCTGAAAATCGATTCCAATCAAAGGAAGCGACCAAACTACTCGGAGGGACTACCATCGAACCGAGAAGGTCTTCCTCTAGTGTTACGGAAGAAGAAGGAGCATCCTCCACGACCTCCATATCAAAGGTGGGAGGGGTATCCTCCAGGACCTCCATCACGGGAGGCGGAGGAGTAGCTTCTTGAGGTACGGGGACAGGAGAATCTTTCTCCAAATCCGAGGAATCTGAAGAAACAAGAAGAACCTGAGGGGGCTGAGATCCAATCTCACCGGAAAAGACCTGGTGCACCGTAGACGGGGCCAGTTCAGTCGATCCCACGACCAATGGTTGCTCGGGAATGGATTCCTGAATTTGAATTTTCGGGGGAGCGGGATTGACCAAGGATGACTCTTGACCAATCGTAGGATCAACTGGTAGAGGACTCAAAGAAAGCCATTTATAACTAGCCGGGAGGCATGGTGTAGAAACGGTTGAGTTGTTCAAGACTCTCTTGGCTTCATCCATATACAGACAAAGGTGAATGGCATGGTGCCCTTCACACAACTTACAGGGATTGGCGAGCTTACCCTGCTTCTTAGGAGCCTTACCAACACCAGTTGAAGACGTGCCCCCAACTTGACTCTCAGAAGCCAAAGGCAATGACGGACGACCGCTGGACCATTCTTCAAGCACCTTGGGAATGCCAGGGCAGTCTCGAAGAAGATGGTCTCCCGTGCACAACATGCAAGGGAACTTGACTTTCTGCAAAGGGTTGGGAGGTTTATCGACGGAAGGCTTCTTAAGCGCAATAGCCGCAGAGCTAGCCTCTCCTTTATCAGACTTCTTCTTCTTTGTCTTCTTCTTCTTCTTAGCCACCTGGTTACTCGAATCCAGACTTTCACCAGGCGAAGTAGAAGAGGAGGACACAGAAACAGGCGAAGAAGGGGAGAGGTCCACCTTGGAATCAACATGTGATGTTGTTCAAGTGGAGGAACTGATTGAACAGTAGCTGAGACATTCGGGACCATAGAGGTTGAAAACAACCAAACAGGCAACCCAACAGTTAACCTAGGAAGGGACACGTTGCCATATAAGGAGCACCAACATTTCCAAAAAAAGGAAAATGACCAGGATTTCCATCGAAGGGGATCCCTTGGTTGGTGTATTCTGGAAAATTTTCCATCAACAACTCAAAACTGCACACGAGCTAAAAACCAAGGCACACAATCAAAAGGCCAACAAGCAAATTCTAACAGGGCGTGTGATCACAGGTGATTTATTTTAGGACATTAAAACTTAGAAACTTCACCGTTTCATGTTTTAAGAGTCGAGAAACAGATGAAAGATGACTCTATCTCTTTCAGTTTTGAAGCAAGCGTGAAAGGACAAGCACTTGGTGATCTTTTCAAATTTAAAGAGTCAGATAAGATCAAAATGACTGCTCAGGAATACTAGGCAAAGGGTGTACCAAATAACCGTGAACTGCAATATACACCTTGGTTTCAAAATGAAAGAGAAATCAACCAAGGACTTAACGTACGTGCAGGCAATCTCCCCGAATGCTTTGTCTGATGTATCACGGGTATAGGGCGGCAGACTCAGCTTCCTATGGATAAAGGATAGAAACCTAGTGGGGTCTCCCTTTATATACGCAACGGTACGGGGAGCACAAGTCCGTACTAGTGCTGTCTAAAGCCAAGAGGCGAACGATAGCTACTAGGTTTTAAGACGCCGGAACACGTCTCTAGCCTAGACCTCTAAATGTGTTTCGTTAGATTTCAATGCTGCCTTAGTGTAAATTGAGTAAATTTTAAAGTTTATCTTCAATTACGTTTCAGTTTTCAGGCCCTAGCGAATGTAATGTCTCAAAATCTCCTAAATGCACTCTATATGCCACAGTATATCATTTCATTTGATGAAAGCTATTTATGAGAGAGTTGAGAGCTTTTCACACAATAACGAAATGAACAGAAAACAACCAATGATGTCTCTAATGCAACTAATGAAAACTAAAAATCTTTTCGTTCAAGGTTACCAATCACTAATAACACCGAAAAGATCTAATTCACATTAACTAATGAAAATAAAAAGAGATTTTTTTTTTTATATTTTCAATATTTCAGAGCGAAGTACGCTAAAAAATGAAAAATAATGCAAAATTGATTCGAGAAATGATGATAAGAGAGAAAAAACAAACAAATCTCACTCAATAGCAATCGCAATCAGACCTCAAATCGACCAAAAGTCCCTCAAAACGAAAAGAATCCCAAAGACTCCAAATGAGCCGTGTAATCTAGGCCCAGACGAGACAAGGCAGAATTTGAATGGAAAAGGGAACAATCACTCAAACAACGCGATGAGACAATAGAAAAGCACCGAACTAATGCAAAGAAGCAATCACAAGGTTGAATGAACCGATAGAAACCAAAAACTCCCAAGGAAGGCTCGACACACAATAGCACCTAGATGACCTAGGGCTAGAGTGAAAAATCGATGGAAATGGGCAAAAAACCAAAGGACGAAGGTAACAGTCAGTCAATCAAGGCTCCAAAACACTCAAGCAGTCGAAAAAATGAAACCAAATTCAGAGATCAGGCTCAGAAAGCTCAAAATCAAGCAAACCCTAGCAGTCCCCAGCACTGGCGCGACTGTCAGGCTGAAACTAGCGCCATATCAGAATTGGCGCGGGTAATACATTGACAACTAGCACCAATTGGCGCTAGTTGTCAATGTATTACCTGCGCCAATTCTGATATGGCGCTAGTTTCAGCCTGAAATTCGCGCCAGTGCTGGGGACTGCTAGGGTCACGCTAAAAAACGCACCAGTCAAGTTTGCTATGCCAAAATAAAAAATAAGCAATCCAAGATCAGACCAGTGATGTTTGGATTTTTCAAAAACCCAAAATCATAGAAAGAACCAGCCCAAAAGAGTTGATCAAGCAAGCAGAATCAAGAATCAACCGAAAAGACAAGACAGTGCTCCAAGTGTTCAGTTTACAAACTAAACCGGAGATTGACTGAAGCAAATTTGATCTACTTCGCAATTGCAGAGAAAAAGCGTTTCGAAGGCTATCTGGCCAACTTCAGGCTCCGTCTGTAGCTTATAAAACGAACGACAACAAGCTAACGATCCCTAGTGGAGTCGCCAATTTGTTATGGAGGTAAATCCCCTCTGCGGACAGAGGTGATCCCTAGTAGCCCAAACCGGGTCTAGCAACAATCGTTCACGCTATAGTGCAGGCTCCTAATTGCAAATAAACCAACTAGCGGTGAAGGCTTACCTGGAATCCAACGCTGTCGCTCGTAGAGGTAGCGCTCCCATTCCTTAGCTCTGGCAGATCACAATCCTCATGATCTCCGTGATCGGAAACCTGCACACACCAGAAACAAAAAAAACGCAAGCGTAAAATCCAGTATATGCAACTATATGTCAGTCAGAGAAGACATAACTCAACATCATAATCAACAACAAGAGTGGAACCATAACCAATAGTCGCTTATCATTAATCAATCAAATAAGAATACAACCATAGCCCTGACGCTGAATTCTCCTTCGGAGGGTCGCCAGCGGAACACGTCTCAAAAAATATTGTCGGGGATGAGACAAACCTCTCTCCTCGGATGTCTCGACGATGATCTCCTTGCTTGGATTTGGCCTTAAGGGAATGGATAAAAGCTCTTGCAGCATAAGGCTCTTGGGAATTTGGGAACTTGAAGACTAGCTTGCAATGGAGATGGGCAAGATTTTATAGATGGAGGAAGGGGAGTTGGGATCCCTATAATCATGGGATTGGTCCTATAATCAAGGAAGCTTCCATGAGAGGTGGCAAACCACTTCCTCTCTATGGAAATCCATAGCCAAACCTCCCAACTCAAGATAGATGTCAGTCCTGGAATTTGTTAGGACGAAACTTCCGCCATTTATTTTTAAAAAACACTCCTCAAATTGGTTGGCGCGAGCGCGACTCTGGGACAGAGCGCCAATTGGCGCGACCTCTTTGAAGGATTTCCCCATTGGTGCGGGTGCTGAACTGTCTACCCGCGCCAATGCAAAAAGGGGTGTTTTTTAGGGTTTTTCACAAGGAGATGTCTTCAGGGCAATGAAAGATTTTGTTCAGAGGGATGTCATGAAAGTGATTTCAAGTCTTGTCTCTGCTCACAGGTCACGGAATGAGCCCTCCAATGTGCGGGATGGGGAATGGCAGGGACGGTGAAAAATTGCAAGGCCTTGCAATGTACATAAAAAAAAAACTGCAAATCAAGTGCAAAAAAATCATAAAAGTCTGAAAGAACAAGACTAGAAAAAAAACACCATGACTTAATCCCCCATGGGTTCCCAATGATTCCAAAGGAAATCTCAACCCGATCCTTTTCAAATATTTCTTGGAAGTCTCTTTTTCCATGCAATCCCCCACATCATACTGCCATAAACACATCACTTTCAGTGTCTAATATAAACATACAATATACCAATCACCTTACCTTTCTATGTTAGACACAGTGCATCTGAACACATACATATATCATCTCTTCAAGGGACTCCAATCCCTTGACAGTTCCAACCATAACTAGAAGCCAATTGTTATACATGTCAAATACATGTTCATAAATATAGCACATATCCACATAATGTCGGACAATATTAGGGTCAAGAATATTTCATGTATGCAAAGAAATCATTCGTTTGGAATTAGGGTTTCCAAACGTAATTAAAGGAATTCTTACCCAATTCCTTTCTTTTACCATTTACCTTGGTGCAATTGAGTCTTTATTATGTATTGTCATATCACCCATCTCTTACCTATATAAACACAGAAGCTATTACTTTGTCAATGTAATACCAAGAATTCTTCCCTACACCTATTCACACATGTCAATCACATGTTCCAAATATCAAGACATCATATCTATTAACTAAAATCAACCTCTACCAAGACTAACAACCATGTCATAATCAACTACTAGTCAAAATCATAATACTACAACCATCGCCTACTTATACTCAAGTACACATTAACTATCTCAACACATAGCGTGTTAGTACAACCATTTTAAAACAAGATCATTACTGCATGTAATATTATAGAAACATGCTCATGTCATGTAATTAATCAAACATTCAAACAATATATATACGATATAATATCCACCAAACACTCGAACATCGTATAAACAACATAATCAAACATTCAAACACCAAGTAGACGCTATAAGAAAACTCATACCTCAATGTATCTCAGGGGAGGCTATCTTGTCTGCACAATCAGCCTAGATTAGCACAATATAACTTCACAACACATCAACTCAACCTAAATAAGTTCATTATATCCATAATAGTAACTATCTGGCATGTTCACATCATAGAATCATAAACAAATTTCATGCATGCATAACAATCACATATGCACAATCATCCTAGATTAGTGTGACATAATATAAAAAACAAGTCAACTCATACCTAAATGTAATAACCCTAACCATTTGCCTAAGCCAATCCAATTTAGAATGATACATATAACGTCAATCTATTAATGTTATAACCATAATCATCAATTTAACTAACATATGACAAGAATACGTTAACATATAACATGCTCTTCAACAACATATAACATAATCATTGAGCTAACTACAAGTTAACATATAACATATTCATCAACAACATATAACATGGTCATCAAGTTAATATCATGCTCGACTAACCAATGCATGTACATATTATCACACTAATCAACTAACATCTATCATGTATGTAACCATAAAATCAATAGAATGAAATGCATACACATAACCATAATGCATATGACTACACTGATCAACTAGCATTTATCATACATTTAACCAAAATAACAATGGGATGACAGACATATAAGTAACCATAATGCTTAAAACAACCATGAATCGCATACATGCATGCCAAACATACAAACTTGTATGAATGTCTGCTCTTACCCGAAATTCCATCGTTTCAATGTCACTTTAATAATCTGCATCTCCTGATCTATATAATTAGCCAACACATTAGCATCATAACATACGAATATCATCATGATGACCTAATTACATATAATTACCTTATGCATAACAACCTTCACCATGAAAATGCATGCAATTTAACATATAGACACCGACATTCATAACAAATGAATATAAAACCATACACTCATGATGACACATACCACCATCAACCCTCACATGGAGACATCAGCATAACCATGATCAACACCATGAAAATGAAACAAGCATGTAGACCACAAGGATTATTAACACACATGCAACCAACATGAATCCATGAACAACACACATCGCTCATCCAATTCGAGGATTGAACCATGATCTGATACCACTTTGTGGTATCATATATCACACAAAGAGGATGGAAAACAAACATTGCCTAAGGACAGCACAACCACACCCTAATACCACTTTGTAACACCCTCTTCCCACATCTACCCAAGTAACCACCCAACTGGGGTAAATATGCGGCGAGAGGTTACTATGCCTAGATTAAACCTCCTAGGTGACCTTAAGGAAGTGGAATCAATGGAAACATATCACACAGACATTGTACATCAATAATAACCCCCCAGGAGCCAACCTGACCATTCAGGCATCCTGCCTCTGGGTCCCACTGAGATTTTGAGCTCCTAGACCTATAGACACATGCATAGGCCTAAATTTCTATGTATAAAAGGATCTAGATGCATGCACAACCCTACATGCCTATATCTGGGGACTATTTCCAGTAAACCTGTGCGAGTGTCCATGGGATTTAAGGCAATTTTGAAGCCTACAATTCTGGCCACTACCCAGAACTTGTTGTAGCTTTCGAAATCCATTAAACACATGACAACAACACTAATAAGCCAAAAAATAACTTCAGGACTAGGTTTGAGCATCCCCAACTGAGACTAACATTATGTCAAACACTTGGCATCAATGAAATCAACGGGTTTAAATAACATAGCTGAGCATAGGGGTCTCATACTTATCTGAGAATCGCGAAGAAGCATTGTTCCCTTACATCATTAGTTGTAGTATCATATATTAGGTCATAGATACATTGTTTATTCATTTACAAACGAAAACATGAGGAGATCCATGCATCATCACTATCATAATACATGCTCATAACCAAAAAAATAACAACAGAAATTCCATGAATACATAATCCATAGAATCCACATATAAATCACTACATTTACACATTAAATACGAAGGGAATGAATTTCTCATTATTTAATATAGAAACCAACCGAGGATGGTAATACCACGTTCCACCCATCCATATATTTTTTGATCCAAATATCTCTTTAGCCAATCACAAATGTGCCATATTCCAAGCATGAATATGGTACTCATAACCAACCAAATAGAACCAAACAAGCATGAATGCTACCAGATTTCTCCACCTAAACCATGAGGAATTTTAGTGCCTAATAGTATCTCATGCTTTACCGTAATCCATAGTATGATCTAGGGATCACTTGGCCCTACACTAATACCCACTATCCAGGTTTTACCGTACATCCCATCCCAGGACTACTAGGCCCAACGAAGAGAATTCCACCTCTTGGATTTACCGTATATCCCTCCATTCACCAGAAAGGATTCCTAAGCCACCTAGGCACAAGATCTTGGCTTTACCGCAACCCACAATCTGGTTCAAGGGTCACTAGGCCAGTGGCTTTACCATGATCCACATTCTAGTATAGGTACCATAGGCCATTTGTTTGTCATTTCGGAGATCCACCTCACTCAACTTCGAATCCATCCGATAATCCAAATCTACCAAATTATGAGAACCCATTTCATCAATGCTATCTAGAAATGGAAAGGCTAGGCTAAAAACACTGTCACACCTATAAAATCCCATATCATGACAACAAAATACCACATGCAATACCATGCATGCCATATCTAGCAAGGAAATCACACATGCAAATCAATACCTGTAAATAATCATGATGTAGTTTCTTGATCATGCTCTTCCTTTCTTGATACTTATTTCTTCTTGCTTCCTTTTCCTTTCTTTCTCCAATGCCAAAGTTCTCAAAGAAAACTAGTGTCCAAAAGTATGAGAGATAGAGAGAATAGAAGAGAGCTCCACCATAGAACTGAAAAATGTCTTCAGAAAAAAAAACTTTCCAACTCATCTTCAGAAGCCTTTTTATCAATGAGGCCTCTATTTTCTTCATTTTCCATTATTTTCCTTAATTTTCCTCCTCACATGCAACCTGTTACCTTTCACCTTCCTTTTCTCATATTTCCATTATTTTCATAAATAAAATGCCAATTAATTCCTCATTCCTTTCCAAAGCCTTTTCAATTTCCTTTGCCAATTTACTTTAGCCATAATAACTTAAATAAACACCCTCTAGGATGTTTTTCCCAACATTCAGCTTGGAATAAGTGTCCCATCAACCGTGGTTATTATCTTTCCTTTATTAATCTTTTATTACATGGTATTTTCAATAGGGCTATTACAATTCCTTAAGAAGGCTATACAACCAGGGTTTTGATATGAAATCAAACTGCATCTAGGACCATTTAACAGTACCAAAGGAACACCATCTTGGTTGAATGATGGCTTATATGTAAATGTGGCATAGTAGTAGGGAAATATTAATTGAATACAACAAGAGAAAAAAACAACCTTTTCTCGTGACTTGGTGATAACATTGACAATGAGTACCCTAGGGTTTCCTTCTCTATTATCCTCATAACTTCTCTTCTATCATCATGTAAAAAAATCTTATCATAATGCCAACAAATATGCAAATATTGATTAAGAATGTAATAGGAATTAGAAATTCGAGATTCAAAGGGAGATTCAAGCATCATGAGGGTAGATGAAAGGTCATGGTAGGTGAACATTCAGCTCACTTCTATAAATATAACATAGTGTCTAATTTTAAGTGAACTTTATCACTTGATCTAGGAGTATCATTAGATAGTTGATCTATGCTTGAAGAGCTAGAGGCACTCAAATCTTGGCAGCTAGTTGGGTGAGTTGTGGTAAGGCTATGTTTTTTCTTTGGGAGATGGTATGAACAACCCATGTTCCATTGTTGGTCTTTGATGGTTTGCGAGACATTTTTTTGCAACAACATTAATAAGAAGGTCTTCACTTTCTACATTGATTCTCGCACTCCATTTTGGTTGTATTGGTTGTCCAATATTTCCATTATGTTTGTATGTGTGTTTTCATGTGAAAAATATGTTAATAAACTAGTTCGTGGCTTATGGATTGCATTTCTACTTTGAATATTTATTTTCCTTATTCCACACAATTTCAGTAACTTATTATGAAATTATTTGAAGTTAACCTCGAGCACCTTTCTTATTCGCATATTTCGGTGATGGTTTTATCTCAATAACCCTTCTTAAGGCATACTTATTTTTATTATTTAGTTCTTGTATTTTTGTATCTCGTTTAGCAGGTTATCCATCATGGTTTAACCTCATTCTTATTGTCTGGGAATTTATTTCTTGTCCTTGCTCTAACATCCTCACATTTGACAGGGAGGGGAAAAACATTCATGGTGGCAGTCATGCCACATAATAGATGGGGCTCCTATCCCAAATGATGTGAGGTCTAATTGGGGTTTCACACTAGGGAGACCCCCTAACTGTGTCTATGACATTTCTCCCTATCAACACCTTCTACACTTAATAATGTTTTCTTATCTTTAATAATTTCTTAGGAAGGTTTAGAGATAATTGCTTATTGTGTGCCTAATATTATTTATGTTTTATAATATTGAGAGAATATTTAGTAAATTCTGAATATTTTCAGAATGAAAGAATTTAGGGACTTTATCCCTATTACAGGATGCTACAGGATGAAACAACAAATGAATATTCTATTATGAAATTATTAAAAAAAATGAAGCTCCACTTATTAATAAAATCTAGGGATGTGTTCCCTACTACGGGAGAAGCTAGAAATCAGTATTTAAAGAAGATTCTTACTATTGGGATCCAGATCCAATTTTTGAGGGATTTTGGAGAGGGGGAATTCCTTTCAAGGAGGATTCTTCTCCATAAATTTGTATAAGTAACAATTCAAATTAGCCTCTAGGGTCATGGATTTTTTAGTCTTCTTGTAAATAAAACTTGTTATTTAATAGTTCTACTTTAATTTCCAATAGGGATGTACTTGAATTTATTCTAATAATGATGTTTGGTTTCATTTTAAACTTCTAAGTCTTGGTTTCCTTCATATTACGTTGAGTATCCTTGGACTTGGACATCCAAGGAGTCTCAGAGCCCTGATGTGCAATTTATTTATCTTCTTTGCATTACTTGTTCACTTGCATCTCTTATTCTTACATTTCCTATTTTTGCACTTATTATTCATGATTCATTTGTTGAAGGTTAGATTTGTTAAATGATTGAATTAAGTGTTTTTTTAGGTCATCTATATAGTTACAATTATGATTCATCCTTAGAACAACTCAACAAATTCATATTCATCATTGAGCTACTTGGATTGGTTTACTAGTTCACAATTCTGAAATTTCTGGTTCTAGTAATAATTTTTTGTTGAATTTAGCACATGTTAATGTGATTATTTTGAGTTTATTCCACTTGGAATGGAGTATTAAAAAAATTAAAATTGATAAAAAAAATAAAAATCTTCATAGAATTTCCACTTGATTAACTTAGGCATTTGGGTACTTAGATAAGCTTACTAGTTCACTGCTACGAAATTTGTGGGCTTTAGTAGTAAAGTTCTATTGAATTTTAGCACATGCTAATGAAGATATTTCGAGTTGATTCCACTTTTATTGAAGTCTAAAAAAATTTAAATTAATAAAAAATAAAAATACCTCACAACATTTTCATTTTATTATATTTGGAATTTTTCATGTTAACTCGAGAAACATACTTACTGGAAGTTTCCTGTAGCAACAGAGAGTTTCCTATAATTGTTTGTTTTTGAGCTCTTCCCTTGCCCATAGTCACTCCAAATTCATAATAGAAGTATATTTATGCTTTATAATAGCCCATGAATTCTCTGGGACCATTTAAGTTGATTCAAAGCTTATTTAGGTCATCACTTAGCTTCTACATTACTTGCTTCTTAAATTTTGATTTATGAAACTAGTCTAGATTTTCTTCCCCGCAACTTATTTCTTACAGAGTATGATTTCTTTCCTACAATGGTAATCTAGGGATTTCCTTTCATGCAAACTAGAATAGGTTTCCTTTAATTCTATTTCCTTTTTAGAAAGATAGATTATATTTTCTTTGTTTTCATTAGCTTATGTTTGCTTTCCTTTCTTGAAAATAGAATATATTTCCTTTTTGTCATTTACTTTCCAATAAAAGTAGAGTAAGTTTTCTTATTTCTATGCAACTTAAGACTGACAACTTAACTATATATTTACTCATTTAAAGTTGTTTTCTTTCCTTCTTTCACCTACATCAAAGGGAGTTAGGCTAGGAAGAGGAAGGTGTTTGTTGCACATATAGTGTCGACCTCTCTTAAGTTTGTACGAACCCCGGGTTGATAATTAAAGGTGGTAGATTTGGGAGTTGCAAAATTATTGTTGTAATACTGGGATCATCACCTTTTGGCACAGTTTCTGGGGAGGGTGTCAAATAAAGCCCTCTCTTGTTCTTGGAATGATTCCTTATTACCTTTTCACATTCATATTTTTTGCAAAAAAATAAATAAATAAATAAAAATAAAAAATAAATTGCATTAGACAATATATTTCATTTCAAAACCAAAAATTTCATTATCATTCAAAATATTTTATAAAAACAAAAGAAAGTATACAATACAAAGAAAAAGGGGTGGCCTAGAATTTAGAAGGCGACATGGAGAAGTTATACTTTGTCAACTCATATTAACAATATATGAACTACCCATCCTCTTTCAATACAATTATAATGCACAATTTCAATCTTGGTATCCGCCTAGCATCTCACCTTTGTCTATCCCCACTCCATGGTCTTATCCTTACCAATGGGGTGATCAATAATTTCCTCAATATTCATGGTCTTATCCTTCCCAACCTTTCATTCCTCCTTTTCAACCATATCAACATTAGCCTCAATGGGGTGATCCATATTTCCCTCAACTTCCTCAGTATCCTCAATTCCAATATCAATACCATCCACCTCCACCACAACCACAACCTCAACCACAAACATCTCAAAGACCCACTCTTACTCAATTGCTTACACAACCATTTATGAACCCAAATAATAATGTAACTCAACCCACTTACAATTTTGTGGTACAAAATTTCCAAACAACCCCTCTTGATCCAAATGATATTCATCTTAGATCGGGAAGAGTATTGCAAAGAGGATATTCTCTTGTTGTCATTGAAGAACAATATCCAAAATAAGAAGATCTATAGGATATTAAAGAATCATGGACCAAATTTTATGGAGAGAACCCATTGTAGACTAAGATTGAATAATTTCTACCATGCTTATCATCAAATCATGTATGTATTCAAAAGAATAATCAACAAAAAATAGAAGATCTGAATGTCATGGCAGAAGAGGACATAAATATTGATCCAGATGTGCAAGCAAACCAAGGGCATCACAATTATATTAAACATTGGTTTCATAAAATCATTAAGTTGGGGCACGATGTTCATCTTCAGAAATTCTGGATATCATCTCAATCAAAGCAGATGATCTCTCATATTCTCGTATATATCAGAGCATATCTTTCAAACTTACTTATAAAATTATTTTCCATCCTTGTACATAAATGGATCCATTTGAAGTACTAAATCTTATTCTTGAAAGATATTTTATTTTTTTCAATTAGAGTAGGATATAAAAAAAAAAAAGAGGAAAGAATAAAATATTAGGTGAAAATATTTTTTGAGACACCTGATAATTACTCACTCATTGAAAACCTCTATGAGACAATCAGTGGGTTGAAAAAAAAGAGAGAAAAAAAGAAAAAGAAAAATAAAAAACAAAAAGAGGAAATAAGATCCTAGGTAAAAACCTCCTCTGAGGTGCCTAGGCAAACCTACTAGTTGAAAACCTCACTGGGGAAGACAGTAGGCCTAGAATAAATAGAAAAAAATGAAAAAATGAAAAAAAAAGAAGGATCCTTTGCTCGAGGTATCTCTCTTTGTTTGTATGTAGGTACTCGCTCCCCTACACAAGTGATGGGTCTCCAAATTAAACACAAATTAAGGCTCATCTAGCCCTTTTTAGGCACATAAAGCTATATCAAATCTCTCCTTCTACACTTAATAATGGTTTTTTAGCTTTAGCATTTTCTTAGGAAGGTTTAGAGATAATTGCATATTATGTGTCTAATATTATTTATTTTTGCAGAATATTGAGTAAATTTTGAATGAGATAATATAAGGACTTTCTCCCTAATATAGGATGGATCAAGATTGGATAATAAATGAGAAAAATATGATGAAATTATTGAAAAATTATAGAGCTACACTAATTGAGAAAATCTAGGAAAGTGTTCCTTGTCATTTAATGATGATTCCTAGTGTTGGGAACCAGATCCACATTTTGAGGGATTTTGGAGGGAAAATATGCCTCCTTTCAAGGATAATTCTTCATCATCACTTTGTATAAGTACCAATTCTAAATTTCCTTTGGGGGGATTTATTTCTTATTCTTCTTGTGGAGAAAATTTGTTATTTAGTAGCTCCACTTTCATTTCTAGCAGGGATGAACTTGGATTGATTCAAATAATGAAGTTTGGTGCTATTTTTAGCTTCTAAAGCTTGGTTTCCTTCATAGGAATCTGAGTATCCTTGGGCTTGGTCATCCCAGAATCCTCAGAGCCCTATTGTACAATTTTTTTATTTTCTTTGATTGTCTTTTTCGCTTGCATCTCTTATTTATGCATTTACTATTCATGTTTCTTTTGTTGTAGGTCATATTTTTTAAATGATTGAAGTGAGTTTTTTTTTCATGTTATTTACATATTCACAAGAATTATTCATCCTTAGAACAAATTTTAAAAGTCATATTCATCATTGGGATACTTGGATTGGTTTACTAGTTCACAAATCTAGAATTTCTCGAAGTCTGTTGTAGCAAAATAGTAGTAATTTTCTGCTATTTTTTAGAACGTTTTAATGAGCTTCATTTGAGTTTATTCCACTTGTGTTGGGTCATAAAAACATTCAAGTTAATAAAAAAATTTAACCCATATAATTTTCACTTTATTATGTTAGGAATTTGGTAGGTTAACTAGCTCACTTTAATGCTGGTAACTTCGTGTTTTATACTTTTTATGCTATTTTTTTTTAGCACATATTAACCGGGGTATTTTTTAGTGATTCCACTTGGAATGGAGTCCTAATACATCCTAATTTGTAAAAAAATATTTCCCATATCATTTTCATTTTATTTTCTATGGAATTCGGCAAGTTATCTCACTCATGTAGAAATCTGGCCACTCTTGTAGCAATCTTGTAGCACGTGTAAACTTGACCAGATATGCTCCAAAATTTGTGTTTTTGTCCCTTGGGATCGAATAATTATGAATCTCCATATCTAAATACATGATTGAGGAATACCAAATACCACTTAAGACTTTCCTTTTTACCCCTGAAACACATCTCAACAATTTGGGATAATGGACAGATTTATGAATTGGATAGCACTATAGTGATTTCCTTGATTATGCATGAAGTATCTAATGAAATGGATCTAGCCTCTTTATAATGAAGTGATTGATTAAATTATATTTCCTTCATGTGTGTTATATTAGTTTACTTTCTTTATTCTTAATCTATGGTTTCTCTTTCAATCACTATTATTTACATTCCATAGACCAGGTTTCCTTTTCAACGCAACTTTCACATTCTGCAATTAGGCTAGTGTTTGATTTCATGATATTCACTTCATTGCATAAGTTTGTACGAATCCCGGGTTGATAATTTAAGTTGGTAGCCTTGGTATTTGCAACATTCTTGTTGCAATACTGGATCTCATCATTTTTTGGCGTCGTTGTCGGGGAGGTGTAAAAGTATGCATTGTTTTCTTCCCTAGTTGATTCATTTCTGTAAAAATAAATAAAATTTCTTTAGGCGTATTTCATTTCAAAAACATAAAATTTCATTTCATTAGTGTTTTCATTCAAAAAAATCATAAAAACAAAAAAATCTTCAATAACACACCCCCCACTTGATTACGTGGTGCAATAAGATCCACATCACCAACCACTTTTGTAGGTAGAAGAAGAGGAGGTGAAAAAAAATGTAGGAGAAATGGATGGAGATGATGAAAATGAAGAATATCCTCTTGTATTTCTCATTTAATATACTAATATAATTATTCATATGAAGAACATCCCCCCATCTTTCCTTCCCAACTCACATGGTATGAGGTCAGATGATCCAAAAGCCTTTCTCTTTGAATTTGAAATCTTTTGTATATCTTATGGTTACTTACTGGAAACTAAAAAATTGAGATTTCTTCAGGAAACATTTAAGGATAGACCTCTTAAATGGTTCATGAGTTTATGGACTAATTCAATAAGATCGTGGAATGATATGAAAAATATATTTCTAGAAAATTAAAAAAATCATGATCTTAAAGAAGAAATATTTATAATGAATCAGAAAGAATATAAGAACCTTGAGGATCTAATAGGTAGATTTATGTATAATGTTAAGAGGGAAAAGTTGCATCATTTAGGATTTGACACACTAAAAACCCTCTTACTTAGAAAAATTAGGGATGAGTAGATTGATCTCTTTGATCTCATGAGCATAGGTGATGTATACAAATTATGATTTGAATAAATTTGTGAAACATGCAAGCACATATCAAGAGGGAGGGAAAGAGTAAGTAAATAAACATCAAGACCGGTAAATCAAATTGAACTTGGAAATTTTCTTGATAACCTTAAAACAAAAATTATTAGCAATAAAAGAGAATAAGTAGAAATTTTAAGAATGAAGGATACGAAAAAAGAAGATGATGATATTGTGTTGTCCATGTAGAATCACATGTTATTAAATATTTCCCATCATTACCCAGGTTGAAGGAAGTTTACCAAGAGGACAATAAATAAATTCAATCACCAAAGAAGTTATGCTATGTAGCTCCAGGAAGACCATGGAAGCCTAGTAACCTGATATGATGTAAGAACCTAATTCAAAATTTTGAACTTGTGCGCATCCATCTCAAAGTAATTGGAACACGATCCTCACTTGGAAACATTGGCCATCTCAAACCCAAAACCAAACTTGGAAATAATGTTGGAAAGGAAATTGTGGGAGAAATCCAAAATAGACTCAATATTTTCCTCAATATCCTCCATACCCAACTCCATGTTATCCCTACCTTCCACCTCCACCGCAACCACAAACTCAACCACATCCATCTCAAATATCCACTCCCACTCAACTACCTGTAACACCATTTCCAAACCCACACAAGGGAGTAGCTCAACCCACTTACAATGCTGAGGTACAGTACTTCCAAACAACTCCTTTCTTTTTAAATGGTATTCATCTTAGATCAGGAAGATTATTGCAGAAAAGGGATTCTCTTGATTTCATTGAAGGACAAAATTCAAAAATAGAAGATGCACATGAGATTGAGAAAGTTCAATCATGTTTACCATAATATCCTCTATGTGTTAAAGAGAATAATCATCAAATAGTAGAATATTTGAATGGCACGGAAACATAATACATGAATAATGATCCAAATGAGCAAGTGAACCAAGGGCATAAAATCTATATCGATGTTTGGTTCTAGAAAATCAACAAGATGGAGCATCACTCTCTTCTTTAATAATGCTTGATATCATCCAAGTCAAAGGAATTGGTCTCTAATTTTCATATTCATGTTAAAGAATATGTTTCAAGCCTACACATGAGTTTATCTGTCATCTTGTTATGCACATGGCTCCATTGGAAGTATTTGTATACTTGAAATATATTTTATTTTTTTCAAGTAGGGTAGGATAGAGGAATGGAAGAAAAAAAGGAAAAAGAGGAAATCAAAATAAGAAAAATAAAATCTCAAGTGAAAACCTCCTTTGAGGCACCTAAGATTGGCTCACTAATTTTAAAACCTCCTTGAGGTAGTCAGTGGGCTAGGAAAATGAGAGAAAAAAAAGGAAAATATCCAAGGTGAAAACCTCCTTTGAGGAGCCTAGGAAGACCTACTAGTTGAAAACCTCTTTGAAGCATCTAGTAGGCCTAAGAAAAGAGAAGGAAATGAAAAAATAAAAGAAAAAAAAAAATATTTTCTCCATGTATCTCTATCTGATGAATGCAAATTTTCCGTAACCTTAGCAAGCAACAGGAACAAATTAGCACCAAAAGAAAAAAAAATTGATAAAAAACCTAGTCAAAGAAAGTAAAACTTGGGCTTTCTCCTCCTTTGCTTAGATGCTCCAACAGGATGAAGGCCATGTCAATCCATCACACTCAAACATTTCCAACATCCACCCATCATACCCAATCCTTTCCCATTCATTTTCCTCGATGTCCTAAAGTGCTACAGAAAGGTTTTGTTTTGCTACGGGACTATCAAAATACACAGGGAAAAACAAAATTACCATATCTAAAAATCGATGCATATTTTTTCTAAGTTGTTTCATGGGGAGATGCATAAGGATGATGTTAACATGCTCAAGAAAATTTCAGCAAATTCTAGTGCACACTTTTCGAGAAATTTTCCTCCATCACCTACAACCAATTTTCATTTTTCTCGAGATTCGTGAATCCGTTGACCAAGATTTTTTATGGGGAGATGCATAAGGATGATGCTAACATGTTAAAAAAATTTCAATTCAATCCAATCTACTGTTTGAAATATATATATAAAAAAATCTACTATATGAGTGGTTAAGAATTGTTATAGGTGTGACCGAAATTGCTACAGGATTGTGATCGACATAGAGAGAGGGGCCATATCCTATGTTTTCCTTAGGGGAATGAAACAATAAGTCTACCACACCTCCATCACCCATACTCCACACCATTTAGTCACTTATCCATCTAAAAATGTATCTTTGTCCATGAAAAATCCCCATTTTCACCCATTCTTTTATTACTTTCACCACAACCAAGGCTTTTGATCCTTGACCATAGATTGATCATGAATTATTGGGTTTTTGGAATCATTATCTTAAGGATATCGTTGTCATAGAAGGGTTTTTGTGACTGCTACGAGAATAAATACATTCATATAGTGGCCTACAATTACCTTACAAGACCATAATTTAGAGCACCATAATGAAGAATCAATCATCATGAAGACATTGGAGAGTAATTTCTTCAATTTTGGGAAGCTACAGGATCACTGTTCATCTCCAACAACAAACTTTTATCCATGGTGGCACCTATATTTTGATCACGTGAATCATGGAACTTCAATCACCAATGAAAAGATTCCATCTAATGAAAAAAATTTGATGAAAGTGACATTTTGTACCTCAAATAGAATTACAATAGCTTCATCAATGTTCCAACATCCTCATGCAAGCATCAACAGGTCTATCATCATCTACAACACTCACATCATGAGAATCTCATTAGCAACATTCTAGCTAGGGATGTGAAACAGCAACACCAACAAAAAAAACCTAGAAGTCCTCTAGATTCAAGGCTATTAGCAATAGGACCTGCAACAAATTATCACATAGAGCTTCAAGATTATTAGTAGCAGCTTCAGAACCACCAAAGTCAACTTCAACAGTCATATTAGTAGCCTCAATATCACCTGCAAAAACACATCAAGGGTAAGGCTCAAGTATGTAATCCTCTAAACCTTTCCTACGAACTTATTTTAGCTTGAAAAACATTGCAAGTGTGAGAAGGAAAGGTATTTTATAGCCAAACTTAATAGCAGGAAGTCTCAGTCTTATCTAGCAAGTCACTTAATTTTTCTCCAAAGGACATTCACACATATGTGAGATAAATGAGACAAAAGTGAAAAAAGACTTAAGAAAGTGGGATGTTATCATATAGTTCAAAAAGTAGTTGGGGGCCAACTCAGTTAACAAAAAACACTCTAAGTTTATTTTGCATGCAATGAGCAATGTAAACTATCAAACAGAAACCGTACCAAGTACCCATTTTTTTGAGGTAGCAAAAAATTATCCGATTTTGAAAAACGTTAATTCCTAATACAATTTTTTTTTAGCATATTTTTGACACTTTCAATTTTTTTATGTATCAAGTATGAACATTTTTTTTAAATGTTAGTGATATTCATGTTGATTTTGAAAAGTGTTCATACAACATCAACCCCTTTTTTTAGAGGGTTTATTTTTTACAATTTAAATTTTCTAATGTATTAAGTGTGGATAATTTTTTTTAAATGTTGGTGATTTTCATGTGGATTTTGAAAAACATCCACAATTTTTTTAATACATGCTTTTTAGACTTTATATTTTCTTATGTCCTAAATATGCACAATTTTTTTTTAAATGTTGATTATTTAACAATTTTTCAAGTTGTCTTATCCTCTTCTTATTTTTGGTCCTAAAATATCTATTTTTTAAGGGTGTTCCAAACATGTGTTTTTTGTTTTTCTTTACAATGTTTATTTATAATGAAATATTTTAAATTTTTGCAAATAAATAAATAAATAATAACATTAAAAATATATATAAGAGACAAAATAAAATCAAACATAAAAAAAATAAAACAAATAAAACAAACATAACTTATGAAAGATAAATAAAATAAAATAAAATAAATTAATTAATTAATTAAATTAAGATTAAATAAGAATTAAAAAAAAAAATTCAAAAAAAACAAAATTAACAAAAAATAAAAAACAAAAACATAAAAATATTAAATAATTTAAAAATAAAAATAAACAAAACAAATTAAATAAATTAAAAACATTAAATTAAAAATTAGAAACATAAAAGTAATAAAAACATAAATTTAAAAATAAAAAAAAAACAATTTAAAAAAATTATTAAAAAAATATAATTAATAAAAAAAAATATATTATTTAAAAAAAAAATTATAAAATTATAAAATTATAAACCTTAAAATCAAAAATTATAAACATTAATTTTTGGTAGAGAATTATAAACGTTTTGGATGGTTAATCCATCCATCATCACGGTGCAAAGCGAACCTTATGAGTGAGTGAATGCGGGAGAGCCTATTAATAAGAAGATTTTGGGTGAAGTTTTCGATGGATAACTGTAAAAAAAAAAGCATAAATAATAATATTTCATCAATTGATTAATATTTGAAAAGGATAATTAAAAAGGGATTTTTTTTAATTAATTGTGACAAATACTAGATTTGGGATTTAGATTTTTATTTTTTGACTAAGAAGAGGGCAAAAAATGAGATGAAAATGGGTAAAAATAGTTAAAGTTGTGAGCTAGATTGTATTAAATTAATAAAATAAATAACAACTATAACACAACTTTAAGATAAATTAGATGAAATTAGCTTGTAATAAATTAATGAAATTAATAACAAAGATAAATAAATGACAACAAATTCAAGATATACTAGATGAAATTGACGATAAATTAATTAGAATTTTTTTTAATTATGTTTTTTTTTATTTTTTTTAATGTTTTTTTTTTCCTTTATGTTTTTATTAATTTTTATGTTTTTAATTTTATTTTAATGTTTTTTTTTTATTGTGTCTTTGTTTTTTTTTAATTATCTAATGTTTTTTATTTTATTTTGTTTTTTTTCTTCATATTTTTATTTTATTTTTTAAAATTATGTTTGTTTAGAAATATTTTATCAAAGTTGTATTTAATTTTCTTACAGCTTTTTTTTTTTTTTTTTTTTAAGTCATTTTTTTTTTAATATATATATATATATATATATATATATATTATTTGTTTTTATTCTAATATATATTTTATTTACTTGTTATTATTTTTCATTTTTTTGTGTTTTTGTTTTATTTTTTTGCCATGTTTAAAAAAAAAATTGTTTTAATATATATTTCTATTATAATATATATTTTTATTTTCTTCTTATTATTTATTTTTTTGTGTTTTTGTTTTTATTTTTAGTTTTCTCGTTGATTTTTTTTGTCATGTTTTATTTATTTATTTGCTTAATATTTTTATTTTATTTTTTTAATTTATGTTTGTTTGGAAATATTTTATTTAATTTTTTTACAGTTTTTTTTTAATCTTTCATAAGTCAATTTTGTTTTCTTTTTAATTTTTTCTATGTTTGATTTATTTTGTCTTTTTTATATATGTTTTATATTTCTTTTTGGGCCATGTTTATTTTTATTTTTATTCTAATATATATTTTTATATACTTTTATTATTTTGTAAACTTTTTTGTTTCTTTTATTTTCATTGATTTAATCTTTATTTTCTTTTTTATTTTTCATTTTTATTTATTTATATATTTATTTATTGTTTTGTTTTACTTTATTTTTTTCTTCAGGTATGTGTCAATTCTCGACTAGCAATCTAATTTTATTATGTGTCAATTTGATTTCTGATTTTAAAACTTCCATTATAAAAGATTGAGTTCAGCCTCACAATGTGTCAACTTCATGGTTGATCTTTAAGTTTTCATTACAATGGGTCAAGTTTTCCTACATTGTGTGTTAATTTGATGGTTGACTTTTAAATTTTTGTTGCAGTGTGTCAAGTTGTCTTAGGCTAAGATTTTAAAGTCATCATACTTTTAGCATCTGAAAAAGAAATTACTCTTGGTATAATGACTCTTTCTTTCATGTGTTCATTTTTAATTTTTTTTAGTCATAAAATGTTTTCATAATGTCATGGTTGAAAAATTGTCAAAATTTTAAGGTTATCAAGATTTTAAGGTTTTCTTAAGTCATGAAATTTTATCTTTAATGTTATGGTTGAATATAATTATTAGTATTTTATCTTTAATGCCATGGCTAAAAATTGTTGGAATTTTAAGTCTTTTAAGAGACGTGATATTTTATTTTTAATGTCATCTCGAAAAATTATTGGAATTTTAAGGTTTTTCGGAGTCATGAAATTATATTCTTAACGCCATTCCTAAAAAAAATTTAAAATTTACCTAAAAAAAAAAACGTTAGCCCAACATCAACATCTTTTTTTTGCGGGTGTTTTTTGCACACAAAAAATTGGGTTTTATTGGGTTTTACTGTCAATTTTAAAAATAATGAAAATTTACGCACACAAAAAAAAAATATTCCAGCATCAACATTTTTCATTTTTAGGTTATTTTTCATGTTTTTTTGGGGTTTTTTAGCCAGAGTTCTCATTTCAAATTTATATTGTTAATGAGAAAAAAGAAAAAAAAATGAAAAAAAATAAAAATAAAAGGTGGATCCACCACCTCTTTGTTTCCATTATGACAAATGTGTTGTCTTTGATGGAAACCTAATTAATAAATATGTCAACATGATGGTAGCAGGATGAGTATTCAGGTTAGTACATATGTGACAAAGAGGTTGTACAAAGGAATATCAGTTCAGAGACGGATAAATGATAAAGACGATGTTTGGAAAAGTATACACAAATCCTGTGAACAGAGGTTGCGTACATAGGCGGGAATGGTGAAGAAAAGTAGTGTACAGTATCAGCGCCACCGTTTTCTCAGTACCATGGTATTGGCCCATAGTAATGAACGCATCAACAGATATTTTATCCCGTCAAAGAATACCATCGGCATTAATTATGAATTGGCCTAAGGTATTGGCTAAGGCCTAAGCTAAAAAAGGAGATGGAGATCAAAGTGCTAGGTGTGCAAGTTTTGTGTTTTCTATGAATGATTTGATCTTAAACATGTGTGCACCAAGGAGCAAGGAAAAGACACAGACCCGAAATATCTGAAGTGTGGTATCATATGTAATTATTTTGTTTACTTTTTGAAAATATCTAACTATGATAGATCTATGGTATTACTGATATTCTGAAATTAGTATGAGACAGTAAGGGTTGCGAAGTATATTTTGTGGTTGTAGTGAAAGCATGACTCAATGATTTCATATATGTACGTTGGTTTTCCACTAAGAGATCGTGTATATACGTAGATCTTCTTCTAACTAGTCGTGTCTATATTCTGCATTATGGACAGATATGTTCACAAGTATCAACTATCAAAAGTGCATACATATGCAAAAATTCTTTATAAGGGTCACTTACATCTGCTAGGGTTTTGCAGTATAAGCTTATAATAATGGTTGATCTATTTTGTTATGTTTTTTGTTGTCTGTCAATGAATTCTATCTTATAATAATATATGTTTGACAGTATTGTTTGGGTTGAATTGATTATAAAGTAAAGTATTGACTTGTGACAATGATGCTATGTGATAATTTTTATTTGTTTTAGTGAATTATGTTGGATTCAGTATCTGTTTGGGTGACTGATTTAGTGGTACAGTGATTCAGATTCAGTTATCAATATTCTGATATTTGTATGTGGGTATTCTTCAGGAAAAATGCATACATACACAAGTATGAGTAAGAAAAATAGTGTATACAATCTGATGTATGTTTGAACAGGGTTTGCAGAGGCAACAGTTGGTTTCTGTATTGGCTAATAGTGTTTTGATATATTGATGAGTGACTTTTCATTGGTGTGATGTGTACTGATCTGATTTCGTCTAGTTTCATTAGTTACATTAGAATATTTGATGCTTTGGTATTTGAGTAGTTGATTTCAGAGTTGTTGGGAATGGATCTAGTTTTAGACATTATGAAAAGTGATCGACTAAGATTTGAGGATAGTATTCTGGAGAAAGGGGGTTATATCTCCCTTCCAGTAGGAGCTGAAAAACAAGAGAAGGTTGTAGCCTTCTGCAGGTAGGAGCTTATGTACTAGTTAAATTTGTGCCAGTACAAGATTGTAAGTAGATTATTTTTCTTTAATAAAAGAAGACATAGACGACAATAACGGTGGTTTTCTCCCACATTGGGTTTCCACCTAAAATCATGGTGTTCATGTGTGTTGATGTGTTTATTATGTGTTGATGATCTATTTTCTCCTTGGTACTCATATTTTCTGCTTAATACATGTTTAGTGAAGTAATTATGCAATGGTTAAAGAACAACATATGATGAAATATATGTAAAGTTAAGTTCACTAGATATAAATAGTTTTCTTTCATCATAGTAGCATACACACGTGAGTTCATCGGATAACAGTTGTGTATATAAATTATTTTTAAGTATTTAAAATACTAATTCACCCCCCCCCCGCCATCTCTGTATTTTTCCAAACAATTAGTAACAGAGAATCTTGATCACTTGAAGGAAAATTTATCAAGATGAGCAATCACGAGGGAGAAACTTCTACCAGGACACCATTTTTTAATGGATCCAATCTGGTTTTCTGGAAAGTTAGAACAAGAGATTATCTACAATCACTTAGAGCCGATGTTTTTGGAATCGTTGAAGGAGGCTATCAGTATCCATCCTCCATTCCCATAGATGAAGCAGAAAAGAAAAAATATGAGACCAATGCAAAGGTTGTCAATGCTCTGTTAGGAAGATTGGCAGAATCAAAATTTGTACAAGTCATGCAGTTGAATACCGCAAAGGCTATATGGGACAAGATCATCCAAAGTTCTGAAGGTGACACTAAGGTAAAGAGTGCCAAAATTCAAAATTTTAGAATTCAATATGAAAATATCAGAATGAAAAATGATGAAAATATTGCAAGTTTCTTTCTTAGGGTAGATGAGATCGTTAATTTAATGATAAATCTTGGTGATGAAGTAAAATAATCATTATTTTTTGATAAAATATTAATATTTCAAACTCCAAAATTCAATTCGAAAGTCTTTGCTATTGAACAAATGCAAGATTTGAAGAACCTTACTATTGAACAACTTCATGGGATTTTAACACCCTATGAAATGAGAAAAGGGGGTCCATAAAGTATCATAGAAGTTGCATTCAAAGCTACTTCGAAAGGAAAGGAAAAGGTGTATCTTAAGTAATCAGGTTATGTATCAAATGAAGAAGAAAAAAACTTTGTAAATAAACTCCAAGTAGGAACTGGCAGATTTAGAGGTAAGATTCCTTTAAAATGTTTCTCTTGTGGAAGAGTTGGTCATTCTGCTTCTAAATTCCCTTATAAAAAAAACCATGAGAAAGGGAAGAATTATGCAAAAGTAAATTTTATAGGAAGGTTTGAAAATAACAAAATCTTCTACACACATGAAGATAGTGATGGTATTTCAAATGGCGAAGAAGGTGAGTATGATCAAGAATATCAATTACTGATGGCACTTGAAGATAAATATATTGATGAGTATGATGATGATTTTATGGATTCCCTAGAAGAAAAGGATAATATAATTAAATAAATAACTCAACTTAAATTCATTTAGAATAAGAATCTCTGAAGAAACAAATCCTAAAAAAGGAGAGGCATAATAAAAAAGTTAGAACTAGAAGTAATAAGTCTAAGGAAGGAACTTGAGAAAACAAAAGGTCTAAACCTTAGATTTTCTAAAGGATCTGATACCTTAGAATAAATCATCAAATTAAAGCGCTCTCCTCTTATAAAAATAGGTCTTGGATACAGTGGAGAATCATCAAAGATTATAAAATCTTCTGAAACAAGTACAGGAAGTTATCTCAATGTAATAAAAGGAAGCAGTCAACAAAATTTTATCTCTCAGCAAAAGAATGAGGGATCAAATTTTTCTCAGGTAAATCATCCTTACCACAATCAAAATAAACTACACAAGAAGGTACTATACTCCTAGAAACTTCTACGTTAATGGTCAATGCTTCACTTGTCATAATTTTGGCCATAATGTTGCTTGGTGTGTTTCTTATAAAACTATCATGAATAGAGAAGAAAGAAAACAAAATAATGAGATTAGATAAAATAAATACTCTTAAAATACCTTCTCACCTCTTCAAGATGAAACTGAATGTTCCTTTTGCAATAAATTTGGGCATTGAGAAACTGAATGTAGAACCAGAATGAGATCAACTCTTTAGAATGAAAAAATAGAAACACCGTCCAAGGTGTGGAAAAATAAAGCCATAGAATCAGATAATTGTGGTTTAGATTTGTATGTAGGAGATCAAGAAAATATGTGGTACATTTGCAGTGGATGATCAAATCATATGATAGGTGATAAAGATAATTTTATGTCATTTATTGAAATAAAGAAAGAAAATAATGTAACCTTTTGAAACATGTTTCTATCAAAGGAAAATGAATTGTTTTTCTGAAATAAAAGGTCAAAATTGGAAATATTTTGTTTGTTGTTGGTTTAAAACATAACTTGTTGAGTGTTAGTCAAATGTGTGAACAATGACATGAGGTTTTTCTCAGATCAAATAATTGTGTTGTACGAAATTTCAAAATAGGTAAGATCATAATAAAGCCTGGAACAAGAAATCCAGGTAATGTCTATTTCTTGGAAGATGGTGTAGAACATTATTACTTGATAAAATAAGAAGAAATTTGGCGTTGGCACAAAAGATTAGGAAGTATAAGCTTTAGTCAATTACATAAGTCAAGAAGAATGGGATCAGTTTGTGACTTTCCTAACATCTCTCTACCCGAAAGTACCATATGAAAATCATGTAAATTCGGTAAGCAAACCGGGGTGAAGTTTAAAGCCAAAGGAGGTACTTCAAGTAAGCCATCTGAACTTATTCATACTGATTTGTGTGGTCCTATGAGAAAGAATTCCCCTCAAGGTGAAAAATACTTCTTATTATTCATCGATGATTTTACTCGAATGTGTTGGATTGGATTATTGAAACATAAAGATGAAGCATTTGATAAATTTAAATAATTCAAAGCTCTAGTAGAGAATGAGTCATATTTGAAAATCAAATGTCTTAGATTTGATAGAGGAGGATAATTTATATCAAATGATTTTTTTCAACTTTTTTGAACAACATGGCATCAAGAGGAAATTTTATATAGCCAAAACTCCTTAACAAAACAGAGTGGCAAAAAGAATGAGTAGAACAATCCAATAACTGGCATGTTCCATGATTGATGATTCTAGAGCACCTCATACCTTATAGGAGGAAGCAACACATATAGTCATGAATATCCTCAACAAATCTCATATTCGGGTAAACAATGATGAAAATGCTAATGAACTATGGTTTGGTAATCCTCCAATTGTCAAAAATTTTAGAGTCTTTGGAAGAAAATGTTACATAAAGAATAATGATGATAAGCTTGGAAAGTTTGAATCTAGATCTGATTAAGGAATTATCCTTGGATACTCCTATAGAAGCAAAGGATATAAATGCTACAATAAAATACTTCAAAATATTGTTGAATGTATTGATGTTGTGATTGATGAAGCATCCACAGGTACCAAAAACGAAGCACCAACAGATGACGGATATATTCCTAAAAAAATCAAAAGGTTGTAGGAGAGGAAATAAATGAAGCATTAGAATAAGGAATTGAAAGCACTGAAGAATCATAAAATAATCCTTCAAGGTATGTTCAGAAAAATAATCCAGAATATCAAATTATAGGTGAAAAGGAAGCAGGAGTACAAACCAGAATAACTGTTGTTAGAACTTCCAACTATCTAGCCTTACTATCCACAATTGAAACTCAAAATTTCAATAAAGCAATAACATACGAAATTTGGGTTAAGGAAATGAATGAAGAAATTGATCAAATAGAAAAGAACCATACATGGGAATTAGTACCAAGACCTCATGATAAAAATGTTATTGGGAAAAAATGGTTATTCAAATGAAAACGGAATGTAAATGGAGAGGTAATTATAAACAAATCAAGACTTGTATGCAAAGGTTATGCTAAAAAAGGAATGGAATTTGAAGAAACATTTTCACCCATAGCCAAACTTGAATCTATAAGAATATTCCTTGCATTTTCAAGTTTTCATAACTTAAAAGTATATCAAATGGATGTTAAATTTTCATTTCTAAATAGATACCTAAAAGAATAAGTTTATATTGAACAACCTGAAGGGTTTATTCTAGGCAATGATAAAAATCATGTTTGCAAACTTAATAAGGCACTATATGGGCTAAAACAAGCTCTATGTGCATGGTATTATCATCTTGAAAGGTATATGCAACAACAAGGCTTCAATAAGGGGTCTGTAGATATATCTATATATATATATATATATATATATATATATATATATATATATATAAAGATAAAATTTGATAGTTGTTTTTTATGTAGATGACATCATATTTGGAAGCAATGAAGAATCTATGAGTCAAATATTTGTTTCAGTCATGCAGCAATAATTTGAAATGTCCTTACTAGGTGAACTAACATACTTTCTTGTTATTCAAGTTTAGCAAGCAAACAATGGTATATTTCTCTCACAAACCAAGTACCTCAAGCATATTTTGAAGAAATATGGAATGTAATATTGTAATCTTGTATGCACACCAATGTTAACAGGATGTAATCTTAGTTCACTTGATGATTATTCCTCAGTAAACCAACTAGAATACATATCTACGATTGGGAGCTTGCTCTATCTTATAGGCACAAAAACAGATATTATGCACGCAATTGGGATGGTTTTACAGTTTCAAGAAAATCATAAATAAACTCATATCCATGCAGTCAAGATAATATTCAAATACTTACAAGGAACTCAATATTTTGGTCTATGGTATCCCAAAGATGTATATTATTAACTTCATGCTTACACAGGTGCATATTGGGCATATAATATTGATGATCAAAAGAGTACTAGTGAAAGAGAATTTTATTTGGACCTCGCTTGGTATCATGGTTCATAAAAAAACAAAGCTCCATTTCTTTATCTACTACTGAGGAATAATATGTTGTTGCTACATCATGGTGTACTCAACTTCTATGGATGATGCAAACATTGCAAGACATTCAAATTACTTTTCCTCAACCTATACCTATTTTGTGTGACAATACTAGTGCCATAAGTATTTATAAAATATTTTCATGCAATAAAAAACCAATCATATTCTAATCAAACATCACTTTCTCAGAGAACAGGTGCTTGAAAAAAAAGGTTAAACTAGAATATGTTCCCTCAAAGGAACACATTGCAGATATATTTACAAAACCACTTCCATGTGATTCCTTTGAATATCTCAAATAGAAACTAGGAGTGGTCTCTTCCTGATCACTTCATTAATTATTCTAACCGATATTTCATGTTCAGGGGGAGATGAGACTGAAAATTATTGCAAGTTACATTTTTTATGTGGATCTTATGAAGGAAATCTGTGTATATACGTGTGTTTTGATCCAGACAATCATGTATGTTTCTCTGAGATGAAGAAACAATGAGACAGAGTCGGGGAGAGGTTTTGCTATGCTTCTGACATATATTATTTGGCTCTATGATCTTGATGTTGATTGGTTACAATCTGTTATTTCTAAAACAATACATAGATGTGATATTGGCTTATGAATGTGACATTATTCTTTGATGGTTTTAATTGATTGATGAAGTTTCATTGATGGATGAGATGGATGTGCTCTAACAGTGAAAAGTTGGCACATGTTTAGGGGGATAATTTTCTATATTAGTACATTGTTGACATTATGATTTCCTTGTTGCACATTGGGTTCATGATAAATTAGTGATGTTGCTAAATATACACATGTTTC
The DNA here is from genome assembly GCA_034641835.2 of Pinus albicaulis. Lineage (NCBI taxonomy): Eukaryota > Viridiplantae > Streptophyta > Pinopsida > Pinales > Pinaceae > Pinus > Pinus albicaulis. The sequence continues at coordinate 1,134,022,390 of CM076578.1, read as the reverse complement.
TGAAGTTTTATGTGGCATCATGCTATGCTGTTGTCATTACGCTTGAGTTTCGTATTGGTGAAGTTGTCTATAATGTGATAATTCTTCTTAACCTAAGATTATGGTCCAACAGAATGATATGTTTCTGCTACAACTCCTTAGTGATGCTTGAAAGCATTACATATTAGGTCATATGTTGATGTTGATACATTATCCCATCTTAATTCATAATGCTAATGTTCATGTTACATGATCCTATATGTTGTATGATGGTTGATGATGACTATATAGCCTTGCTACCTCACTATTGAGGTCCTTGGTATTGGTTATTGTTGGTGAGTTAAATCCCCTCTGAGGACAGAGGCGATACCACTAGCCCTAGAGTGGGTCTAGCTACAAACAAGACACGCTATGACATCAATTCCTAGTTAACGAATGGACGAAGATTCGATAGATAACTTACTGTATATCCTGCACTATTGTTGTCGTCGAAAGAGTCGCTGCCTCTCGCTCCTGGTTTGACAGATCACGATCCGCTCATTCTCACGCTCGGATACCTGCACATACACAAGAAAAAAAGACGATATACAACATACTATTTCACATCTGTAACTATCATTCAGTCAAAGAAGACTAAATCGATGCATCAATAACACAACACAATGATGGAACCAACACCACAGTTGAGTATATTAAAGGAAATAAGGAAGAGTACAACCAAGCTTTGATGTTGATGTCTCCTCCAACAGGGTTCCAGCAGAGCACGTCTCACAAATCTCATTGGGAATTCAGATGGGGCTCTCCCTACGGAATTCTCCTCGGTTCTACCTTCTCGATAGCGATTACTCAGCTATAGTATCTCTTCTCCCAGTTCAGCTTCTTGGCTATATGTTTAGCTAGCTTTCATAAATGGAGAAGGCCTATTTATATAGAGGGAGAGGGAGAGGTTAGGATCCCTATAATCATGGAAGGGAGACCTATTTTTTAGGAGTGTTCCATGGGAGGAGGAAACCACTACCCAAAGAGGGAGATCCGTGGCTCATCATATTAACCACTTCCTGTGACTCAACCCTGAGGTGGTTAAAGGAAACTTATGCCTCTAATTTGTTAAAAAAATTCCCAAAAAGGCTATCACGGGCACAACAAAGAGACAGAGCGCCAGCTGGCGCGACCTCTAGTGTAAATCCTCCACACTGGTGCGAAGGGTGAACTGGCTACCCACGCCAATGCCAAAACATAGGTTTTTATGGGATTTCTGAGGAAATTTTCAACAGGATAAATAATGTCCTTATGTAGAAGGATGAAAAGAAGGTGTTTACAGAGTATGACACTGCTCACAGGTCACGGGAAAGATCCTCCAATATGCGGGGAGAGGGATTGCAGGGATGGTGAAAAAATGTTGTGTAACAGATGCCCCCTACAGCATGAGGTCCGAGAGAGAGAGGGAGGGGTGAAATGATTTATGAGAACACATTTGACCCAAACACTACTATCAGAAAACCTTCAAGTATGAATACAACTGATACATCTGATACATGACATGTGGCATGGGCGCAGCCATCCATAATACAGTACATAAACAGTGAGATCTGAGGTATGGACACAGCCATCCATCAATAGGGATCAACAAATAGACTTAGGTATGGTCGCAACCATCCAATCAGAAGAGTCATATAACAAGTTATAGTAATCCACAAAGAACCCATAGCCTGGATTTCATCAGACAAAACCTAGGGTCTTGCGCTCCATCTCGACCCAAACAAAGTACAAATTCGGGCATGCGAATATGTGAGCTGAAGTCAAACATGCAAGAAAATCGTCTGATTACCATCCAATGATGAAAGCTGTTAACAGACACGAGAGAAACCACCAATAATGACAATGGCTCTCAAGATATGAAAGGTACAATCCACGGAATGTGAACAGTGATCTAACGTCGAACACCTGCAGAGTCATTCAATTGAAGGCCAATGATGTGGACCTTACGTCAAATGCAAAGAACCTGCCATTAAGGCATGCAGGCTCCAAGGTACCTGAAGGGAGTCTCTAGATCAACTTCCTGGATAATGAGCTGGAGTCGACAGGAAGTGATCTTGATCGAAGGTGGGCCATAATGTTTCCCACATCAATGACACGAGATAGAGGAACATGATTTTTGTGAATCAAGACCAACAAAGAATCAGTGGGAGGTTGAAAACTTCAGAGGAAAATTTCTCTTGAATATATCGGCGGCATGACACTGGATTTGGCAGTATTTTACATCAAGGGATCTGAGATCATGGTGATGTGGCAAAGAGCAGATGAGCGGCCAAAGAGATTACCCAAACCCATGGAGGCAAACAAATAACGAGATGAGATGTCCCCAACCCGACACTAATGCAGACAAGTTCCATGTTTAAGAGTGACATACTGCCAACACGACTACAATATGGTTCCATTTTCCCCCACCATTTCTGGCGAGTACCCCAATTATTTTTGAAAACAAGCTTGAAGGGGATAGCATATGCTTGCGATGTAAGTTTGTCCTTCGGAAAAATCCAACCTAGTACATTTTACGAGCCCTAGGAAGGAGGAACTCGAGTAATGTCATGACGACGGAGTCTGATGTCATCAGGTTTTAATGAGTCTGACAAAGGGAGAACTCGACATCTTTTCAAATTTAGAGAGTTTGAAAAGAAGGCAGAAAAGAAAACTCCTACAGTCCCTTTTTTTAGGTAGTCTCACAGATCCGAAAAGGTAGAAAACTATGTCTAAGAGAACCTCTTAGTCGCGATCGGATAAGGTATTCCTTTTTCGTAAATAATCTATCCTAGCCTGAAAAATGGGTAAATGTATACTGGGTAGATATCGCTTCGCAGCCATTTAATGAGTTCGAAGCGACAAGAGTCTCGACAATATTTTCAATTTTAGAGAGTCAGAAAAGAGCTGAAAGTTGACTCCTTCTGGAGGAACGAGTGGTATAAAGGGTAGCAACTAGTTTCGGTAAAGGTGGAACTGCTCAGAACAAGTAAAGGTCAAGAGGATGGCTAACAAGACCACTCATCTCAGTGGTTCCTCAGGAATGGGTGAAACAACCAAGTGAAGTCATATGATCAGCTAAGCAGATAGTGACGATGGAATGAGAAAACCAAGGCTCATCTGGTAAAACAGGCTGATAAAATGGCAATCACAAGAGGTAAAATGGGAATGGTTTCATTTTTACACAAGCTTGAAACAAAGATAAACTATGCTGGAAACCGGTTTCATTTTTACACAAGCTTGAAACAGAAACAAACTATGCTTGAAAAAGTAAGCATGCCCCCAGCATGGTGACTCAATTTGAGGTACATGCCCCCCAAGCTTCAGTCCATATGAAAGGCAGATGGAGTGAAGTTTCAAAAAACGAGATCAATAGAAAGACTCGACTGGGATTTTACGAGATCTGGAAAAGACTCGAATTGAACAGGAATGTGTTTCATCGTTTTCACGAGGTTGACACATTAAAAGAACCATCCTAAAAACCTAATTCATTTTTTTAATGAGGTTGACATAGAAGACGAACTATCCTCGAAAGAGATTTTTTAATTTTTTAAGGAGATTGACACAAGAAAATGAACTCTACTCCGACGACCTTTCATTATGACGAATAAGAGGTCATAGATTCCAAGAGGTTCACATCTGATGGGAGAAAAACATCTTGAAAATCAGGACCCAATGCCCCCAACACACGATGCAAAATGGCACCATCACTGACTGCGAGCACAGGACAGGTAGCCACATAATTAACCTGTGGAAACGATAAAACCAGCGGATAAAGACCCAGAAGGGACGATGGTGGACCAGATGTCATGTCAAGACCAACGAATGAAATTTGATCAATGGTCACGATCCGACCTTTGTTTGGAAAATAGATCACACGAAAGAGGGAAGAGACAAATTCCCCCATGACATAAATATAGTTGTGCCCCAAGAGAAAATTGAAATCTAAGGGGCCTAGAACAACCATCACGTCTATATGGACAATTTTCCTTCCCAAAGTAACAGGAAACTTTGGAAGGATCCCTAACGGTTGATTGGTTCCTCTGTTAAAAGCCAACAGATTCTGGGTAACAAGCATGAGTGGTGGAGAACCAAAAGCTTGCCAAGTAGTTGAAGATAGAATACTGACAGACGTGCCTTCATCTATAATAGTTCTGGGTATGACCAAATCAAAGGTTTGTACCATTATCTCGAAAGGCACATAAGATGGAAGGCAGTATCTGGAAAATCGACTCCAATCAAAGGAAGTGACCAAACTACTTGGAGGGGATACCATCGAGCTGGGATGGTTATCCCTTGGTGTTACCGGAGCAAGAGGACCACCCTTCGGGACTTCCATCACAAGAGTAGGCGGAGCAGCTTCTTGAACTACAACGATAGAAGAATCTTTCTCCAAGTCCGAAGAATCTGAAGAAACAAGAAGAACATGAGGAGGATGAGATCCAATCTCAATGGAAAAGACCTGATGAACCATATATGGGGTTAGATCAACTGATTCCTCGATCAATGGTTGATCGGGAACAGATTCCTGAATTTGAATTTCTGGGGGAGCGGGATTGAGAAAGGATGACGCTTGACTGATTGTGGAATCAACTAGCGGAGGACTCGAAGAAAGCTTCTGATAACCAGCTGGAAGGCAAGGTGCAGAAACAGTGGAGTTTTCCAACACTCTCTTGGCTTCATCCATGTACGGAAAAAGGTGAATGGGGTGATGTCCTTCACACAACTTACATGGATTGGTAATCTTTCCCTGTTTTTTATGAGTCTTACCAGAGCTAGTCGAATATGTGTTATCAATATGACGTCCAGAAGTCGAAAGCAATGGCGGATGGCTGTCAGACCATGCGTCAAGTACCTTGGTAATGCCAGGGCAGTCTCGAAGCAAATGGTTACCTTTGCTGATCATGCAAGGGAATTTGAATTTCCGTGGAAGATTAGATGGTTCTGCAAGCGAAGGTTTCTTAAGCGCAGTAGCTGCAGTATTAGCCTCTCGCTTATTTGACTTCTTCTTCTTTGTATTCTTCTTCTTCTTCTTAGCCACCTAGTTACCGAAATCCAAACTTTCACCAGGTGAAGTAGAAGAGGAGGATGAAGAAATAGGCGAAGAAGGGGAGAGGTCCACTTTAGAAGCAACATGATGTTGTTCTGGTCGAGGATATGGATGTACGGTGGACGGAACACTCAGGACCATCGAGGTTGAAAATAACCATACAGACAACCCAACAGTTAACCCACGCAGGGACAATGTTGCCATATAAGGAGCACCAACATTCACAAAAGCAGGAAAAGAACCAGGATTCTCTTCGGAAGGGAATCCTGGGTTAGTGAACTATGGAAACGTGGCCATTAGAAATAACTTTAAAACAACACCCTAAGGAACCTAACTTTAACCATTAATATTTCGCGAGCAATTAATTTTTAAGACATTGAAACAAAACTCCGTCGTTTCATATTTTAAGAGTCGAGAAACATGCAAAAGGTGACTCTATCACTTTCAGGTTGAAACGAACATGAAAGGACAAGTGCTCGATGATCTTTTCAAATTTATGGAGTCAGTAAAGATAAAAAATGACTGCTCAAGTATTCTAGGTAAAAGGGTGTGCCAGGTTCCCATGAACTTCCATATACACCTTGGTTATATAATGAAAGAAGAATCAACCAAGGACTTGATGTTCGTGCAGGTAGTCTCCCCAAATGCTGTGTTCAGTGTCTCACGGTTACAAGGCGGCAGACTCGGCTTCCTACTGATAAAAGGATTGCAACCTAGAGGGGTATCCCTTTATATACTCGATGGTACGGGGAGCGCAAGTCTGTACTAGTGATGTCTGAAGCTAGATGGCGAGTGAAAACTGCTAGGTTTAAAGATGCCAGAACACGTCTCTAACTTAGACCACTAAATGTTTCGTTAAGTTTCAATGTTTCCTTAGGTTAATTGAATAAATTTTAAGTTGATCTTGTATTTATGTTTCAATTCCAAGGCCCTACCGAATTTCAGATCTCACAAATCCCTGAATGCAAGCTACATGCCATGAAATACCATTTCATTCGATGAAAAGCTATCTACGAGAAAGTTAGGAGTTTTCAAGCGATAACAAGTAATGAGAACACACATAAGCATCCACGACAGAATCGGATGCAAACTAATGAAAACGAGAAATCTTTCCTAGAATGCCCAATGCTAGTTATGTGAAAGATTTTCCAATTCCACAATGCAAACAAGAATGCAAGCACAAAATATATTTTTTATTTTTCAATATAATAGAGCAAATAGTGCACTAAATGACATGAAAAACGAATCTTCACACTATTTAAAGAATGCAAATGTGAGAGTCGAAACGAAACAATCCAATCAACTCACAAGAAAACAAAACAAAAACTCAAACCAATGTCACAATCTCTCAAATCAAAGAAAGATGTCGAAACAAACCCATACAAGTAATGTGAGCTATGCTTGGAGTGACAAGAAGAAAAACTGAATGAAAGAGGAAAAAATCACTCAAGACTCATTCCACCAAATGAAATCACTAAAAATGGATCCAGGGAGCTTGATGCAATCAACCAAATAACGAAGGTGACCGCGAAAGAAAAGGCCGAAGTTCCTACAGGAGGCTCAGCATACCAAAGCACTATATAACCCTAAGGCCATGATGCTGAAAGAAATGGACAAAAAACTGAAGGAAGGAGGCTGCTCACAGTCACAAAAAATCCCAAAGCACTCAAAACAAGTTAACAAAACAGCCAGAGACACAAGCACTGACCAAAAACTCCAAAACAGGGAAAACCCTAGCACCTACAGGAAATGGCACGAATTTCTGGCTGTAATCAGCACCAGACAGGGGATGGCATGGGTGATGAACTGGAAACATGTGCCATTGGGCATGACTGTCAAAGTGGAAACTGCGCCAATCAAGCCAACCTTAGAAAAATGAAAATTTTGGAAAAACAGAGGTCAGATCTGATCCTCTAGGGCTGAACAGGGGTCTAAGACTCAGCAAAAAAACTAGAGAAGGCAATCTAAGCAAGCAAAGACCAAGAAGAAGACCTAATGGACGAAAGATAAACTCTCACTAGTCCCCAGTGGAGTCGCCAATTTTTTGGTGAGGTAAATCCCCTCTGCGGACAGAGGCGATCCTACTAGCCCTAGAGTGGGTCTAGCCATAAACAAGACACGCTATGACATCAATTCCTAGTTAACAAATGGATGGAGATTCGATAGATAACTTACCGTATATCTTGTGTTGTTGTTGTCATCAAAAGAGTGGTTGCCTCTTGCTCCTAGTTTGATAGATCACAATCCGCTCGTTCTCACGCTCGGATACCTGCACATACACAAGAAACAAAGACGATATACAACATACTATTTTGCATCTGTAACTATCAGTCAGTCGAAGAATACTAAATCGATGCATCAATAACACGAAACAATGATGGAACCAACACCATAGTCGAGTATATTAAATGAAAGAAGGAAGAGTACAACCAAGCTTCGACGTTTTTGTCTCCTCCAACAGGGTTCCAGCAGAGCACGTCTCACAAAGCTCGTCGGGAATTCGGATGGGGCTCTCTCTACGGAATTCTCCTCGGTTCTACCTTCTCGATAGTGATTACCCAGCTATAGTATATCTTCTCCTAGTTCAGCTTCTTGGCTATATGTTCAGCTAGCTTTCATAAAGGGAGAAGACATGTTTATATATAGGGAGAGGGAGCGGTTAGGATCCCTATAATCATGGAAGGGAGACCTACTTTTTAGGAGTGTTCCATGGGAGGAGGAAACCACTACCCAAATAGGGAGATCCGTGGCTCATCATATTAACCAATTCCTGTGACTCATCCCTAAGGTGGTTAAAGGAAACTTCCACCTCTAATTTTTTAAAAAGCATTCCCAAAAAGGCTGGCGCGGGCACAACAAAGGGACAGAGCACCAGCTAGCGTGGCCTCTAGTGTACATCCTCCACACTGGCGCGAGGGGTGAAATGGCTACCTGCGCCAATGCCAAAACATAGGTTTTTATGGGCTTTCTGAGGAAATTTTCAACAGGAGAAATAATTTCCTTATGCAGAAGGATGCAAAGAAGGTGTTTGTAGAGTATTACACTGCTCACAGGTCACGGGAAAGACCCTCCAATATGCGAGGCGAGGAATTGCAGGGACGGTGAAAAAATGTTGTGTAACAATTATATATTTTTGTTTCTTGATGTAAAGGTCATCAGTGTAATACTTAGTCATGTTTGGACTATTGGGGTCAATTCAATTATGTATGTGATCCCATTATTTTGGGTATGTGATGTAATAATTAAGTCACACTATGTTACCCCACTGTGTTGGGTGATTAATGTAAGCATGAGTCCTTGGTAATAGGAAAGGTAATATATGGTTGAGTCATAGAGTCATGTGTTTCAAAATATCCTATATATGCTCAGGGGGAGCATGATCAGTCTAGATTATTCATCTTCAACAAATTAGATCTACAATGCCCATCTCTACGAAGGGAGAAAGAAGTCTTCATTCAGAATCGGTTAACCTGTTTCCCTTGATGTCAAATAGAGAGAGAATCTTGGTGTTTGGAACATTATATCTCAGATGTGTTTACAGGTATCTATAGGTGATGGTAACAAAACACCAAAGTGGTTTCCATCAAGTCCAAAGGGGGAGATTGTTGGCATTATGTAAAATGTTTGTCCCTTGATGGAAACCTACTTCATAAAGATGTCAACATGATGGTAGCAGGATGAGTATTCACGTCATTATAGATGTGACAAAGATATTACACAAAGGAATATCAGTTCAAATATATAGAAATGATAAATACGATGTTTGGGAAACTATATGTGAATCCTGTTAACAGAGGCTGCATACATACGTGGGTATGGTGAAGAAAAGTAGTGTACAATTTTTGCACCATGGTTTTCTCAATACCAGGGGTCTTTACCATGGTTTTGACCCATAGTAATGAGTGCAACAATATATATTTGTTCCCATAAAATTATACCACCAGCATTACTATGGGATTGGCCTAAGGTATTGGCTAAGGCCTAAGCTATAAAAGGAGATGGAGATCAAAGTGCTAGGTGTGCAAGTTTTGAATTTTCTATGAATGATTTGATCTTAAACAGGTGTGCATCAATGAGCAAGGAAAAGACACGGACTTGAAATATCTGAAGTGTGGCATCATATGTACTTGTTTGGTTTTATTTTTGAAAATACCTACTTGTTATAGATCTGTGGTATTAATTATATTTTGACATGAGTATGAGACATTAAAGGTTGAAAAATATATTTTTTGGTTGCAGCGAAAGCATGTCTTAGTGGTTTCAGATATGTACATTGGTTTTCCATTGATAGATCATGTATATATGTGTATCTTCTTCTAACTAGTCACGTATATATTCTGCAGTATGAACATATTTGTACACAGGTCTCAAGTATGAAAAGTGAGTACATAGGTAGAAATTCCTTATAAGGATCGCATGCATCTGCTAGGATTTTGCAGTATGAGCTAATGATAATGGTTGATCTATTTTTTTATGTTTGTTGTTGTCTTTCAATGAATTTTCTCTTATAATAATCTGTGTTTGAAAATATTGTTTGGGATGAATTTATTATAAAGTAAATGATTGACTTGTAATGATGTTGCTATGTGATAATATGTGTTTGGTTCAATGATTTATGTTGGCTTCAATATCTATTTAGGTGATTGATTGAGTGGTACGGAATTCAGATTAAGTTATCAATATTATGAGATTTTTATGTAGGTATTATTCAGGAGAAACACGTACATACGCAGGTATGAGTAAGAACAATAGTGTATACAATATGATGTACATTCAAACATGGTTTGCAGTGGAAACAATTTCTTTCTTTGTTGGGTAACATTTTTTTGATATATTGATGAGTGAATATTCATTGGTGTGATGTGTACTAATATGACTTGGTCTTAGTTGCATTGGTTACATTAGAAGATTTGATGATTTAGTATTTGAGTGGTTTACTTCAGAGCTGTTGGGAATGGATCCAGTTTGAAACATTGTGAAAAGTGATCCACTAAGAGCTGAGGATAGCAATCTTCAGAAAGGGGGGTGCAGCTCCCTTCCACTAGGAGCTAGAAAACAAGAGAAGGTTGTAGCCTTATGTAGGTTGGAGCCTACGTATTGGTTAAAGTATGTGTCATTAAAATATCGTAAGAAGATTACTTTTCTTTAATAAAAGAAGATAGAGATGATAGCAGCGGTGGTTTTCTCCCACAATGGATTTCCACCTAAAATACGCGTGTTGATGTGTGTTGATGTGTTTCTTATGTGTTGATGATCTATTTGCTCCTTGATGCTCATAGTTTATGCTTAATAATTTTTTACTGAAGTAATGATGCACTGGTTAAAGAACAACAGATGATCAACTATATGTAAATTTAAGTTCATTGGATATACACAGTTTTATTTCACCATAATAGCGTACATACATGGTTTCAGTGAATAACATTCACGTATAGAAATTATTTTTAAGTATTTAAAATATTGATTCACCCCCCCCCCCCCTCTCATTATTTTCTACAGGATTTTGGTTGTGTGCTACAGGAGAAAACAGAGCTGCTACAGGAAGGAAAAGAGCTTCTACAGGAAGTAAAAGAGCTACTACAAAAAAGAACATAAGTGCTACAAGAGTACCAAAAATTGTGTTATTGGGGTGTTTGAAAATGATTAATTAATTTCTAAAAGATACAAAGAAACACAATAGGACTGCAAAGGATTGTCTACAGTCAGTCTGGGTTGCATAATGGTAAATTCTCCAAGGGTGAAAGGTATCCAAGTTAATAGGTTGGTCATCACATCATTCCTTTCTTTTTATTTAGGTTATTCACCATCATTTCTCCCTCTATAAGACAAAAGAGCTTTGTGTTAGTTTCCAATTCTATAATTTAATGAGCAAAGTAGGATCCATATTTCTATTCAAGGGTGTTCATGAAAATTTGATAGATAATATGACGTGTCATGGCCAAGAATAAAAAATTCACTCATGAAATTGAAATATGAGTCCGCCATTATAAAAAATATTATATTTTTTTTATATCTGCAATAAGAAATTCTATTTGTTGTAGAAGCCTCTTCTTGCAACCATATTTCTTGTTTTTTTCTTGAAAGGAGTTCTACAAAGGATGGAAGGAAATACATTGAGGGAAAACCTCATTGTGTGTTGTAGGAGGTATCAAGGACACCTAGATTCCTGTAAATTAAAAACTAAGTGATACAAGAAAAACCCTAGATCTACACATAGAAATCACAGCCTACAAATACGGGAGGAGGATCTAATAGAAGAAAAAGCTGAAACTAAAGGGTAGAAATCAAAGAAAGGATAAAAATAAAGGACAAAGAATAGCAAAAATAAAGGTTGAGTCAAAGCCAAAGGAAGAAACTAAAGAGCATTCATGGTTCCATTCAGCATAGGAAGATACATCCATATCTGTGTGGGACATCAGAAAAGTTAATGAGGCACAAAAGAAGGACACCAGGGAAAGAATATGGATAGGTTGCTCATATGATGATGGGGCTACAAATTAGACACAAATTAAGGACTATCGAACCTTTCTTAGGCACATAAAGTTTATATTAAATCTCTCCTTATACACTTAATAATGTTTTTTTAGCTTTAATATGTTCGTAGGAAGGTTTAGAGATAATTGCATATTATGTTCCTAATATTATTTATTTTTGTATAATATTGAGGGAATATTGAGTAAATTTTGAATGAGATAATATAGGGACTTTCTCCCTACTACAGGATGGACCAATATTGGATAATAAATGAACAAAATATCATGAAATTATTGACAAATTATGGAGCTCCACTAATTGAGAAAATCTAGGAATGTGTTCCATGTCATTTAATGAATATTCTTAGTGTTGGCAACCAAATGCACTTTTTGAGGGATTTTGGAGGGGAAAGTTGTCTCCTTTCAAATATGATTCTTACTCATCATTTTTTATAAGTACCAATTTGATTTTTCCTCTGGGGGCATGTATTTCTTATTCTTCTTGTGGAGAAAATTTGTTATTTAGTAGCTCTACTTTCATTTCTAAGAGGGATGTACTTGGATTTATTCAAATAATGAAGTTTGGTGCCATTTTCAGCTTCTAAATATTCATACTACTCGAAGTATACTTGGTCTTATCCATCCTAAGAGCCTTAGATCCCTCTTGTTCAATTTCTTTATTTTTGAATGTCTTTTTTGCTTGCATCTATTATTTATGCATTTACTATTCATGCTTCTTTTGTTGTAGATAATATTGGTTAAATAATTGAAGTGAGTTGTTTGTAAGTTTATTTACATAGTCACAATCATGATTAATCCTTAGAACAACTTTTAAAATTTATATTAATCATTTGGATACTTTTATTGGTTTACTAGTTTACAAATCTAGAATTTATGGAAGTCTTTTGTAGCAAAATAGTAGTAATTTTATTCTTTTTTTAGAACGTGTTAATGAGCTTCATTTGATTTTATTACACTTTTTTTGGGTCATAAAAACATTCAAGTTAATAAAAAAAATCACCCCATGTCATTTTCACTTTATTAGGTTAGGCATTTGGTAGTTTAACTAGCTCACGAATTCTTGAATTTATGGTTTTTATAGTAATTTTTGTTATTTTTTAGCACATTTTAACAGGGGTATTTTTTAGTGATTCCACTTTGAATGGATTCCTAGGACATCCTACTTTGTAAAAAAAAATTTCCTATCTCATTTGAATTCTATTATCTTTGGAATTCAGCAAGTTATCTCAATCTTGTATCAATCTTGCCCCTCCTGTAGCAGTGTTGTAGCAGTGTTGTAGCACTCCTGTAGCACGTGTAAACTTGACTAGATCTGCTCCAAAAGCTTGGTTTTTATCCCTTATGATTGAATTATTACCCCTAGACTCTTAATCCATGATTTAGTAAGACCAAATACCACTTAGTATTTCATTTTTACCCCTACAACACAACTCAATGATTTGGGTTAATGGATAGATTTATGAATTGGCTAGCACAATAATGATTTTCTTAATTTCAAGATGAAGTATCTAATGAACCATGTCAATGGATATAACCTATTTGGAATGAAATGATTGATTACAATATATTTCCTTCATGTGTGTTAGATTATTTTACTTTCTTTATTCTTAAGCTAGGGTTTCTAATTCAAGAACTATTATTTCCATTCCATAGACTAGGTTTCATTTTTAATGAAACTTTCAGAATATGCAATTAGGTTATTGTTTGATTTCATGATATTCAATTCATTGCATCATATCAATGAAATAATGAAACATCTCATGCTACACATATAGTGTTAACACCTCTTAAGTTTGTACAAACGCAGGGTTGATAATTTAAGTTGGTAGGCTTGGGAGTTGCAGCATTGTTGTTGCAATATTTGGGCTCATCAACAAGAAAAAGCAACAAGCTAGCACCATAAGGAGAATTTGATTAAAAAAAGAAGGAATCTAATCATTGGAAATAAAACTTGAGATTTCACCTCCCGCGTAAAGATGTTCCAGCAAGGCCAAGGCCAAGTCAATACATAATTGTCATCCATTTACAACCTTCACCCATCATTCCCAAGCCTAACCCATTCATTTTATCATTGTCTTGAGTTACTACAAGAAAGTTCTGAGTTTCTACAGGATATACTGGAATTTCTAAATAAACAAAAGGAATATATTGTCTTTACCATATGTAAAAAAAATTACATCCATTCGTTGATATTTTTTATGGGGAGATGTATAAATTTATAAACACAATAATGTATTTCCAGATTCTCCTAATCTAACAAATTAATATTATGTTAAATATAGAATCCTTCCGCTTAATTCTTTGTGGAAATTAAATCGCCAATTGCAAAACACATATGAAGCACAATCAATTGCACATAACAATATGTTTTACCGAGAAATCTTAAAGCTAAAAACCCCAACTATCTTATATTATGTATATCAATGGAACATGTAACAATCTCATACAAATATCAGCTGATAGAGCTCTCAGTACAATATACAATCGTCACACACTTTCATGCAGAAATTTTCATATCTATGCACCAATTTCTTGCCTCCTGACATCCTGCCTCTACTGCGCAATCCCTGCTGAAGAAGTACCCTGAATGAATTCGATCTTGCCTTGCCTTGACTATGCAATCCTCATAAGCATCTCCAATGTGTGTGTAGATGCATTTAATGCATCACTATAGTCACAATAGATAGTCCATCTCACCCTTTCACCTATCTCTCCACTGGGTCTCCACTGGATCTGAAATGCAAGTATTTAATTGTTGTATTTCTTCAGTTGTAAGTAAGACACTACTTGTGAATTAATTAACTAATTAATTCACTCATATATCACTAGTGTATGTTCAGTTACAACTAGAAAAACTGAGTTTAACTCACTGAACTGAGTTAAACTAAATAACAACTCACATAACTACTCTTCCAACTTTGTTACAACTTGCCACTATCATTTATAAAGAAGCCATCCATGCATGAGTCACCAACCAACCTAGGAATTGCGTAATTCCTTCAGGCCACTGATGTGCCACATATGTTCACTGAAATAAAGTGCTCCAAGAGAATAAGTTACTATTTATTGTCTGATTATTATTAAGGGCTAGTATTAATTGACTTGCATTCTATTTTTAGATTTGTGATCTATAAATAGACGTCTCCCATCTTCTAAAAATAGAAACTCATATAAATATAGAATTTTCTAAACCATCTAGAATCAGCATCCTGCTAATTTTAGAATATGCTCACAATTCTAAAAATAGCAATACACCTAAAAATAGCCTGTGTGGGCCCCACCTAGTGCAGGTGCTTATTTTTCACTAGGTGTTACACAACATTTTGTCACTGTCCCTACAATCCCTTTCCCTGCATATTGGAGGTTCTTTCCCATGACCTGTGAGCAGTGTCAAACTTTGCAAATACCTTCTTTGCATCCTTTTGCCTAAGGAAATGATTCTTCCTGTTGAACTTTTCCTCAGAAAGCACCCAAAAACCTATGTTTTGGCATTGGCGCGGGTACCCAGTTCACCCCTCACGCCAATGGGGAATATTTTCACTAGAGGTCATGCCAGCTGGTGCTTTGTCCCTGTGTTAAGCCCATGCTAGCCTTTTTTGGAATGTTTTTTAACAAATTGGAGGCAGAAGTTTCCTTTAACCACCTCAGGAATGACTCATTGCAAGTGGTTAAACTCGATAAGCCACAGATCTCTTCCTTTAGGAAATGTTTGATGGAACATTCTTTGAGGATAGGACTCCCCCCACGATTATAGAGATCCTAACCTCTCCTTCTCCTTCTATATAAACCGGCCTTCTCCCTTTACAAAGGCTAGAGATGAACATATAGTCAAGAAGCTGAACTTGGAGAAGAGACATTAAAGCTGAGTAATCGTTATAGAGAAGGTCGAACCAAGGAGGATCCCATAGAGAGAGTCTCGTCTAAATTCCTGACGAGATTTGTGAGACAGGCTCTGCTAGAACCCTGTTGGAGGAGATCGCAATGTCGAAGCCTGGTTGTACTCTTCCTTCTTTAAATTAATATACTAGACTATGATATTGTTTTCATCTCTGTGTTATGTTTATTTGACGCATGCGATTTAGTCTTCTTCGACTGACTGATAGTTAGGAATTCAAAGTAGTATGTTGTGTATCATCTTCATTTCTTGTGTATGTGAAGGTATCTGGGCGTGAGAATGAGCGGATCGTGATCTGTCGAATCAAGAGCGGGAGGCAGCCATTCTTCCGGACAACACAACAGCGCAAGACCTACGGTAGGTGATCTACCAAGTATTTGTCCATTCTTAACTAGGAATTGATGTCATGGCGTGTATTGTTTGTGGCTAGACCCACTCTAGGGCTAGTGGGATCGCCCCTGTCTGCAGAGGGGATTTACCTCACCAACAAATTGGCGACTCCACTGGGGGGCATGCCTGTTTTTCAAGCATAGTTTGTTTCTGTTTCAAGCTTGTGTAAAAATGAAACCGGTTTCAAGCATAGTTTATCTTTGTTTCAAGCTTGTGTAAAAATGAAACCATTCCCATTTTACCTCTCATGATTACCATTTTATCAACCTATTTTTCCAGATGAACCTTGGTTTTCTCATTCCACCATCACTATCTGCTTGGCCGATCATATGCCTTCACTTGGTTGTTTTACCCTTTCCTGAGGAACCGCTGTAATGAGTGGTCTTGTTAGCCAGCCTCTAGACATTTACCTGTTCTGAGCAGTTCCACCATTACTGGAACTAGTAGCTACCCTTAATACCACTCGTTCCTCCAAGAGGAGTCAACTTTCAGCTCTTTTCTGACTCTCTAAAACTTAAAATATTTCCGAGTCTCTTGTTGTTTTTAACTCGTTAATTTGGCTGCGAAACAATATCTACCCAGTATATGTTTAACCATTTTTCGGGCTGGGATAGATTATTTACAGAAAAGGAATACCCTAGCCTATCGTGACTAGGAGTTTATCTCAGAAACAGTTTTCTACCTTTTCGGATATGTGAGACTATTTACGAAAAGGGACTGCTGGAGTTTTCTTTTCCGCCTTCTTTTCAAACTCTCTAAATATGAAAATATGCCGATTTCTTCCTTTGTCAGACTCATTAAAAATTGATGACATTGTACTCCATCGTCATGACGTTACTCGATTTCCTCCTTCCCAAGGCTCGTAAAATCTACTAGGTTGGATTTTTCCAAAGGAAAAACTTACATCGCAAGCACATGCTATCCCCTTCAAGCTTGTTTTCAAAAATAATTGGGGTACTTGCCAGAAATGGTGGGGGAAAATGGAACCAAGATTGTAGTCGTGTTGGCAGTATGTCGCTCTTGAACATGGCACTTGTCTACATTTTTGTCGGGTTGGGGACATCTCATCTCATTATTTGTTTGCCTCCATGGGTTTGGGTAATCTCTTTTGACCGCTCATCTACTCTTTGCCACGTCACCATGACCTCAGATCCCTTGATGTTAAATACTACCAAATCCAGTGTTGTGCCACCGATATGTTTAAGAGAAGTTTGCCTCTGCAGTTTTCAACCTCCCTTAGACTTCTTGGTCTTTTCTTGCTTAGTTTTCCTTTTCTGGATTGTTCTGCTGAGTCTTAGGCCCCTGTTCAGCCCCAGAGGATTAGTTTTGACCTCTGTTTTTCCAAATTTTCATATTTTCAAGGTTGGCTTGATTGGCGTGGTTTCCAGCCTGACAGTTGCACCCACTGGCGCGAGTTTCCAGTTTATCACCCATGCCATCTCTTGTCTAGCGTGGATTACAGCCATACAGTCACGTCAATTCTGTAGGTGCTAGGGTTTCCCTTGTTTTGGAGTTTTTTTCCATCCTAGTGTCTTTAGGTGTTTTCTTGACTTGATTTGAATGCTTTGGGTTTGTTTGTGACTATGATCATCCTTCTTCCTTCGGTTGTTTGTTCATTTCTTTCAGCATCATGGCTTTAGGGCTTTCTAGTGCTTTTACATGCTGAGCATCCTATTGGAGTTTGGGTCTCTTATTTCGCGGTCACCTTCGTTATTTGCTTGATTGCATTCAGCTCCCTGGATCCATTTTGAGTGGTTGCTTTTTGTGAAATGAGTCTTGAGTGATTCTTGTCCCTTTCATTCAGTCTTGCTTCTTGTCACTCCAAGCATAGCTCACATTGCTTGTATGGGTCCGTTTTGACATCTTTCTTCAATTTGAGAGATTGTGACATTGGTTTCAGTTCTCGTCTTGTTTTCTTTTGAGTTGTTTGAGTTTCTTTGTTTCGACTCTTGCATTGGCATTCTCGAACTAGTGTGAAGATTCATTTTTCATGTTATTTAGAGAGATGTTTGCTCTATTACATTGAAAAAATCAAAAATATATTTTGGTCTTGCATTATTGTTTGCATTGTAGAATTGGAAAATCTTTTGCATAACTAGCATTCGACATTCTAGGAAATATTTTTCATTCTCTTTAGTTTGCATCAGGTTCTGTATTGAATACTTCTATGTCTTCTCATTATTTTCTATCGCTTGAAATTCATAACCTTATTGTAGATAGCTCTTCATTGAACAAAATGGTATTTTATGGAATGTAGCTTGCATTCAGGAATTTTTGAGATCCAACATTCAGTAGGACCTTGGAATTGAAACATAAATACAAGATCAACTTAAAATTTATTCAATTAACCTAAGGCAACATTGAAACTTAACGAAACTTTTAGCGGTCTAGGCTAGAGACGTGTTCCAGCGTCTTAAAACCTAGTAGTTGTTGTTCGCCATCTGGCTTTAGACAGCACTAGTACGGACATGTGCTCCCCGTACCATTGAGTATATAAAGGGAGATCCCTACAGGTTGCAATCATTTTATCCATAGGAAGCCGAGTCACCTGCCTTAACCGTGATACACCAAATACAACATTCGGGGAGACTACCTGCACGTACGTCAAGTCCTTGGTTGATTCTTCTTTCATTTTATAACCAAGGTGTATATGGCAGTTCACAAGTACCTGGTACAAAATTTTACCTAGACTACCTGAGCAGTCATTTTCGATCTTTACTGACTCCATAAATTTGAAAAGATCATCGAGTACTTGTCCTTTCATGCTCGTTTCAACCTGAAAGTGATAGAGTCACCTTTTGCCTATTTCTCGACTCTTAAAATATGAAATGACAAAGTTTTGTTTCAATGTCTTAAAAAATTAACTGCCCACGAAATATTCCTGGTTAAAGTTAGTTTCCTTAGGGTGTTGTTTTAAAGTTGTTTTTGATGGAAATATTTCTGGAGTTCACTAACCCAGGAATCCCTTCCGAAGGGAATCCTGGTCCTTTTCCTTCTTTTGGGAATGTTGGTGCTCCTTATATGTCAACGTTGTCCCTGCCTGGGTTAACTGTTGGGTTCCCTGTATGGTTATTTTCAACCTCGGTGGTCCTGAGTGTTCCGTCCACCATACAGCCATCTCCTCCACCAGAACAACATCATGTTGCTTCTAAGGTGGACCTCTCCCCTTCTTCGCCTATTTCTTCGTCCTCCTCTTCTACTTCGCTTGGTGAAAGTCTAGATTCCAGTAACCAGGTGGATAAGAAGAAGAAGAAGAAGACAAAGAAGAAGAGGTCAGATAAGCGACAGGCTAAAACTACAACTACTACACTTAAGAAACCTTCCCTTACGGAATCATCCAAGCTTCCACGAAAAGTCAAATTCCCTTGCATGCTCTGCAAAGGTAACCATTTGCTTTGTGATTTCCCTGGCATCAAGATTATCAATCCCTGTAAGTTGTGTGAAGGGCATCATCCCATTCACCTTTGTCCGTATATGGATGAAGCCAAGAGATTGTTGGACAACTCCACTGTTTCTGCACCCTGCCTTCCAACTGGTTACCAGAAGATTTCTTCGAGTCCTCCGCTAGTTGATTCCACGATCGGTCAAGAGTCATGCTTGGTCGATCCCATTCCCCCTAGAAATTCAAGTTCAGGAACATGTTCCAGACCAACCATTAGCCCAGGAATCGGTCGATCTAACCCCATCGGTGGTTCATCAGGTATTTTTCGTTGAGAGTGGATCTATTCCTCCCATGTTCTTCTTGTTTCTTCAGATTATTCGAACTTGAAGAGAGATTCTTTCATCCCTGTCATTCAAGAAGTTTCTCCTCCTACTCCCATGATGAAAGTCTAGGAGAGTTCTCCTCTTGCTCTGGTAACACCAAGGGAAAATCATCTCAGTTCGATGGTACCTCCTCCAAGTAGTTTGGTCGCTTCCTTTGATTAGAGTCGATTTGCAGGATACCGCCTTCTTTCTTATGTGCCTTTTGAGATCACGATACAAGCCTTTGATCTAGTTGTACCCAGCACTGTTATAGATGAAGGCGCGTCTATTAGTATTCTGTCTTCCACTACTTGGCAAGCTTTTAGTTCTCCACTGCTTATTCCTGTTACCCAGAATCTGTTGGCATTTAACAGAGGAACCATTCAACTGTTAGGGATCCTTCCAAAGTTGCCTATTACTTTGGGAAGAAAAACTGTTCATATCGACATGATGGTTGTTCCCGACCCCTTAGATTTTAATTTTCTCTTGGGGCGCAACTATATTTATTTCATGGGGGAAGTTGTCTCCTCCCTCTTTCATGTGATCCATTTTCCACACAAAGGACGAATCGTGACCATTGATCAACTTTAATTCAATCTTTGTTTCCGATCTCGTAGAAATCCCAAAATCCCAGTCAAGTCTTTCTCTTGATCTTGTAGCTGAACCTTCACTCCCTCCATCTGTTTACTCAGGTGCATGGACTGAAGCTTGGGGGGCATGTACACCTCGAATTGAGTCACCATGCTGGGGGGCATGCCTATTTTTCAAGCATATTTTGTTTCTGTTTCAAGTTTGTGTAAAAATGAAACCAGTTTCAAGCATATTTTATCTTTGTTTCAAGCTTGTGTAAAAATGAAACCATTCCCATTTTACCTCTCGTGATTGCCATTTTATCAGCCTGTTTTTCTAGATGAACCTTGGTTTTCTCATTCCACATCACTATCTTCTTGGCCGATCATATACCTTCACTTCGTTTTTTTACCCGTTCCTGAGGAACCACTGCAATGAGTGGTCTTGTTAGCCAACCTCTAGACCTTTACCTGTTCTGAGATATTCCACCATTACTAGAACCAGTAGCTACCCTTAATACCACTCATTCCTCCAGGAGGAGTCAACTTTCAGCTCTTTTCTGACTCTCTAAAAATGAAAAGATTGTCGAGTCGCTTGTCGTTTTGAACTCATTAATTTGGCTGTGAAACGATATCTACCCAATATACGTTTACCCCTTTTTCGGGATGGGATAGATTATTTACTAAAAAGGAATACCCTAGCCTATCACGACTAGGAGGTTCTCTCAGACACAGTTTTCAACCTTTTCGGATCTGTGAGACTATTTACGAAAATGGATTGCTAGAGTTTTCTTTTCCGCCTTCTTCTCAAACTCTCTAAATATGAAAATATGTCGAGTTCTTCCTTTTTCAGACTCGTTAAAAAATGATGACATTGGACTCCATCGTCATGACGTTACTCGAGTTCCTCCTTCCTAGGGCTCGTAAAATGTACTCGGTTGGATTTTTCCGAAGGAAAAACTTACATCACAAGCACATGCTATCCCCTTCAAGATTGTTTTCAAAAATAATTGGGGTACTCGCCAGAAATGGTGGGGGAAAATGGAACCAATATTATAGTCGTGTTGGCAGTATGTCGGTCTTGAACATGGCACTTGTCTACATTTGTGTCGCGTTGGGGACATCTAATATTGTTGTTTGTTTGCCTCCATGGGTTCGGGTAATCTCTTTTGACCACTCATCTACTCTTTTCCATGTCACCATGACCTTAGATCCCTTGATGTCAAATACTGCCAAATCTAGTGTTGTGTCGCCGATATGTTCAAGAGAAGTTTTCCTCTGCAGTTTTCAACCTCCCTTTGATTCTCTGTTGGTCTTGATTCACAAACATCATATTCCTCTGTCTCGTGTCGATGATGTGGGAAACATTATGGCCCACCTTCGATCAAGGTCACTTCCTGTTGACTCCAGCTCATTATCCAGGAAATTGATCTAGAGACTCCCTTCAGGTACCTTGGAGCCTGCATTCCTCAATGGCAGGTTCTTCGCACTCGACGTAAGGTCCACATCATTGGCCTTCGATCGATTGACTCTACGGGTGTTCGACGTCAGATCATTGTTCACATGCCGTGGATTGTACCTTTTGTACCTTGAGAGCCATTTTCATTATTGGTGGTTTCTCTCATGTTTGTTAATAGCTTCTATCATTGGTTGGTAATTAGATGATGTTCTTGCATGTTCGACTTCAGCTCACATATTCACATGCTTGAATTTGTACTATGTTTGGGTCAAGATGGAGCGCAAGACCCTAGCTTTTGTCTGATGAAATCCAGGCTGCGGGTTCTTTGTGGATTACTATGAATTATTATATGACTCCTTTATTTGGATGGCTGCGACCATACTTGAGTCTATTTATTGATCCCTACTGCTGGATGGTTGTGTCCATACCTCAGATCTCATTGTTTATATACTCTCTTATGGATGGTTGCGCCCATGCCACATGTCATATATCAGATGTATCATTTGTATTCGTACTTGCAGGTTTTTCGACAGCAGTGTTTTGGTCGAACGCATTCTCATAAAGCATTTCACCCCTCCCTCTCTCTCAGACCTCATGCTTTAGGGGGCATCTCTTACACAAAATTTTGTCACCATCCCTACAATCCCTCGCCCCACATATTGGAGGGTCTTTCCCATGACATGTTAGTAGTGTCAAAATCTATAAATACCTTCTTTGCATCCTTCTGTATAAGGACATGATTCTTCCTGTTGAACATTTCCTCAGAAAGCACTCAAAAACCTATGTTTTGGCATTGGCGTGGGTACCCAGTTCATCCCTCGCACCAATGGGGAAGATTTGCACTAGAGGCCGCGCCAGCTGGCGCTCTATCGCTGTGTTAAGCCCGCGCCAGTGTTTTTTGGAATTTTTTTTAACAAATTGGAGATGGAAATTTCCTTTAACCACCTCAAGAATGACTCATTGCAAGTAGTTAAACTTGATAAGCCACGGATCTCTTCCTTTAGGAAATGGTTGATGGAACATTCTTAGAGGATAGGACTCCCCCCACGATTATAGGGATCCTAACCTCTCCTTCTCCCTCTATATAAACCGGCATTCTCCCTTTACAAAGGCTAGAGCTGAACATATAGTCAAGAAGCTGAACTTGGAGAAGAGACATTATAGCTGAGTAATCGTTATAGAGAAGGTTGAACCAAGGAGGATCACGTAGAGAGAGTCCCGTCTGAATTCCCGATGAGCTTTGTGAGACGTGATCCACTGGAACCCTACTGGAGGAGATCGCAACGTCCAAGCCTAGTTGTACTCTTCCTTCTTTAAATTAATATACTCGACTATGATATTGTTTCCATCTCTGTGTTATGTTTATTTGACGCATGTGATTTAGTCTTCTTCGACTGACTGATAGTTAGGAATGCGAAGTAGTATGTTGTGTATCATCTTCGTTTCCTGTGTATGTGCAGGTATCCGGGCGTGAGAACGAGCGGATTGTGATCTTTCAAATCAGGAGCGGGAGGCAGCCATTCTTCCGGATGACACAATAGCGCAGGACCTACGGTAGGTGATCTACCAAGTATTTTTCCATTCTTAACTAGGAATTGATGTCATAGCGTGTATTTTTTGTGGCTAGACCCACTCTAGGGCTAGTGGGATCGCCTCTGTCTGCAGAGGAGATTTACCTCACCAACACTAGGATCAAGGATGATGTTTTTGGATGCCACTTTTACTATTTCTTGTTGCAAACTTCAACACTCCCTATCAACAAGAAATGACTGTCTTTGCATGTGCCCTGCAACTCCATGTATCTGCCCTACAATACTTGCATGCAACACTTCCGAAACTAAATAGCCTCCAAACAACTGAATCATTATAATGCATTTGTCATCAAATTCTTATGACTTATACTGGTACCAACTGCACATGTCTTCTGTAACCATTGCGTTGTTGAACTCTGTACCCATGCACTATGCACTTGCTGTCAACTCTGAGCTATGCTCCAATATCCAACATTGTCACTTTGATTTGACTGCATCAATCCAACTGATCCTGCTACCATTGCTCTGTGGGCTCCTCATAGCCAGGTTCAAGTCATGAGATCCACACCATCTCAATGAATCTTTCCTAGAGATCTCTTCTTAGGATTACTCATGTATGTCACCCCACCTCTTACATAGTGGTATAGCTGCATGCACTCCCTCTGGCCATCTGGCACGAAATTTCTCTGCATGAGTGGTTGCTCCCACTCCATGATCCTCATCTTGTGGCTGCTCCACATCATGAGGTTCACTATTACCTGCATGCAAATCCTGCTCCATCTCAAGATTCAATTGCATGTCTTCCTCGCACTTCCCAATAGTAGGAAGCTCCGTAGAAATCCCATCTACTTCAAGTCTGTAGAGATTTTTAACTCGAATCCAAACCTTCTTGGCTTTCCCTGTTTCTTTGTGTCGCAAGAACACTTTTCCTTCACTAAATACAACATCATAGCCTCTATCCTCTAACATTGCGACTGAGATTAAATTATTCTTTAAACCTGGAACATGCACAACATCTTTTAAATGAAAGAGTTTACCTGACGCCCTCTGAAAGGTAATGTTACTAATGATGGTCACACTGTATCGTCCATCGTCGCCCAACTCAACATGCATCTGGAGATCTTTCTCCAGCAAGTCACTAAACAAATTCTCATCTCCCATCATGTGAAAGGAAGCACCACTATCTTCGTACCACCCCGGTCCCAATGCACTAGACACCATGCATGCGATCAATGAGAAGTCAAGCTCAAATTTCGAGGCAAGGGCCTCACCAGCTGTAGCTCCAACAACCATCTTGTTCTTCTTCTTATGTGGACAATTTATGGCAATATGTCCAAACTCGTGACAGTGAAAACACTTCACTTTGGACATGTTGTGCTCCTTTCCATCTTCTCTGGCTTCAGATCTAGAATGGAATTTCTTCCTCTTCTTATTTTTTTTCCTTGGAATCCAAAGCATAATCATCTTAATCATCATGCTTTGATGAAGAGCCATCCCTAGTGGTCCACCTTATCTCCTCCTGCACTATATCCGAACACAGTCGCTCCCAATCCAACAGTTTCTCCCATCCATTGACAGAGTATTGATAACTGTGCCAACTCTTCGGAATCCAAAGGAGAGCGAAGCTCACCAAGTAATCATCCACAACACTGAATCCTACACTCCCAAGCTCATCCCTGCATTGGAAAAACTTTTTAAAGTATACTATAATAGTGTCATTCTTCTCCATCTTAATTTTCTGAGGTTATCCTTTAGCGCCAATTTCCTATGGTCGTTGCTGCTTTGGGAAAGATATGTCAAAGCCTTCCACATTGAAAATGGAGTAGCTTTCCCTTAAAGGCTTGAGATAATATGGTCTCTCACACCTTCCAACAGAATCCTCCTTGCCCTTGCTACTTTCTTTTTCCATGCGTCAAATAATGCAACATCCGCCGAAGTGGGCTTAGGAACATCGCTATCGATGAACTCCTTCAAGCCATTATCTTCAAGAAATGCCTCCATATTATCCTTCCAGGCTATGTATTTTGAGTTTCCCTCGAGTGCATTCTCCAACCGCAACCCATTGAAAGCCATTTCAATGTATACTCAACTGTCGCACCAAGAAATTCTTGCAGCAATTTCAAATTGTTCCACTAGCACAAAACTCAACACCGCTTCAATATTTCAATCTCTACTGATTAACACTGCTCTCATACCATGTAGAAATTTATAAACACAATAATTTATTTCCGGATTCTCCTGATCTAACAAATTAATCTTATGTTAAATACTTAATCCTTCCACTTAATTCTTTGCGAAAATTAAATCGACATGCATTCTATTTTTAGATTTGCGATCTATAAATAGACTTCACCCATCTTTTAAAAATAGTAAATCATATAAATATAGAATTTTCTCAACCATCTAGAATCAGCCCCCGACTAATTTTAGAATATGCTCACAATTCTAAAAATAGACATACACCTAAAAATAGCCTGTGTGGGCCCCACCTAGTGCAAGTGCTTATTTTTCACTAGGATCAAGGATGATGTTTCTGGATGCTACTTTCATTATTTCTTGTTTCAAAATCAACAGGAGATGCATAATGATAATGAAAACATGCTCAAAAAATTTCAACATATTTCAATGTATATTTTTCAATAAATTGGCCTCCATTACCTACAACCATTTCTCATTTTTCTCACGATTTGTGCATCCATTGGACGATATTTTTTTTGTGTAGATGCATAAGGATGATGGTAACATTATCTAAAAAATGCAGGTGAAAAAAATATACCTTTTGAGAGATATTGGATAAACAAGTTTGCTACAATAAAGTTACAGGTTGCTACATGAAAGTTCTTGTATTCCTACATGAAACTACAGAGCAAGGGAGGATGTTATAAAATTGAGTTTTTTATTTTCTCTCTAAGAAAGGTGGAATATTTGTGTGAATCCATAAAACTGATACACCTCACCAACACCTCCAAATATTTCCATTTTTCCACTTTTCACCAAAAAAATCTCACTTTTCCCTTCATTTTCACCTGTCCAATGCAAAAATTGTTCCCCATGTTGGAAAATGAAACTAGTTTAGGTCCTCATAATTGTCATTGTACTAATGAAAATATGTATATCTTATGTAACAAGCAAAAAAAGAAATAAATTTATTATTTTTAAGCATGGCTTTCATGCTTCTTTTGATTGATCTTCTAGGTAAAGCATGTTCTTCATGCTTCTAGGGTTTTTCATGTCATAAGATTTATTTTCATGAGTCAAGAGAGTCACTATCATGTATATAAGACCCATTTGGGAAAGATGTATCATGAAAAATAATTTATTTTGAGTCTATAAATACAAATATGCCCCCAAGCACAAGTCAAGGAAAAGTTGGCCTAGAGCGGGCTAATTTGACCTCATAATAAGGCCATATATAAGAAGAACTTGAAATCCTTTCAGACACACTTCTAAAATTCACATTCAAGCAAGAAGAAGGTGTTATAGGTAAATTTGGACACCATTCCCAATGACCTGGTTAAATTGGACCTCATCCCTAGAACCAATTAATAGGGTCTATCATCCCCTATCATTTCAGTTGCTACATGCCCTAAGACAAAGAACAAGAACACATCATCCATGACTTCCATTGCAATGTTTCTAAGATTTTAAGTACATGTTATATCACCTATGAGCTCACAAATGCAGCCTCTCAAGGGACTAACTTCTTTTCATATGAAGTTAACTCCATTCAAGGGTTCTCTACAAAGCACTTCCCGACATTCAAGAGTGTGTTGGTCAATTGGGAGCGAAGTTCTCATTGTTCCGGAATATCCACATGGAGAGTGCCTTATAGAAGAGTCCATATGTGTCAAACTTCGAATCCATGTGTCCATTCAACACCTCTGAGCTTGGGAACATGTCTTGCCTATTATTAGAAAGTCATTGATTGTGAAACTACCTTCAGCTGATCTATAAATTGAGCACATATCCTAGTGCTTGAGAAGGAAGAAATTTGGTAGAGAAATGTTGTTGGATTCTCAATTGTGTTTGATTTGAGTGATATTTTGCTGGATAGATGTTCATTGTGATGAGGCTAGGATGATGCTGGAGTTGGTGACATCAAATAAATCACTGGTTGTAACCTCCTCCTTCTATCCATTAATAAAGGTTGATGCTCATTTTCCCACATATGTATCTATATAAGCTTCTATATTTCATATTATGAATTCTTAGCTGATGTATATGTTTCATGTTTCATTGATTTAACTGATTAAGATAAATAACCATTTGTATATTGCAATCTCTTTGTTGTTTAGTGTTTGTACTTGCAGGAACTAGTCTGGTGATCAAAGTTGGATTGGAAGCTACAACAAGAGCGACAGAAGGAGAACGGGAAGCACTTGGACTCCAAGTAACTTTTTCCATATTTTTTTGTGTCTATTTACTCTTAGGAAAAGTGTCTAAAGAGTCTTTGATCTGTTGTTCTAAATGCATAGAAACACATTTAGGGAATGTGTTTTATCCGTAATCCATAATTCCACATAACAAATTGGCAACTCCGCTAGGGAGTTTACCTTCATCCTTGGTGTATTTTTCCTCTGCTTATCCACCCAATAGCATCTACTCTCTATTATTAGGCTTTTGGAATAAATAATTGCATCAGAAGTGTATTTTAGTAGCTTGAATTTTGTTCTCGGCTGTGCCCAACGCACTGTTGGTCAAGACACGGTGCTTTGCATAGCACTGTCTCCCACTCATGGGTGCTTTGCAATGCACTGTCTCCCCTTAGAGACTACGTTGCCCCCTTAAGCCAACCAAATTCCCTTTGAATTTTTCATTTCCATCACTTTCAACCTTTTTTTTGCTTTGTTTTCAACTGTCTAATGCCTCATAGAGACTAGTGAATTTACCATAATCTTCCTCCTTTGAAAACTAAATTTGTTAAATGTCTCTTTAAGTGTTTTTCTTTATCATTGACAAGTCAAATTCAAAGTATTTTTATTTATGCATTAGATCCATTTGTTCTCGTAAAGGAAATTGTCGTTAAATTCTTCATTTCCTGTAGGAAAAATTGTAGTTCCATTCTTCATTTTTCCTAAAAGAGAAATTGTTGTTAAATTCATCTTTTCTCAAATAATAAAGCATTTGTTTTTTTATTTATTTGATGCATATAGTTTCCTTTTTGCATTCACATTAAGCGGACTGAAAACCTCCATTTTCATATAGTGGATTGTGTGTTTTGTATAGGAACAAGTTAGGAAAGCTACATATTAGTTTGTGCTATTTGTTGTTTTCTCTCAAAATTGATTGCTCTTTCCCTTTAGTAGCTAAGATTTTCATTGAAAAAGCTGAAATTGAAAAGTTTGATTATCATTTTAGTTTTCATTTTAGGAATTTCCATCACATCATCTTGGTGAACCTTGAAAGGAAAATTGATAAACAAGATCAACTTAAAATTTACATCAATTTACCTAACAAAGCACTGGAACCATAATGATAACATTTATAAGGTCTAGGCTAGAGACGTGTTCCAGCGTCGTAAAACATAGCAGTTGTCGTTAATTGTTTGTGATACATTCCAAGTGTGATACCTCACTCCACGTACGTAAGTATATCCTAGCTCATCCACGTACCTTTGGGTATATCGGGCAATGTTATAGTACGAAAAGTATAAAGGGGTGCTCTCAGTGTGAAGTTTCACATCAGATAGCGCTAATACAGACTTGGGCCTCCACGTAACTTCGGGTATATTTGGGAGGAAAATTTTAGGTTGCTATCCATCCATAGTGAACCGAGTCGAGCACCTTGTAAATTGTGATACACGAAACACATCATTTGGGGATATTGCCCGCCCATAATTCTTGGTTCGCCGGGAGGTATTCTGTAGTTCACAGTTTCTTGGTAAACCTTTTGCCTAGAATTACCCTTTTATTTTGTTTTTTTGTTTTTTTGGTCATAAAATAAATTAGTCATCGTGGAAGAAGAAAATCCCTTTCCCCATCGTTCGCATAAACTTGTATTCAAACCACCTTTAACACTGGAAGTCACTTTTGGTTAGTGAAGACGACATTGTGTTGAACCCTTAGTTAAATTGAGAGGGGGGGGGGGGGGTGAATCAGTTTAACACATTCATGGACTTTTAAAAAAATTTCATTAACACTTGTTTACACCTTCATTTCATGTTCAACTTAACATGTGAGTAATCTTATAATGTGAGCAGCAAGCATTAATATAATGTAACAGTAGACTTAATATGAGAGCAGTAAGTATTAAGTAGATGATATAAACTAGATCAACACATAAACATCATGCATAGAGACACCAGATATAAGTGGAAACCCATAAAGGGAGAAAAACACATCTTATTATTGTTGTGATGCAAAGGCAAGCTCCAACTCCCTCTCACCACTGATTTTCTGTAGGCACCGACCTACAGGAGGCTCCTATCTCAGTCAGCTACAACTGACATTTTATCAAGCTAAAACTTGATTTAGAAGCACCAAATCCCATCTATTTTCTGCAGGCACCAACCTAAAGGAGGCTCCTACCTCAGTGAGCTACAACTGACATCTATCAAGCTACAACTTGATAGGGAAGCTCCAACTTCCTTACTCTTTCAAAAGGAAAACACTTGTTGATTTACCTTGCATATCAGCTCTATTCTGTACCATATTCATTGTTGTGCATCAGTCTTCATATCTGCCTTATATCATTTCTGCATCTTCCAAGATTCACTATCAACTCCTCCTTCTTCTCTGCCTCACTGCTTCATTTCTTCATTCTCTAAATTTTCACTGCATCTTGTTCTGCTCCTCCTTCTTCTTATCTTCTTTTCCTCAATTCCATACTCTGCATTCTCTATGCTCACTCTCTCTAACCTTTATGTATATCAATGAGATATCATTTATAGAGTTCCCTTCTTGACTGTTTTTATTCTATAGATAATTTGGAGTGAACAACCATGACTATTTGACTTCTGCCTTTTCATTCCTTTGTCCAACTCATAAAAAAAATACCAGTATTTACAAATTACAATATTTCAGTGGGATTTTATTTTCCTCTGGAGACTTTCCAATGCATCACAAACAATGTAAAAGTCAATTAAAACATTTACATTTACAATTTCAGTTACATAGAGACAATTTTACTCAGCCCATTTTCTGGCTTATAGCTTTGCTGGCTTTGTCTTTTCTGCAGTTGTCAAGTAACTGTTCTGCCTTCTTCTGCTCACTGTCTTTTGCACATTTTCTAGTTTTTTGTGCTTATTTACCTGTGCAATTCATTCCTGTACATATTCCTGTTCACCGAAATTTCATTTCTGCACGCTCTCCTCTTCATTGCAATTGTGTAACCAATATTCCAAAGTCTTCAAAGTGAAAATGCCTTTTGAATAGTTTTTACTACAGAACCTTTGGTTTAATCAACTCTCGACATCTTCAAAACTGTGGTTAAACCATAATAAAAAATCCCAACTTATAATATTTCGGATTAATATTCAAATATTATGGCCAAGCCATTACATAGAAGTCTCTGCATATACTCGGTTTTTATAATTTGACTCCAATGGTAAATATGTTATATTGAACTCTGCTTTATGAAGGAGTCAATGAATATCTCAACTTTGGAATAACACTCAAAGTAATGGCCCACTCACTCTTCGTCATAATTTATATTTAATTTAAACAAACCTTGGTTAAGAACCCATTTCTTAACATAACTATACTCGACTATAGCCTACTATTTATTAGGCCTCACGCATATGCAAATACTTTAATAACCTCACCATATCAGCGTATTTCGTATCCGGGCCCACACATTAAATCAACCATTCATTTGT
Source organism: Pinus albicaulis (assembly GCA_034641835.2). Taxonomy (NCBI): domain Eukaryota; kingdom Viridiplantae; phylum Streptophyta; class Pinopsida; order Pinales; family Pinaceae; genus Pinus; species Pinus albicaulis. The sequence continues at coordinate 1,133,991,444 of CM076578.1, read as the reverse complement.
TCTTTATCATATAATATATATACCAATCATATCACAACGCTTCGTATTATAAAGTGAACCATGCAACATATATCAACCCCACCCTTTTTGAACTTCAAATTGAATAACTCAACAGAATTTAAACGAATGTTCGGGCCCACATTCAGATAACGTACCTTGGTGTTATTTCGCCCTTTTCATTCCACGGCGGAGAGCACGCTGCCTTGCCCCATGTGATCCGACGGATATCTCTTGGCTTAGATGCACAAATGATAATGCGTGATGAGAGCGGTTTCTCTAGACCGCTTGAGGCCACGTGTCAGGCAGTCAATGGAATCGCTCCAAATTCTTGAATACCGCTCACCCTACGAAGGCGGTGTGATCAAAACCAAAAACCTGCCTTTACCGTTCACTCCGCTCGTGGTTCCTCTCCTTCACTCAAGGTTCCACTTCCCCTACTCGATCACTGTAAATCGACTTCTTTGTATCATAATTCTTCATGACGACTTCCGTAAGTTAGTGTGGTGGACCGATCTCTTGGTATCGATTCAACACTACAGGGACTTCATTAAGACAGTATATCCGATGCATAATTAAATATACCTAATTCCTCATATACTATGACATTGATTGCGTTCTTCATCAACAGATTAATCCAGCATTTTATTTATTGAGGCTTGACACTAGTTCGATGTTGATTCAAGCGAGTCGAATTATTACTTTTCCATGTGCAGTCTTCGTAACAGGGATCACATACTAAATCAAGCTTCATCATTGGAATGAAGAAAGAATTAATCTAATTCCTCCATAATATATAACACAAGTAATTCACACCAGATTCCCTTTGCGCCCTTAAATTCGTTCTGCCTTCGAATCTTCAGACTCTTGAAACCCATATTCAATTTTGCCATAATAACGAAGACCCCACCTAGGTCTTGAGTCCCAGAACTTTACGCATCATAATAAATAACAGAGTTTATAATTTCATTCAAAGTGCCTTATTCAATACCCAATTCGAAAACAGGATCAATCAATCTCATATATTCATCAACGCTCAGGAATTCCAGTTTGGATGCTATTCAAACTCCTTACAAATTACAAATCATTTTACATAACTCCTTTAAAGACCTCTACTGGTATGGTCTGTGCTTAAGAGGTGAATTTTCAACCAATCATCAATTTACTTTAACCATATACGGAATCACAGTTAAATTCTCAAATACAGTCAGATACAGAGTTTACACTGTCCACAAACATAACTCTTTTAATGGCCTCTAATGGTCTGTGCATAAGAGGTAAATTTTCATACTTTCATAGACAATTCCAGCTGTCAATACATGTTTCCTTTTTGCCACAGAACCTCGAATGTTCCTTCTATAATATGTTCCCACACTCAGAAAAATTTTCTCAAATACCTCTGCTCCTTGATTGATGCTGCTCCTTGCTCCTGAAGCTCCTCTGTTGCTTCTCCATATCTCCAATCAACTGACCCTTCTAAAACTGCCTCTACTTCATGTCTCATGCTTTCTTTGCCTTGTTGATGTTTCAAGTGCTCCTCCTTTGCCATCTCCTTTGCCATTAATGACAACATTTCCAACAATCTCCCCCTTTGGCATTGATGGCAATCCATCCACCAATAATCCAATAATCCAACATTTCCAACAGTCTCCTCTGCATGGCTTCTTTTAGAAGACCCTATCTTCTGTTACTTGCTTTTCCTCCCCCTTTGACATCAATGGAAAAGGGTTTCACATTTCCTAGAGTGCTTTCTATCTCTTCATTTCCTCTCTCTCTAAGATGTATTTAGGCCTTCTTCTTCTGACTTTGTACCTTGCTGCTCCAAACTAGTGTACAAGAGTTGTTGAGAGAACACTTTTGAGAATTATTGAACTTTTATATACATAGGAAGTTGATACAATCCTAAAGAACAGACTCCTTCCACTTGTATAACGCTGAAATGAAGATAATGACACTTCATAGAACACATTGTACTAGCCTTATCTAATCAGAGATGCATCACTGAATCAAAACTAAAATACTGAGAAGGCTTCAAATATACTTCAGTCCCGAGTATGATCTTCATCAGAAATACATATCGGTTGAGGAAGATTGTAGGTGGAATATGTCTTCTTTTGCAGTACACATCTGCAGTACAACATTTGTTCAAATATGATGATGATGCCAATATTTATGGTTGTGGTTCACCTGTACTTCCTGTTGTTGGTGATATGTGCTAGACTGCTGACAGGGATATTACTCTTAAAGGATGAAAGGTCCTTATTGCTGTTGTGAACAATGAATCAAACCAGAGTTTACAACTTATTGTGAGATTAGGAAATATCTTTCAATATAAGAGACCAAATGACTTTTACTTCTTGCACACTATACTTTCAAAATTGGTCAGTCTCATTTATCAATCATGTAGTTTTCTTTATGACATGAGGAGGTATGTATGTCAATGATCAATCTCTCTTTAAAGGTGAATTACCAGCAAATCCCTTGTGCTGAAGAAGGATTTAGGTGAATTAATAAAAGACTTTTGAGCTTCAAATGGTAATCACAACTAGTCCTTTATGCTTCAGATACTTTGACTGTTCTATCAGGATGATTTTCCACAAAACATTCTCATGATGTTTAATTGATATCTCTGTAAACAGACTTCACAAGGTGTTGTGAATGATTTCAAGAGAGAGGCCTGATAGATATGTACTGACTTCAGGAAGGCATGAAAATATATATAAAAATATATTGCTTCAATAATCAATATAATGTTTCAGAACACAATACTGATCCTTTTGCTCTGTAATTGACCTTTTCACGCTTGAATAATGCAGATAACTCTGGGATACTAACTTGGTGTTCTTTTTCCTTAATACTTTGATCCTGAGAACCTGTATCATACTTCTGCTCCATGAAAACACTTGATATTTTGTTGATAGGCATGCTACATGGTAAATTACCAAGTACCAGTTGGTACTCCCTTGGTAAATTATGCAGAGATTTCACTTTAGCTTGCACATTATCCCATAATTAAGACATCCTTCATAAATTATACTATTGAGCTTTCCACTGTTCACACCCACAGTCATCAATATACTGAATCTAATCTTGTCATCATTAACCTTTTACTTAGTCTGTCATTCTGATTTAAAATAATGTCACTGCATTTCCTTTCTAGGACTGCTCCAGAATCATTACTGCTTTAAGTGCAATTCAACTGTCTAACATAATGATCTTCAGGAAGACATATTCAATTTCTTTTCTATGAATATTCATGGGCTGATTACTCAAAGATTTATTACTCACTTAACTGCATTTCTCCAAGTGGACCTTTTGAAAGATGTAATGAATTGATGATAGGCACTTTTCTTACTCATCCTTCTTAATGTGATTCATTGTTAATTCTAGCAGTATGAGGCATAGTGTGATCATCACTTTAATGTGCTAGTGTTTTCTTGGCTTACATGTTCAAAGCTGATGTTTTCTCTACAATCTGTCAATTTTTTAGTACTTTAGATCGTATTTTTCCTCAATAATTCTCTGTTAGAGGGATTTTCCTTTTTCTTCCTGATCTCATAGTTGTTCTCATTACATGGAGCTCTTCTTATATTACTCTCATGGGGAATAATTATGAACTTCTCTCCCCTTGTGATGTTGCTTCATATTTGTCACTAGATGGATTTTTTCTTTGCTTCCTAGAGTAGCTCCCCCTGAGACTATGATGGTTTCATTATGTTATTGATATAATAGGCTCCCCCTTTCTCTTTTCCTTCCATACTTTATTGGGTTTCATCATAATGTCTGCACTTCTCTTAGATTCATAGTTTTGTTTGATTTTTTTTGATTCCATCATTTTTCTGGAGTTCCTTAATATATATGGCAGATTACAGTCCTTTGCTTTGTGACCAAGTTTGAGGCATAAATAACATCTTACTTTGCCTAGGTATGTTTGAGCTGATGTATAATATTTAATTCCCCTTTTTGAACACAATTTACAATCAACAGATTTATGTCCAAAATTATTACATGCATAACAGTATCCATGGAAATGATTTGTGTACCTGGTGAGAGATTGTCTTTTCCCTTTGCTTTCTTGAGGTGTTCTTCTTATTTGTTGCATCTTTTGCTGGTTATCATTGTTTCTCTTTGTCTTATAATGTGCTACACCATGTCCTAGTTTGTGGCAGGAAAAACAAGTGATTCTTCCCATAGGAGGAAAGAACCTTCTTTCACATCTTCCAAATTTATTCAATTCATCCTTAGGAGCATATGAGCCTTTAGCAGTTGATTGTTTCATCCTCTCATTCTCTGTTCTTTCATGTTGCTTCTTGATTCTGTTTGTTTCTTTACAAATCTTGTTCTTGCTGGCTTCTTCTTCTGTGGGAATCTTCTGAGCTACTTCATTTTCCTTTACAACTTTTACAAAGATGATTTTCTTGTTATCTTCTACCTTGGACTTACTGTTTTCTCCTTCATATCCTATCCTAGTCTTTATGAGAGGTGACATTTGTGCATTTATAATCTGGTCCAACTGTCCAGCGCCTTTCATTAGAGGTGTATTCATTAATAGTTCTCTTTGGGATTTTTCTAAGTTCTTTCTTAGGCTCACTACTTATTCTTCCAATTTTTCACATTCAAGACTTTTCTCTCTCATTTGTTCCAGCAGAGTGTCTTCTACTTTCTTTCCTTCTTCAAGCTATGTCTTCAGGCCTATAATTTCTTTCTTATCTTCATATTCTTTCTCATCACATATTTGCACCACTGTCTTAAGGTCTTTGTTTTCATTCTTCAATCTTTCTATTTCAGTCAAGGCTGTGTCTAGTTTGGATTTTTCTTCAACTGCAATATATTCATGGTTCTTACTTCCATTCACACTAGCAGGTACCTCATTTGATAGAATATTTTCCTTTTGACCTGAATTTTTCTTCTTCTTAATTCTCTTCTCCTTCTTGACAATGCAGTCCTCTGTGTCTATTCCATGCATGAAATGAAATCTGTCCCATATTTCTTTTGCAGAGGTTAAATCCATTATCAACCCAAAGTCATTGTGATGAAGACTGTTATATATCACACATTTTTCCTTGGCATTCCTCTGTTGTTCTTTCACTGTGGGGGAGTCTGTGCAGTAACCATCACAAAAAAGCTTCCATACCTTAGGTTCATCAACCATTAAACCTATTTTAACCTTATCTCTCCATTTAGGAAAGTTTGTTGTATTTAGCACAGGTACATTTTGATAGTCCATGACTCAACCAGATCTCCTTCAAGCTATTAAGCTTACACCAAAGGAACCTGGCTCTGATACCAATTGTTGAACCCTTAGTTAAACTAAGAGGGGGGAAGGGGTGAATCAGTTTAACACATTCATGGACTTTTAAAACTTTTTCATTAAAACTTATTTACACCTTCATTTCATGTTCAACTTAATATGTGAGTAGTCTTAGAATGTGAGCATCAAGTATTAATATAATGTAACAGTAGATTTAATATGAGAGCAGAAAGTATTAAGCAGATGAGATAAACCACATCAATACATAAATATCATGCATAGAGACACCAGATATAAGTGGAAACCCATAAAGGGATAAAACCACATCTTATTATTGTTGTGATGCAAAGGCAAGCTCCAACTCCCTCTCACCACTGATTTTATGTAGGCACCGACCTACAGGAGCCTCCTATCTCAATCAGCTACAACTAACATTTTATCAAGCTACAAATTGATGTAGAAGCACCAAATCCCATCTATTTTCTGCACGCACCAACCTACAGGAGGCTCCTAGCTCAGTCAGCTACAACTGACATCTATCAAGCTACAACTTGATAGGGAAGCTCCAACTTCCTTACTCTTTCAAAAGGAAAACACTTGCTGATTTACCTTGGATATCAACTCTATTCTATACCATCTTCACTGATGTGTATCAGTCTTCATATCTGCCTTATATCATTTCTGCATCTTCTCAGATTCACTATCAGTTCCTCCTTCTTCTCTAGCTCACTGCTTCATTTCTGCATTCTCTAACTTTTCATTGCATCTTGTTCTGCTCCTCCTTCTTCTTATATTCTCTGCCTCAATTCCATACTCTGCATCCTCTATGCTCACTCTCTCTAACCTCTATGTATATCAATGAGATATCATTTATAGAGTTCCCTTCTTAACTGTTTGTATTCTACAGAGAATTTGGAGTGAACAACCATGACTATTCAGCTTCTGCCTTTTAATTCCTTTTTCCAACTCATAAAAAATATACCAGTATTTACAAATTACAATATTTCAGTGGGATTTTATTTTCCTCTGGAGACTTTCCAATGCATCACAAAAAATGTAAAATTAAATTAAAACATTTACATTTACAATTTCAGTTACATAGAGACAATTTTACTCAGCCCATTTTCTGGCTTATAACTTTGTTGGCTTTGTTTTTTCTACAGTTGCCAAGTAACTGTTCTGCCTTCTTCTGCTCACTGTCTTCTGCACATTTTCCAGTTTTCTGTGCTTATTCACCTATCCAATTCCTTCCTATACATATTCTTGTTCACCGAACTTTCATTTCTACACGCTCTCCTCTTCATTGCAGTTGTGTAACCGATATTCCAAAGTCTTCAAAGTGAAAACTCCTTTTGAATAGTTTTTAATATAGAACCTTTGGTTTAATCAAATCTCGGCATCTTCAAAAATGTGGTTAAACCATAATAAAAAAGCCCAACTTATAATATTTCGGATTAATATTTGAATATTCTGGCCAAGCCATTACATAGAAGTCTCTGCATACACTCAGTTTTTATAATTTGACTCCAATGGTCAATAAGTTATATTGAAATCTGCTTTATGAAGGCGTCAATGAATATCTCAACTTTGGAATAACACTCAAAGTAATGGCCTACTCGCTCTTCGTCATAATTTATATTTAATTTTAACAAACCTTGGTTAAGAACCCAGTTCTTAACATAACTATACTCGATTATAGCCTACTATTGATTAGGCCTCACGCATATGAAAATACTTTAATAACCTCACCATATCAGTGTATTTCGTATCTGGGCCCACACATTACATCAACCATTCATATGCGCTTTATCATATAATATATATACCAATCATATCACAACTCTCCGTATTATAAAGTGAACCATGCAACATATATCAACCCCAACCTTTTTGAACTTCGAATTGAATAACTCAACGACATTTAAACGAATGTTCAGGCCCACATTCAAATAACGTACCTTGGCGTTATGTCGCCCTTTTCATCCGACGGCAGAGAGCACGCTGCCTTGCCCCGTGTGATCCGGCGGATATCGCTTGGCTTAGATGTACAAATGATAATGCGCGATGAGAGCGGTTTCTCCAGAGCGCTTGAGGCTATGTGTCAGGCAGTCAATGCAATCACTCCAAATTCTTGAATAACGCTCACCCTACGAAGGCAGTGCGATCAAAACCAGAAACCCACCTTTACTATTCACTCCGCTCGTGGTTCCTCTCCTTCGCTCAAGGTTCCACTTCCCCTGCTCGATCACTGTAAATCGACTTCTTTGTATCATAATTCTTCATGACGACTTCCGTAAGTTAGTGCGGTGGACCGATCTCTTGGTATCGATTCAACACTGCAGGGACTTCATTCAGAAAGTATATCCGATGCATAAATATACCTAATTCATCATATACTGTGACATTGATTGTGTTCTTCATCAACAGATTAATCCAGCATTTTATTTATTGAGGCTTGACACCAGTTCAATGTCGATTCAAGTGGGTCGAATTATTAATTTTCCATGTGCAGTCTTCGTAACAGGGATCACATACTAAATCAAGCTTCATCATTGGAATGAAAAAAGAATTAATCTAATTCCTCCATAATATATAACACAAGGAATTCACACCAGATTCCCTTTGCGCCCTTAAATTCGTTCTGCCTTCGAATCTTCAGACTCTTGAAACCCATATTCAATTTTTCCATAATAACGAAGACCCCACCTAGGTCTTGAGTCCCAGAACTTTACGCATCATAATAAATAACGGAGTTTATAAGTTCATTCAAAGTGCCTTATTCAATACCCAATTCGAAAACAGGATCAGTCAATTTCATATATTCATCAACGCTCAGGAATTCCAGTTTGGATGCTATTCAAACTCCTTACAAATTACAAATCATTTTACATAACTCCTTTAATGACCTCTACTGGTATGGTCTATGCATAAGAGGTAACTTTTCAACCAGTCATCAATTTACTTTAACCATATACAGAATCACAGTTAAAGTCTCAGATAGAGTCAGATACAAAGTTTACACTGTCCACAAACATAACTCTTTTAATGGCCTCTAATGGTTTGTGCATAAGAGGTAACTTTTCATACTTTCATAGAAAATTCCAGCTGTCAACACATGTTTCCTTTTTGCCACAGAACCTCGAGTGTTCCTTCTATAATATGTTCCCACACTCAGAACCATTTTCTCAAATACCTCTGCTCCTTGACTGATGCTGCTCCTTGCTCCTAAAGCTCCTCTGCTTCCTCTCCAGATCTCCAATCAACTGACCCTTCTAAAACTGCCTCTACTTCATGTCTCATGCTCTCTTTGCCTTGTTGTTGTTTCAAGTGCTCCTCCTTTTCCATCTCCTTTGCCATCAATGACAACATTTCCAACACATTTCTCTATCGAAACTAATACCATCAATACCTTTGGTGAAGCGTCATCTTCCCATATGCCAGAGTTAGCACAAGTTTTTTCTACAAATCCTGGTTCATCTACTGTTGTCGAGACGGAGTCCTCACAACCACCCATGGTCACGATCCATACAATCAGTGAGACCATACCTCCTGAACCCAACGTTGTTCAACTGGAAGTTAATCCAAATCCTGTCTCTTTTTTGCCAGAAAATTTGCATCCCGAAGTTGAACGACCAGAAGTTGTTCTTGTATTGGTCGCCCCACAATATATTGTAGCAATTGAGTCTCCCATATCGTGTATTCAACCTCCTGAAATATACTTTGGGCCTAACGGTGAAATCCTTCCACCTGGTTTAATTTTGATTGAAGAAATCCCACAAGACAAAACACCTTTAACTCCAACCCATTTTGGGGAGGATATTTACCTGTACGAGTCTTTTCCTCAATCACCTACCTCTACTTTTGTTGATTCTGTTCCTATTCAAATTTCCATCGATTCAAAAGGGTATACATTTGGTCAATTAACCATGCCTTAACCAACATCTTCGGTTGGACCATCTGTTCCAATTGCGTTAGCACCTGCTCTCGCTACACCGTCGATGTTGACAACTTCACCAGAGTCATATTTACATGGTGGCCCTTTGGTCCCATCAGGTTATAAATATTTATCTGGAATTTTCTCTGGTGCATCTTCAAACCCATGGACTTCACCTATGTCCTCGTCTGGTATTCTAACTGGTAAACCTATAGTGAGTATTGAACGGCTTGATCCTTTATATCCATCATTAGGGCAATATCAAGATGGTCCATCTGTTTCTATTCCATGTAGTACCATCTCAACTGGACTCCCTGCATTTGGAGAACAATATTTTCCGTCTTATTATACTCCTCATGCTGGGGGGAAACCTATGGTCACCCACTTTGATATTACTCCGTCTTTTTTTGGTCAACCTAATGTTGAAATGAATGTTTGTCAATGGCAGCCCACTCAGCCTATCAAACAACAAACGGTTGTACACTTGTATCAACCGGTTCAACTTGTTGCACCCACATAAATTCCACTTGTTAATACATCTTTACCCCTGTTATAGACTCAAACTGTTGTAAAAAAACTATTTCAAGCAATTCCTTCAACTCAATACCCTCAAGTATTGGACCCTCAGACTCCAACTCCTTTGGCTAATTTACAACAACCTGTACCCAGAATCATTTATTCACAAGTTGGATTACCATATTATGGGATGTCGCAGCCACAACTAGGTTATACCTATTATCAACCAAATCCAAGTTATTCTAATTTGGGTTATAACATTGGTGGACAGACCTCTTGGCAGCCTCAGGTGCAAATGCCACAACCTTAATTTCAACAAGTATCGTACCCAGGTTTTGGTCAACAAAATCCTCAAGCGTTTTCCTATCAAAACAGCCCCTATCTGGGTTATCAACAATATATTCCTTATGTTGGTGCTCAAAGGCCTGTTGCCCAATAAATTCCATCATACACTGGCTATGCTCAACCTGACCTTAATCGACAGCTGCCCTTTGTTGCAATTTTAGAGTTACCATATTTAAATCAGCTCACCAATGATCCAATCAACTATGCTACTTGGTGGCCGGTGATACCCCATAAATTACCCTCGGATATTACTAATTTCAATGGAAACCCTGGAGAAGACCCGTAGACTCATGTTATGACTTATCATTTATGGTGTTCATCAAACTCCCTAAATGATGAATTTGTTTGGCTACGTCTTTTCTAGCGTACGCTCACTGGTCCGGCTGCAAAATGGTACATTCAGTTACTTAGAGCTTCTTTTGATAATTTCACTGCCCTAGCTACTTTATTTTTGACTCACTTCCAATTAGCCATACGATATGAAACTGGAATGGAACTCTTGACTAATTTTAAACAGACTAATGCTACTCACATTTCTGATCGTATTCATGAGTGGTGTCGTCATCGTAGAATGGTCAAGACATTTTTTCCTTATCAGCTCCTTGCTAAGTGGTTCATTAAGTCCCTGTTACTATCTTTAATTGAGGATGTGGCTAAGGGTGGCATCGTCATTGAATAGCAGGTCATTTCTCATGCCCAATATTTAGACTTGATTTATACTTAGTCTAGCATGCTCTACGAAAAAATTCCTAATGCACCGCGATCTAATTTTATTGTTCCCCCCTCCATCAAAGGACTCTCATTCTGAAGACGGTATGATCGGTACTGCAAGCACACATCATACTAATACATCTGATCTTGCACCTTTTTCTGAAATTAATTCCGTGTCATTTGACAAAGGAAAAAGTGACAAGAAACCCAGAAGTAAGAAAAAATGGAAATCAAAGAAAAAACAAACTTCTAACCCGCAAGAAAGATCATCTGATCAATCGTTTGGAAATAGGAAACCTCGTTATCCATGCATAATCTATAATGAGGAACACTTTTTTTCAGGATTGTCCTCACCACACTGAAGTCTCAAAAATGGTTAAGACTTCACATGCGTCAGCTGTGTTGACAAATCCATTTCTGAATTCGGACACAAATTTGGTTGCTACAAATCTAGTGCCTAGTTCCCAAGTGCTTATGCTATTTGTCACAAAGCCATCAAAAAATATTTTGGTGTCAACACATAATCAATTTTATGGTATTTAGGCCACTGATCAACCTCCTACCTTGACCATGAATTGATCTACAGAATCAGTACCGCCACCTATTATTCCTGAATTGATAATCAAGCCACCAAAGGGAGTCATTCATAAATCGACATATAATCCTCGAGCAAGAGCTGCTCAAAATTATAATATTGTTGGAGATTTGGCTCAATCCCCTTCAGCTATGTCAGCTCTTGAGGTATTAAAAAAATTTCCCTCCCAGAAACAGGCTTTGTTGTCGGAAATTGGTGGAATTGATCCGATTGATTCTAATTTCGTAGTCTTTAATCATATAGGCTATGTGTCGCAATTACCAGCAGAATTGGCATTCTCCATCCAAGTAAATGTTCTCAATCACCTTGTTCATCGTACTATTATTGATGAGGGAGCATCTACCTGCATTATGTCTCTAAATTGTTGGAAATCACTTGGCTCGCCGCGCCTATATCAATCATCAACGACGTTGAAGGCCTTCGACAGATGTACATATAAGCCTTGCGGTATTATCAATAACTTGCATGTATAACTAGGGGGAAAAACAATGAATTTTTATGTCGAGTTCATTGACGGACCCCTTGAATACAATATTCTACTTGGAAGGCCATGGGTATATGCTATGACAGCAATCGTTTCTACATATTTTTGAATGATCGCTTTTCCATATAAAGGTGCTATCACAGTCATCAATCAGCTATCCTTCTTTGCCTCCACTTCACAGGTAACTGGAAGTGTTACGTTCGTTCACACACCCCAACTCACACTTTATAACATTGGTGTAGGACACATAAATGATTCCACTCGCATGGGAACCTTTTCATTACCATCGCCTGTGACATCGGTCGAAATTTCAAGTATAGAGACCTGCTACATGATCTCTTCCACTCCAGCTGGCTTAGGGAATATTACGGGTGATTTTGAAATTGTTATGTTCGATGAGTATCTACCACCCATCCCTATTGAGCTGGCATAACAATCAATCTATCTAGCTTGGGCAGCGAATCCAAAATCATCATCGCTGGTTGTTTGGGTTGATCGTTCCTTAGATTTTGGTACTCCATCTGATCCTTTTTCCTCAACTTTCTTGACAGATGAGAATATTTTGGAAACCATGATGTCAGAAGGAGAACCACAGGAATATTATCATCATCGTTCCCATCTTCCTGATTATGAAGAAAATAATATTAGTGAACTATATCACCCATCGATCAAAATTTTCTTTTTGAATTATTTTCCTATTAATGCAATCGATTCCGAGAATAAATTTTCAAATATTGAAGAAATAATTTCTATCAATATTTCTACCAAACCTGGCATTGTGGAAAATATTCATGTCGACATATCTTGTTCTCCATCAAAACTCGAAACATATTGCTCTCTCTTTTGTGAATTTCGTGGTGTATTTTCTTGGTCTTACGAGGAAATGTCAGGCATAAAAACTAGTATCATTGAACACACTATTAATATGTACCATGATGTCAAACTGGTATGTCAACACCTTCATCACGTTCATCTGAAGAAGGCCACTACCATTAAAGCAGAAGTTGAAAAACTTTTGTGTGCTGGTTTCATTTACCCTGTTCCAATCACTAAGTGGGTTTCCAACGTCATTTCTGTTATGAAAAAACAAGGAACCATCAGAGTGTGCGTTGATTATCGGGATGTTAATCTTGCTTATCCAAAAGACAACTATCCTACTCCCTTTATCGACTAGATTATTGACAATTGTGATGGATGCAAAATATTTTTGTTCATAAATGGATTTTCCGGCTACAATCAAATCAATATCCGCCCAGAGGATAAATATAAGACATCATTCATCTATCACTGAGGCAAATTCACTTATATGAAACTACTGTTTGGTTTAAAGAACGATGGGGCAACTTTTCAGAGAAAAATGGATTATTCTTTCATTGACATCAAGAACATTGTTCAACCCTATCTAGAAGATTTACCCATGCATTCACAAAATCGAATTAATCACCTAATTGAGAGTCATAATTGTATGTTTTCGACACTACAAAATATGCCTCAATACACATAAAAGTGTGTTTTGTGTTGGTTCTGGTCATTTTCTTGGATTCTTCGTCTCAAAAGAATGAATTCAAATCGACCCATTGAAGGTCCATGCCATTCTTGATTTGGCTGCACCATCAAATTTACTTTAGATACAAAAACTTCAAGGAAAGGCTAACTTCCTAAGGAGGTTCATACCCAACGACGTCGAAATGGCTAAAGGATTTACTCGGCTATTGAAAAAGGGGGTTCCCTTCCATTGGGACCAAGTTGCATAAGATTCTTTTGATGTTGTCAAGGATACTCTTGTCCGGGCGTCATTAATGTACCCCCACCCCCCCCAATTATCAGAGTGATTATTTCTTATATATCATCGCGGCTGATACGACCATTGATATGGTATTGGTCCAAGTAGAAAATGGGATAGAACATCTGATCTATAATTTGGGTCACAATCTCAATGATACGGAAGTGAAGTATTCGTACATAGAATATCTTGCCTTGGCAGCTGTTTAAGCTGTCCAAATATTTCACCACTATATCCTATTCCGGAAGACCATTGTCATTTCGGATTGCAACCCCATGACTTATATCTTATCACGACAATTTCTGGGGGAAAATATTCAAAATGGATTGTCATTTTGCGGGAATTTGATTTGGAATTTATCAAATACAAGTAAAAGGAGTCTTTAGTTTTGGCTAAGCTTCTCTGTGACCTTCCCTCTGATAGTAATATGACTATGTCAGAACCATCTAATCCTGATGAGTCTCTGTTTATGATTGGATCATCTGATCCTTGGTATGGGGATTTTATCATTTATCTCCAGACCCAGAATTTTTGTCCTTATACCTCTTGCTCCGACCAGCGACGTATTCGATACCAAGCCAAATATTATCTGATTGTCAGCAATACACTTTATCGCCATGGTGTCGATACAATTTTAATAAGGTGCCTCACTCATGAGGAGGCCGAAAATGTTTTAAATGATTTTCATGTTGGGGCTTGTGGTGGACACTTGTCTAAATACGCTACCGTGCAAAAGATACTCTATGCTAGTTACTTTTGGCCTACCATATTTCGCGATTACATCCTCGTGGTCAGAAGTTGTCATGCATATCATGAAATCTGCAAACCGCCAGCGCTAATGCATCATGTTATCTCTGTGGGACCATTTTCAAAATGGGGTATTGACTTCATGACCTGTAACCCTCGTTCATCTGGGGGGCATGGTTATACTATTTTCATAGTAGACTACTTTACCAAGTGGGTCGAAGCGATGCCTACATTCAACAACACAGGACAAACAGTTGTATTTTTTTTCTTTAATCATGTCATTGCATGGTTTGGGGCCCCACGGGATATAGTTATAGATCATGGGAAGCATTTTCGCAACCACATGATGACTTAATTGACTGCTAAGTTAGGATTGTCACATGATAATTATACTCCTTATTATCCACAATCAAATGGACAAGTTGAATATATCAACAAGATTCTTAAAAATATGCTTCAATGAATGATAAGAGTTCGTAAAATAAATTGACATTTGATCCTGTACTTGGCCTTGTGGGCGTATCAAACCTTAGTGATAAATGCAACCGGATTTACTCCCTTTCAATTAGTGTATGGTATGGAATCTATCTTGCCAATTCAATGTGAAATACTGTCATTGAAACTCACAATCGACTTGTTACCTAACACCTCATAAGAAGAAGCACATCTTTTTAACCTCATCCATCTTGATGAAATGCGTCGTGAAACCCAATTGGCCAACAAAGCACATAAGATACGTATAAAGATGCAATATGACAAAAATGTCCAGCCTCGCATTTTCTCAGAGGGTGACTTGGTCCTTCTTTATGATCAAGAAGCCGATGTAATAGGTACAAGGAAATTTGAGCCATTGTGGCATGGACCCTATATTTTTAAAAGAGTTCTTGCTAAGGGTGCCACGACTTGGTGGATTACAATGGAATTCCATTGGCGCAACCCCGAAATGGGTTGTATCTAAAACGTTACTATGCTTAATCATGAGCGTAGTAATTTTTTGTATTATATTGTATATATATGTTGTTGATTTGCATTCACTATCTTAGTTTGTTTTTTTCAGTTTTCTTAATGTTAGTAATCCGCTTTAAATTTCATTGCATATGTCTGAATATTTGGAACCATTTTTTGGATATGCTAATGGTGCTAGTTGTAGTACGCAGAATCGATCTTTTGCGGTGTGGGCCATTTTTGCTCTGAACGATGATTAGTGAGTTTTCAAGGGATTTGTATCGATAGATCAACAAAAAATATCACTGAGTATAGCATGTTGATCGAACTTCTCTCTAATGCCATTTTATTTTTTATTAACTGTATCATCATAAGGTTAGACTCACAACTTGTGGTATTACAACTTACTAGTGTTTATACTGTTAGAAATCCAACATTGCATCGTTTGTTCCTAAGAGTTCGAATTTTGGAAAGACACTTTGATTTTATTCAATATCAACACATTTCCAGAAACTTGAACACATTGACTGATTCTTTAGTTAATCATGTTTTAGAGATATATTTTCAACACATGTAAAGATACATTCACATAATTGAATAGGATTATGCAATAAACATAGGAAAACACTGAAATAAAATAGATATATATTTATAGGTTTTTACAAAAATTTGTGCCCAAGACACATTGGTCATCTGACCTCAAAATGTATACAACGTGTCAAAAGTAAACTAGTGATGCTCATGTTAACATGCTATAGATCTAGCTATCCTACCAGTAACTGCATCCAGTGGTTAGGAACGCCTATAGTGTGGCGTTGTAGTCACATGGGTAACTCTTCGATCCGGAAATCTGGAATCCCAAATTTCAACCCCTCTATGTGTTGCCGAAGCTCAGATAGAGTCTCAGCCATATCTAAATCCTGAAGGACTACTCTCCCAACAGCCCTCTCTGTTGGCTCATCGGCTCCATGCTCTGGTTCCTCCACCAGTTGAACTCGACCAACATCTACATTACATTAAAAATTTAGTTAATTCTTGGGAAAACATAAAAATACAAAAATATTGTATAAACCTTAGAAAAATAAAAAACATGGTCAAAAATATCTTACCTATTGCACCAAACTGAGCGCCTTCTCGTAAAACTAAGTTTGGATCTCCTCAGAAATCGATGCCTGCGTATGCATACTCATCGATGGTGATAACTTGTCACCTGAACCAGGTGAATAATGCAATTGAGAACACAATGGACGATTGGCCTGCATGCCTAGCCATTAGTTCTACCCATCTCTGCATCCTCAGATCTCTAGGGTTAGACACACCTAATGTCACAGGCTGAGGCTGCATCAATGGAATCCACTTAAAGGCAAATGAAATGAGGATCAAACCATAACTGAAGTTTTTCTTCCTTCCTCCCTTTGTCGTGTTCAGTTTTTATTTTATCTGAGAAAGTACATCTTCAGACCAGTTGAAGAATTTTGGCTCCATGCATTCTAGCACATACTGCATATATGATCTATTCGCTACATATAGTGTAACGGTGCCGGTAAGCTTTGCAATCGTGAAAATAATGGTTCTCAAAGGCAAATATTGAACTTAACAGATGTTTATTTTCCCATCCTTTCTTGGATCTGCCCCTGGATAGCAATATTGCAAAACATAGTCTCTCATTGTCTCTCCTCCAAGAGCAGACCCTGAGAGAGAAATATGCAAGCCTCTCCTTGATAATCCTGTAATAAAATATACGTCCTCCACTGTAATAGGAACCACCTTGTTCCTAATGTGAAATTCCTCAATAGCCAGATCCCATGCTCAAACTAGGAATTCCAAGAGTTTTATTTGTTGCCTCATCCCTAACAAGCAAAAGTAATTTAATAACCCACAATCTCTTAGGGCTCTTACTGCACCCAGATCATTTAGGGCAATCATATTTTGTTCTGCATGCTCTCTTTCTCTCCAAGTAATAATCATTTTAGTTCGATGAAATTCTGAAACATAACCATAAGACTCATTAGACTCCTTTTAATGCAAAAAATTACGCAAATTTTGGGTACAATTCAAGAATAAAAAATTTGAATTACGCCCAACGTAGTCATGAACAAGGGATAGTGCATTGCATATGCACCTAGGCTTCAATTCAGGTGCTCCACAATACAGTTTTCAATGCTCAAGAGTGTGTTTCCCTCTTTGGAAAAATAATTTACCCTAAGGGGCCAAAATCCATAAACATTTGCAATGAAAGGAAATGAATTGACTAATGAAATAAAGAGAGGTTTTATGGCACCAACCTAGATCAAACAACAATGAAAATCGTCCAAAGAATTGATCGCAATCAGTGGCTGAAGTTCGAGGGAAAAAACAGGTTCAGAGCTCCAAAATGAAAATGGTAACTTTCAAATGGTAAAATGAATAATAAAACTCTTTTAATTAGTCATTTGATTATTTTCATTTCATATTTATTTTTGTGAATATGGTTTTATTCTATTTTGATCATGAAACAGGTATTTTTAATCCATTTGATGGTGTTATGAACAGGTTTTACAACTGATGAACAGATTAGTCATGAAGATTTATTTCAAGAATGATTGACCACAAAGCATACTTTTATACTTATTTTTAGAGCTTTGTTAAAAATGAAAAATAACTTGAAGCACACTTTTATCTCTTTTTCGAGCTTCGATAACAATGAAAAAGGAACCCCTGGAGTCTTCTTTTAGCTCTTTTGATACTCTGATAATGTGAAAATATTGCCGAGAACTTGTCTTTCCGAGCTCGTAAAAGAAAATTAATTGATATCTACTTATTAGAAGTTTAACCCTTTTCCAGAATGAGATAGATTATTTACGAAAAAGGAATGCCTTAGTCGAACATGGCTAGGAGGTTCTCTTAGATATTATTTTACACTTTTTCGGATCTGAGCGACAAATTTATGAAAAAGTAACTGTGGAGTTTTCTTTCATCCTCTTTTTTAAACTCTCTAAATATGAAAAAGGACCGGTATATCATTGTCGTTAGGCTCATCAAAAAATAAAATAGCGACGGGCTTGCCGATCATGGCAAGAATCGAGTTTCATTCATCGCTAGACTCGTTAAATTATTAAATAGCGATACATTATTCGCCCAAAGGGTTTAATTATAGATCAAGCATATGTTATCCTCCTCAAGATTGTTAAAAAATAAAGAGGTACTGGTTGACAAATGACCGGGGAAAATTTGGGAAAGTGAACAGAACTTTTTATGGTAGTAGGTCACTCTTGAACATGACACTTCACTCCATCACTGTGACTGTTTGGGTTGGGTAATATTCTTGAAGGTTCATTCATACCTATAGTTCATCATAAATTCACTTCAATTTTGGGTCAATGCTTGCAGCTCATCTCAGTGTCGCCGATATGTTCAAGAGAATTCATCCAGTGAATACTCATCCTTCTACAATACTCATAAACCTTCATTCTCATGATAGTGATCTCTGAATATTGCTAAATCAAGTCATACTTTGTCTCCGAAATCAGTAACTCCTGTTTCACAATAAAGTAACTTCATGTCGACGTCAAATCACCATCCAGGAAGTTTACTTAGAAACATCATATTCTAGTAGCATGAGGCTTATTACAACATCGACAAGATCCTCGCTTCTAGAATTTTGACTGAAATATTTTGTTTGGTGTTCTACATCAAATCATCTATTCAAGCCTTACGAAATGTACTATAGTACCTTGAGGGCCATTAACATTAATGGTGGTTCTCTCACGTTTGTTAACATCTCACATCATTGGCTGGTAATTAAACAATGTCTTACCATGTTTGACTACAAATCATATATTCGCATGGCTAGACTTGTACCCAAACGACTAAGTGAACGAGATAAGAAGACCCTGGATCTAGTTTCAGCCATCCAGGCTGCGATTTCAGGATTGTTGTACACATCATCTATACGGTGACCTTACATAAAGATCATCATCAGAACATGGGTCTATATCTGTAGGTATGTCTGTATTGGGAAACATTCCAATGTAGGAAAATTTCTACACTATGTACATGTTATTAGATAGTTTATGTGTTGAGAATGGGAATGCCTTCCCTCATCAATTTGTGATCAAGAGGATATATCATGATGTAATGTATTGTAAGATTGATGCAGGTCATCACTCCACTTCAGCTCCAGCCCATCACAGTGTAAAGCATCTCATTCAAAAAATATTGTTATTATTATTATGATTTCATGCTTTAGGGGGGAATTGTTATAGGTTAAATTGGGCACCATTCCTAATGACCTGGATAAACTAGACATCATCCCTAGAACCAATGAATAGGGTCTATCATCCCCTGTCATTTCAGTTGCTACATGCCCTAATACAAAGAACAAGAAAAAATCATCCATGACTTCCATTGCAAGGTTTCCAAGATTTGAAGTACATGTTATATCACCTATGAGCTCATCAATGCAGCCTCTCAAGGGACTAACTGCTTTGCATATGCAATTAACGCCTGTTATCACCCAAAAAAATTTCAAAACATCATTGTGTCATGTTTGTTTTTGGTCATGTTTCAAATTAGGTTTAGAAGTCAATTTAGGATTTGGTTAAGGGTAGTTTATATTTTTATAAGTTAAAAGGTCATCATTAGGTTCAAATAAAGTCTTTCAAAGGTTCATTCATTGTCAAAAATCCATAATCTCCATTTAGGAATCATTCCATAAAGTTTCAGGTCAAAACTCTGCAATTAGCCAAGAATCCACATTTTCGTAGTGCCACTAGTTCAAAAAAATTTATTTGCGCTACGAAAGTGCTAATAGTTTCGTAGCGCAAACTGGGAAAAATACATTGTCGACGCTACGAAAGTACGGTTTCTTAACATTCTTGTCAATTGAGCTTAAATTTGTCAGAATCCGTTGGGAAATGATAGGTTAGTGGTATGATAAGTCAGTTAGTGATGAGATTCAATGTACTTACCCATCTTACAGTCATCATTGTCATGATAGGTTATGAATGAGAAATCATTAAGTTATGAGATGACATTTCAAATTCAAAGTCTTGCCTAATTTTGTCATTCTCGTTTCATTTGCCTCCATACGAGTTTCTAAGCTCTTAAGTTGTCAAGCCAAACTTGTGGTTGTTCCATCAAAGGTTATCTTCATCCTAATCAAGCGAGGATGTTTCATATACTCAAGTGAGGTAGATATATCCTAATCAAGTGAGGTTGTTCATATATTCAAGCGAGGTTGTTTCATATATTCAAGTGAAGATGACAGGTTTTTCTAAGAAGCACGGCAGAGGAAAAGAAAGTTCACAGAGGGGCACATTGCTTAATATATGAGCCTAAAAATATGAAGGTCATAATTGAAGACCCGATAGTGATGGAGGCATTCGGCTGAGTAGGTTGTCTTTGGTTTCATGAAAAATTGCAGGTTTGCCACACACAGGTGTCTACAGAATTTTCCTTTCACTTCAATGGAACAACTACCAAGGTTGGGATGCTAAATGTTTCAATTTCACCAGAGACTATTATTGCTATGACAGAGATACCAAGGGGCCAGAAAATTGGTTTAAAGGTTTCAAATTTGATATGGAGCCATGCAAAGAATTTATGAAACCTGAGTATGCAAATATGGACCTAAATAATGCAATCCGTAGAAGTTGCATCAAGGACACTTATGCAAAGTTGTTGCTCAACATCCAAAGATATTTTACATGTGAAGGTAGATATCATAAGGTCTACACATATAATTTCAAGATGCTTCTGCATTCCACACGTAAAATTTCACTTGATTTTCCCTTTTACCTGCATAGGAGCCTTGCTAAAATGGCTGATATAGTACAAGCCAAATCTGAAGGTTGTGAAACATTATTGTTTCATCATGGTTTGATGAAGTTGTTGATTTTGAGTGAGCTTCAAAATATAGGCAGGGATTGGCCATCCTTTTTTTTATGAATGGTTTTGAGTTGGAAACCTTAACTCCTACTAGAAACCATAAAACTAAAGGAACTCCTTCACCACCAGTAGCAAAGTCTAGTCAACTTGTAGTTTCAAAACCAAAAGAATTTGTAAAACTGAAGCCAAGGAAACAAGTTGAGAAAAGGACAGAGAAGATACAAATGATCGACACATAAACTCCATCACCTGCAAAACAGAAGTTAAAGAGTGTCAAAGAGGAAAAACAGAAACAAGTTGCCAGCAAGTAGGAAATCAAGAGAGTGACAAGAAGCCAAGCAGTGGCATCTTAAGGAAAGACAGTTGTTTCAGTTTCAAAAGACAACCCAGTAATTAAGGGAAATTTAGATGACATCCTTCATGCAATTGATATAGAGTAGACACCCATTGTGCAAGCTGACTTCATTGGAGAAGATGAACACAAACATAAAAAGACTAAGTCTGCAAAGAAGCTTGATTTTGAGGGTGAAAATGCAACCTTCATCTTTCAAGCAAGGAAACCTTTAACTAGGCATTCTAAGAAACTCAAGGAATGCAACAAGGAAGTTCAAGAAACTATTGAAACAACTAAAGCCCCTGAAGAAGTTGTTGATCTCTCCTCACCTACAATAGTGCATTTAGCTAGCAAAACAAAGAAGGGAAAAGAAGAAATGACAGAGTGTCAACATCTTGAAGAGAAATTGAGGTTAGAAAACCAAGAAATCATTGTGATGAGAAAGAGGGCCAGAAAGCATAGTATTGAGAAAACAGAGTTTAAAATAATGAAGGCACTATGGGAAGGTCAAACTAGTTCTAGGCCTAAAACCCCAAGCAGTGCATAACAGTTTTTTACATGGACAGTTCCAACCATCAAGGAAACTAAATTTGTCAGAGTAATCAATACTCACTTGAGAGCCATTAATAGAAGACTTAGAGATCAAGTGGAGGACTTGGAGCAGCAGCTGAAATTGACTCAAGATGAGTTAAAGAACAAAGGTGCAAAATGACAATCATTAAAAAGTCAAAAGCTAAATCAAGTGAAAATTAAGAAGGAACTTCATGAAAAACTGTGTTTTTCTATTCATATGACTTTTTGATTTGAAGAAATCAGTGTTATTTTGAATTTTGGCACATATATGGTTTTCATTTTGAAAAAATTTGGACAAAACTGCTCACTCAGCAGTTTCGTAGCGCAAACAGTGTAAAAAGAGTGAAAAGAACTATGAAACTGTTGTAGCAGCTTTTTTCACTCTTTCTCATAAATTTTTGAAGGGAAAAAGTATGAATTATGACTTGAAATTGCCAGGAAGGATGTATTAAATGATATTGAATATAATCCTGGAGGAAAGAAATCAAAATTTTGAAGGAAAAAGGTAAAAGAGTTGCGCTACAAAAAGCGCTACAAAACTGTGTTGTTTTCATAGCGCAGGTCTATTTCAGCTCATTTGAACAATTTGATGATGGTTTCGGATAGTTGTAACTTAGGGAGGATTTTGGGTAGGTGTTAATTCAGTTTCTAACAACAAATAATCTCGAAATGATGAGTTTATGATGGTCAAAGTGTCTCAAGAGTGCAAAGGACCCTATGCCTAGAAAATAGGGACTGTTTCCTACTTTGATGGAGGTCAGCGTTATGGTCATTAATATTTGGAGCCAATCATCTAGATTCAACCAGGTGTTAATACATTTGGCAAAGAATGTAATATAACTAAGATAAGCTTGTTATAGATAGGTGATTAAGAGTTTGAATCCTATTTGTAATAGGACTGTTTATTGGATTAGTTGTCCTTTTGTAATAAATACCATGTCATATGGTTAGGCAAGGTGTCAAGTCTCAGGAGTTCGATGTATCTAGATATAGATAAGGTTACATTATGTTGTAAATTATCTATAAAATATAAATAAATCAAATATGGAAGGGGTTGGACATTTTTAGCAAGAGATTGTGTTTATTGTAAGTGACTGGTTTTCAGCTTAATACAGAGATTTCTACTTAGCCAACTTGAGATTCATAAAGAGTTCTAGTGTGTTCTTGTTCTAATTTCTTCTTATTACTATCCTATGGTAGTGGTGTTTGTTTATGTTACTCAGAATTCATCTTTGATGCTCTGACTTCCTATATAGACAAACTAATTGTGCTTTTTATTGTTTCACATGTGTATCTCTTGACTAGAACTCTGATATGCCTTAACTCCATGCTAAGTAGATTGTTTGGTTTTACTGAAACTATTTTGACTCCATAAGCCCAATGTGTACTTGCTGATGTGATTTGCAGCCAATATCTATCATTTATCTACTTAATACCCCACATAGAGTTAGCCATCTATATTTCTATCAAAAATCATTAACCCTTGAGAGAGCCCTCTCAGGTTGAGGAGGCTAAGCCTCAATCGAAATATTGGTTTGAAACAGTTACATGAGATTGATTTAATTAGCATCCTATCAGGTCTAATTTTGTGATAACACCTCCATTCAAGTGTGCTCTACAAAGCACTTCCCGACATTCAAGAGTGCGTTGGTCAATTAGGAGCGAAATTCTCATTGTTCCAGAATCTCCACATGGCCAATGTCTTCTAGAAGAGTCCATATGTGTCAAAATTCAAATCCATGCATCCATTCAACACCTCTAAGCTTAGGAACATGTATTTCATATTATTAGAAAGTCATTGATTGTGAAACTACCTTCAGCTGATCTATAAATTGAGCATAGATCCTAGTGCTTGAGAAGGAATAAATATGGTAGAGAAATGTTGTTGGATTCTCAATTGAGTGTTTGATTTGAGTGATATGCTACTAGAGAGATGTTCATTGTGATGAGGCTGGGATAATGCTAGAGCTGGTAACATCAAATCAATCACTAGTTTTAACCTCCCCCTTCTATCCATTAATAAAGATTGATGTTAATTTTCCCACATATGTATCTGTATAAGATTTTATCTTTCATATTATGGATTCTTAGCTGATGTATATGTTTCATGTTTCATTGATTTAACTGATTAAGATAAATAGCCATCTGTATATTACGATCTATTTGTTGTTTAGTGTTTATACTTGCAGGAACTAGTCTGGCGATCAAAGTTGGATTGGAAGCTACAACAAGAGTGACAGAAGGAGAAGAGAAAGCACTTGCACTCCAAGTAAGTTTCTCCATCTTTCTGTGTGTCTATTTACTCTTAGGAAAAGTGTCTGGAAATTATTTTATTTGTTGTTCTAAATTAATAACACCACATTTAAGGAATGTGTTTTATCCGTAATCCATAATTCTGCATAACAAAACGAATAAAATAAGAGTGAGGAAGGAATAATCAAGGAGAAAACCCAAGAAAAGAAGAGAAAGACAATTTTTTGGCATTTTTTGGTCACACGTGCGAGAAAATTAGGGTTTCAAATCTACTGAAGGAGGTTGAAATTTTCAGCCCAAAATTTTGAATTCACTGCAGGCCCGAATTCCTGAAATTGCAGGCCAAAATATGAATTTGGAGTAGACTTGAAGAAGATTGAATTTTGTTGACTTTGTGGACTTTTGACTCCTTGGAAGGGTTTCTTTGGAGGGTTGAATTTTTGTTTGGAGGGGATCTTGTTCTTGATGTTTGGGTCTTGGTTTTCTCATTTGAAGAATATTCTATAAGAGGTAAAGATATTCTTTTTTGGTTTTACCCTTGGATGGTTTTTTCCTTGTCTTGGAGCCTATACCTTATGTATATTTTCTTTATTGGTTTTCTTCTTGATAATTATTTGATAAAAAATATAATAAAGAAACAAAAAAGGATAAATAAATTTCACAAGAAATTATTACGGTTAAGGAGAAATTGAATTAATAGCTTCCTTACTGCATTCTCCAACATGGTATCATAGGTAAGGTGAACAAGAGAAGGCAACTGGAGTATCATCATGAAGGGTTTTTTTTTTAGATGGAA
This sequence comes from Pinus albicaulis, assembly GCA_034641835.2. Taxonomy (NCBI): domain Eukaryota; kingdom Viridiplantae; phylum Streptophyta; class Pinopsida; order Pinales; family Pinaceae; genus Pinus; species Pinus albicaulis. Next base: position 1,133,966,312 of record CM076578.1, on the reverse strand, counting down.
TCATTTTCAAATATGACACAAGGAAATAAAAATAAGACCTATTTACCTATAAGGAATATTACTATATCAAGGATTTCATCATCTCAAGAAGGATTAAGCTCTCATTGAAGAAAGGAAGGTCAAGTTATTATTGAAGATTCTCTAGTGCATCATCTTGAAGAAGAGGAAGCATCAAGTAACCTTGGGATCATCATTCACTCTTTGAAACTATTAAAAGACACCATTGTTGAATGCATCTTAGAAGTCATCATTATAGGGCATTGTTGAAGTCTCCTTGAAGAACTTGAAAGAATCAAGACAGTTGGAGATGTCATCTAGAAGGAGGAATCTTAGTTAACAAGTAAGTGTCATATTTATTTCTATGTCTAAATATACATATCATATGGCTACATTTTTCAAGAAAATCAACAATCTTGTTGGATCAAAAAACTTCCTTGCATGGAATAAGAAAATTTACTTGGCACTCACAAAAAATAAATTCATGGAATATGTCCTTGATGATGTAGTTGTACTAGACAAAGAAAAGACTTAATAGCTAGTGAAATACAAGAAGGGGGAAGTAAGGGCACAAAGAATCATTGTTGAATCTATAAAACATCACCTTGTTCCCTTTGTTTCTAATTTGAATACTTCCAAGGTTGTGTATGATAAATTGGTAAAGTTGTACTTCATAAGTAAATCAGGTCAAATTATTTCCTCGAGGAATCAAATATATAGAATAAGGAAGTAAAAGGATGAATATATGGCCACTTATATCATGAGTATCTCACAAATAATGGATCAATTTCAAGGGCTTGGGGAAACTTCTTCCAACTCTAGAATGAACATTTATGTATTAAATTCTTTGCCACCTGATTGAAGCAGTTTTGTAACTAGTTTCTACTCTAAGAAGGATACTACACCTTTTGATGACTTTTGGGCTCTATTTGCATTAGAATAATCTAGGATCAAGGGAAAAAATGACATTGAATCAAATGAAAGATCTCAAGCCTTTATTACAAGGTCCAAGAAGTTGAAGAAAAGGAATTTTGGAAAGTCCAAAAGAAAGATATGTCCAAGATTCAATGCTTTGGATGCAATGAGCACGGATATTTTAATATGGATTGTTCAAACAATAAATACAACAAAATAAAGGAAAGAATTTAAGCTCATATAACTGAAGAAAAGGGAGAACCTAAACAGAAGTTGAAAGGATAATATCTCGAGGATATTTACTACTGAAGGAAGTGCAATCTACATCAAGTTCTTTATGAAATTTGTATTTCTTTTACAAGTAGAAAGTAGAGTAGCATGTATTGTTAGAATAGTATTTTTTTGTAAAATATTGGCATCATAAAAATAATCATGCTATAGTAGAAGAATTAAGGTCTACTTGATTAAGTTGATTTTGTAGAAATCATCTAGCTTTCAAGAATGAGAATATTTGGGCCATATTGCATATTATAGTTCATCCAAGAATTTTATAAACGTATTGTTAGAGGTAATCATTTTGCAGGAAGGGATCAACAAGTTCCCATAAGAACCATAGTTTTGGAAGGTTCTTGGAAAGAGCAGTATTCCATGGCTGGTATACATTCCATCTATTATGGAAATAATACTCTTGAAGGATAAAGGAATGTAGATGGTTGAGTTGCAGTGTGAAGGGAAAAATGAAAGTATTTCTACTTCTATAAAGTAAACTTGTCTTTAACATGTATAACAAACAAGTTCATTCAAGATAGGATGGCTAGATGGTTGTATGGAAGAAAAGGTATGCATATTTTAAGTAACTCTTCTCTAGGGAAAGGTTCATATCTATAAGAATCATGCAATAAGATTTGGTTATGAGAATGTGCTCAGTAATTCTTCCATGTAATCATTCGATGCTTGAAATGAGAAGTTTGATATTCTTTGGAATATATAAAGATCAATACTCTCTCACAAAGTAGCATGGCATAAATATGAAAATAATGATTAACATCAAGTATAGTCTTCGAAACAAAGAAAGGGAGTCAACAATGACAACTCCAAGGAAGATGTTGTAGCTTGGTAATCAAGTTCAATCCATGGGCACCCTGATTAAAATGAATGCATAGATAAATATTCTTATGGAGATGGATCATGCTAAAGGATTTTTATCTCAAAGGATGTAAGTAAGATACCATCATGATAAGGTAATTCTAATGTTAATATTTTTATTTTGGTTACCTGATTAACATATTGTTTTACTACCTAGAAGGATGTTGAAATACATAATTACAGTTGAGGAAAGTTCAATTATTGATGTTAAAACTAAATTCAAGGAACATTTGGGATGAGTGTCTATTTTTGGTAATTGAAAGGTAACAATGTAAGAAGATAAATTGATGTTCATGTTCCTACATGAATAAATATCACTTTCATGTTTAATAGGGAGCTATGACTAGCTTGAAGTTTGATAAGGGTACACATAATTTCTTCACTAATGATGACTAGAGGAAAGTGATATACAAGATTGATGGCTTGAATCCTATCACAATAATGAAGAATATGGTTCTACAACATTAGGAAGAAAGAAATATAAATATGATGAGATACAAAGGAAAGAAGGAGCCATGCAACTATCTTCATAAAAAAACCTGGTAGTTGATACACTTATGGAAACAAGCTAGAGAGTTTGTGGTTGTGACTTCTCAATTGAAAGAAAGTGAAGGAATCTCATTTATGCTTTAAATGGAGTACAAAGTCTCCTTAATATTTTTGAAGGAGATATGATTCCCTAATGCAAGTGGGAATAGGGATTGTTGAAAATGGCACCAAGAAAGGATTCTAATTTAATTTTCCCTTGATTAGATTAGAATAAAATTGTAATTCCACATCACATGACAACTTGTACGAGTTAAATAAGTTAGGATGACTTATTTGGTTCAGTTAATTCAATTTGAGGGTTAAACTAGAGGCATGTAGAGTGTCTCCTACATTATAGGAGCCTTGGTTAAGTTTATTTTTAGTTATAATTAATTAACTCAATTTATCTTAGTTAAATTCAGTTAAACTAGTTCTAACTAATGGAGGAACTAGTAGGAGGTTAAAAATTGGGTTTTCACTTCATGTTTTCAACCAGTTAACTGATAATTCACTCATAAATAACTCATGCATGTAAGTTTTGTGAAAGACCTGGTTGAGATTGGAGTTCAAGGGCAAGTACTATCAGCTGTATAATTATCTAAATTTTACGTGGTGCATGCAGTCAGAGGAAGGCCCCTAATGGATTGCATAGTATGGATTTGGAATTTCCCTAATTAATAGGGCCTAATTACCCAAGGAAACAATGCACGGAAATAGGTATCTTGGAGGGCATAAAACTGGTTAAGTATTGAACCAAACTTGTCTAAAAATCATTGAGACAGATAGAGATAGTGCAAAGGTTTCTTAGCTTGGGGAAAAGCATTGTAATATTATCATATTTTTTAACTTATGAAATATACATATAGTGGAGTTTTTAGCTAACTCTTTCCCTAAGAAATTCTTATGTTTTGTGCGAATGAAATTATTTCTCTTTCATGTTTTGTGATTTCAAGATCTAAATTGGTTTCCGCAATTGGTAGATTAGATTCAAGTATAATTTTTAGCATATTACAATTATCAGTTGAATCTATGTGTATTTTATACATGGTATTAGAGTAGTAATCACTCTATAAGAGAATAATATGAGTTTTTTTTTTACAATTGAATCAAATTTGCAGATCTACTCTTCAGGACAAACAGCAGGATCATGATGTCTTTCTCTGGATTGAGACTCGAATATTCCCTTGAGGGTAGTTTGAATTATATATCTTGGAGATACATGATGGAATCAATGTTGGAAGACAACGGGCTAAAGGAGTTCATATACAGTGATATTCCTAGGCCTGCAACAACATATTCTCAAGATCTGGTGGCATGGAAGAAGAACGTAGCAAATGCAAGAAGGATTGTATTGGAAGGTGTCCGATATCATATTTTCTCAAACCTTCATGGAAAAGAAACTCCATATGTTATTTGGAAGGCATTAACAGATTTTTTTTAGAATAGAAGCAACCATAGGAAGGTGACATTGAAGGACGAGCTCAGAAAAATCAAGATGGAGAAGGGAGACACAATACCAAAGTACTTGAAAAATTTTACCCAATGTCGTTATGAGCTTTGAAGTGTTGGTTTTATAGTTGTAGAGGATTATCTGGTGAGCCTTGAACTTTTAGGCCTTCCCAAGAGCTATCACAGCTACCAAGATTCAATAAATGGGAGGGAGAATCTTCTAGAGTGGGAGCGATTGTGGTCCAACTTGGTGCAAGAAGAGATTTGGCAGAACACCAGAGATGGATCCTCATCAAATCATGATGATGAGGAGAATTGTGCCTTGGCTAGAAAGGCGAAGAAAGGGAAAGGGAATTCATCCCATTCCAAATCATATTCTGGTCAGGCAGGAAAGAAGGACTTGTTGAAGATTAAATGTTTCACTGTCACGAGCTGGGAAAATATGCCACGAAGTGTCCATACAAGAAGGCCATCAAGTAGCCCTCAGGAGGAGAGTCAGGTGAAGCTCTTGCTTCACAATTTGAGTTGAATTTCACTCTCATCGCATGCATGGTTTCAGTGGTGATGGGTCTTGTGTGGTACCTGGATAGTGGAGCCTCATCCCATATGACCAACAACAAATATTTCTTCAGTGACTTGGAGGAGAAGGACCTCCAGATACATATCGAGATGAGATATGATGGGAGGTATAGCACGAACATCATTGGTATTGCTACCTTTAAGAGGGATTTTGGTTGTCCTCTCACATTAAAATATGTCATGTATGTTCCTGGTTTGAATAAGAACTTAGTTTCAGTTGCTATGTTGGAAGACTGTGGCGAAAATGTGATATTTACCAAAGAAAAGGTGTTCCTTCGTCACATAGCTACGAGAAAAGTGAAGAAGATCAGGTTTCGAGTAAAGAACCTCTATAAATTGGATGTAGAAGATTGTGTTGCCTTGAGAACAAAAGCAGAGAAGGTGGAGAACCGAGACATCAATGAGTTATGGCATAGAATATTGGGCCATATACACCATGGAGCTTTGAAGACCATGCAACAGATTTCTACAAGACTTCCCAAGGGTTCACTTGAATAGTATGATACATGAAAAGGGTGCACATTGGGGAAGTACACCAAGGACACCTTTCATGATAAGGACGATTGAGTGAAAGCGATCCTTGAAAAAGTTCACTCATATGTGTGTGGACCGTTCTCCACAACCTACACAGCCAAACATAGGTATTATGTGATTTTGTAGATGATTTTTCACACAAGTGTTGGATATTCTTCATGTAGAAGAAAGATCGTACTTTCTAAAAAAAAAATTGAGTTCAAAGCACTTGTTGAAAAATACACAAGCAAGAAAGTGAAGGCTCTCAAGAGCGACAATGGTGGAGAATATGTGTCAAATTAATTCAAGAACTTATGTGCATCGGAAGGAATTTGACGAGATTTAATAGCACCACGTAACACACAACTGAATGGGATTGTAGAAAGAAATAACAGAAGAATATTGGGAGATGCACAGGTGATATTGCATGATCATGGCCTACTATTGCATTTGTGGGCAGAAGCATGCAACACAGCTGTGTATGTGCATAACACAAGTCCTCATCGGATCCTCTGAATGAGTACCACCAAATAAGCCTTTTCTGGTAAGAATCTAGATGTTGCACACTTCAGAATTTTTGGTTCATTAGTTTACTGTCATGTTACTAAATATGCATGGAAAAATCTAGAACCAACAGATGAGTTGGGCATATTTTTGGGGTACATTGATACACCTCACAACTATCAGGTGTACCTTTCATCTCACAAGATGATAGTGGTTCGTAGAGACATGAAATTAGATGAATGAAATTCCATGCGAATTTCCCTTGAGAGGGAGCTTTAGATGCATATAGATGAGGAGATATTAGCTCCAAAAGAAGAACCTCAATATGTGGAGAAGCCACAAGAAGAGGAACAAATATTGGAAGCACCCACTCATGCAAAGACATCCAGACATGGAAGTAAGCACACCAAATAGGCTGACAGGTTGATGCATGATGCTAGAGAGAATGTAGGAGCACCCACATCAAAATGTAGGAAGAGAAGGTATCCAGATCGGTACACTGGCTACATGGATCTTATGAGAGAGAGTGTAGAGACTGATCCATCCTCATTTGAGGAAGCAATTCCACAACATATATGGGTTGATACCATGGTAGAGGAGTATGACTCCATTATCAAAAACAGTGCATGGGAATTTTTCCCAATACCGGAGGACAAGTCAATTGTAGGATCCAGTTGGATCTACAAGGTGAATCAAGCAGAATATGGGAGTGTGGATAACACAAGGCCAGATTTGTGGCCAAGGGGTTTTCTCAGGTAGAGGGAATAGATTACAAGGAGACATTTTATCCAGTAGAAAGTTACTCTTCAATCAGATCTATACTTTCACTTTCAGCATATATGGGATGGAAGATACATCAGATGGATGTAAAGACAACTTTCCTAAACAGATTAATTGAGGAAGAGGTGTACATAGAGTAATCAGAAGGATTTGAGACCTTTGACATAGATTCACATGTGGAAAAATTCAAGTGAGTGTTGTATGGACTGAAAAAATCACCTCGTGCTTAGTACACTAGGATCGACATCTATTTCATCAGGTTAGGCTTCACCAAAAGTGAAGCAGATGCAAGCCTTTACCATATTGTGGTTGAAGGTAAATTATTGATTATAGTATTATATGTTTATTATTTAATTCTAAAAGGTGATGTGAAGTTGATCAAATCTTGCAAAGAGGATGTTTCAAGAGAATTTGAGATGGAGGACATGCGGCTCTTTCATTATTTCCTTGGTTTGGAAATTTGGGAATGATATGGGGAACTGTTTTTCTCTCAAGGTAAGTATGTCAATGAGATACTAAAGAAGTTTCACATAACACATATGTTGCTTCAGGTGAACTGGTATAAGCTATCATTTACAATCATATTGTGGGTTCACTCATGTACTTAGTGAACACGCGACCAGATATGTGTTATGTGGTTAACCAACTTATTCAAGTAATGGTTAAGCCAACCAAGCTCTATTGGAAGACATCCAAACATGTGTTGAGATACCTCATAGGCACCACTTAGTTTGTTATTTGGTACATATAGACAGAGGGAGTGAAGATTTAATGCTTCATAAATGCATATTGGGAAGAGAGTCCTTCTGACAGGAAGAGAACATCATGGTCCATCTTCAGAATTGGGTCAGCAATAGTTTCCTAGTATAGTAGGAAGCAGAGATCAGTTGCACTCAATTCAACAGAAGCAGAGTACATGTTTTCTATTCAAGCATCTTGTGAGGCTATCTAGATGAGGAAGATCCTTTTTGGTTTGTTTGTTCAACATATGGATCCTACGGTGATTTATTGTGATAACTAGAGTTGCATCAAAATATCGGTTAATCCAGTTTTTAATTATATGACCAAGCATATCGACATCTGGTATAACCATCACAAAGATTGTGTACAGATGCAGATTATGTTGTTAGATTACATTCATGTAGAGGAGCAGGATGTAGACATATTTACGAAGGAACTGTTAAGAGGAAAATTAGAGTTCTATAGAGGCAAGATCAGGGTATCAGAAAATCCCTTTCTTGTTGAGAGGGAGTGTTGAAAATGGCTTCAAGAAAGGATTCTAATTTAATTTTCCCTTGATTAAATTAAAATAAAATTGTAGTTCCACATCGCATGACATCTTGTACGAGTTAACTAAGTTAGGATGACTTATTTGGTTCAGTTAATTCGAGTTGAGGGTCAAACTAGAGGCATGTAGAGTGTCTCCTACATTATAGGAGCCCTGGTTGAGTTTATTTTGATTTTTAATTAATTAACTCAATTTATCTGAGTCAAATTTAGTTAAAATATTTCTAACTGATGGAGGAAATGGTAGGAGGTTAGACATTGGGGTGTTGCTTCATGTGTTCAACTAGTTAACTAATAATTCACTCATAAATAACTCATGCATGTCAACTTTGAGAAAGACCCAGTTGAGATTGGAGTTCAAGGGAAGTGTACTATCAGTTGTATAATTATCCGAATTTTACAGGTGTTGCATGTTGTTATCACCAAATTGAGTCCTGTTGGGCTGTTGCAATGGTAAACTTGGAGTAACTATTTCAAACCAAATTTTGACTAAAGATTAGCCTCTTCAGCTTAAGAGGGCTCTCTCAAATTATCAACGGATTTACAATGAAAAACTCTACTAGATGGCTAACTCTATGACTGACTTAATTTTGATTGTTTGCAGGTGGAAAATGTAGAATATTTACTACCATTGGGCTTATGGATTCAGTGCTAGGGAACTCAATGACAATGCCTCTCCTTATGGAAGCTGACGCATGTATATATTTAAATGAAAGGACAAGACACACAGAATTTTCTCAATAGATAAATGTTCAAAGGAAATTAGAGCATTAGAAACATGAATTCTGAGTAATGAACATTAAGATATTAAAAACAGGATATTGAGAAAGATATACAATAGTTTAATGCTTGAAGGAAGTCAGAGCATGAGAAGCACGAATTCTGAGTAATCAAAAATCAATATATTGAAAGAAAAGTAGTAAGATACATAGGAAAAGGTTCATGAAAACATCAAAGAATCTCAGGTGATGGATAAAGCACACTGCCACTGTCTATTATTGATCAGAAACTTTTTACAATAGTCATTAGGGGAATTTTGAGGTCTAAAATGGGACTCCTAATAAAAATGTAAAACCAAAATAAACTTTATAAGAACCAATAGGATTCAAGATGATGATGTCAACCATGGGGGATGATTCACCATTTTTTAAGTAAAAGCGTAAAAAGATTAAAAAATAATAAAATAATAAAACTACTTTTTCAACTCATATTTTAAACTTATCTCCCAAATTTTTTACTCAAATTTCGAGCAGGAGTACTCGTTGGATGCAAAATTTAATTCCTCATCCAAGGAGTACCCATGTTGCATACTTTTGATCGACCCTGCTACGCGAAAAATGAGAAATACATGAAAAAATGTGATTACAATCACGTTTTTCATGTATTTCTCATTTTCCGTGTAGTAGGGTCCATCGAAAGTATGCAACATGGGTACTCCTTGGATGAGGAATTAAATTTTGCATCCAACGAGTACTCCCACTCGAAATTTGAGTAAAAAATTTGGGAGATAAGTTTAAAATACGAGTTGAAAAGGTAGTTTTTTTTTTCCCTCTAAAATTTGATGATGTCATCAAATCTTATTTTATTATTTCCACTACTATTTTATAATTTTCTTAGGAGGCCCATTTTAGACTTCAAAATTCCCCTAATGAGTAGTCACAAGTAACATCTTCCAACCTCTTCTAACTCTAAAACTATCTCCTTTATAGAGTGAGGATATGCCACCTTGCTAGCTTCGAATTCCCACCTCAAAGACCTATTTCAAACATGATTACATCACTTGGAGACTTCCTAGGGATATTTCTATTTTGCAGAGTTTGAATACAAAAAGAACTCTTCTTTCATTAATAGTTCAAAAAATCAATTTAATAACCCTTATCAACTACAACCAACTAATTTTCTAAGTGTAATAGAGTGCTGATGTGTCATTATGCCATGTGGATGCTAAGTTGGACCTCCTCCAAGTCGAATTTTTACAACTTTTTCACAAATCTGGTTAGTGAAAATTCCGAAGACTAGCCTTCAAATATGAGTGTATAATTTCCAAACCCTGATGGTTTTATAGAAACTGAGAGAGGTTTTTGTAGATAGACCTGTGTTGAAGAAAAACCTCTTTCATATTTCCAAAATCCTTTTTCATTTGGTCAGAAATCGAACTTGAAGTTGACTACTGAAACAATCATGTACAGAAATTTCGTAGCGCTCATTTCGTAGAAAACTCCAAAATCCACCTTTTTCATAACCTTTGACCTTTCTGATTGGTGGAGGATCTTCCTTGGGGCTAATGAGCTAAATCGAATTTTTTTCCCTCCTGAGTTCTCCATAAAACTGAATTTAAAGGCAAAAGATCATCTTCGGAAATTTCGTAGCATTTTTTGGCCTTCAAGCCTGGAGCATGCTACAAAACTACCTGATATGGCTGAAAATTACAAAATCTCCCCTTTTCTTCCAAATTTCATCTGTAGGTCTGAAAATTGATATAATGAAATATGATCGTGCAAACTTGCCTCTTACCCTCTTCAAAAAACATCATTTTCACCTTTAGCAAGTTTATTTATCAATAAAATGACTTTGTTTTTTCTAAAAATATAGGGTTCCAACATGAGCTCGTATCTCCCTATCCTTGATAGATGTTGCAAAATGGAAGGATTTTTTTGTAGTTCAGTATGTTCTGAAGAAAAAACTCTCTTGGTTTTTTGAAAAAAATCTCCAGTTGTCTAGAATATGCATCCTAAAGACATGTATAAAATAGGAAAAATCTGCATTCTAAAAATAGAGAAAAATCTCCCAATTTGTAGCATCTTTGATAAAAGTGAAAAATGGTTAATATTATTTGATATTTTCTTGACAATAACCTATCTCAATTTCATAAAATACTTCTCTATTTTCCCACAAACTACCCATGAAGTTGATTGCTCAAAAGTAAAAAAACAGAGAAATCCTCATATTCGCTACAAAATTATTAGCTAGTTTTGTAGCGAAATCTGCCTATTTTCCATTGAATTCTCTATGAAACTATGTTTAACTAGCAAGTGACTCACTTTTGTAATTTGAAGGCATGGTTGTGAAAACAAAAAGACATGGGGTGTAGTTGATTGACATGACATGACTCATGGTGGTTTTTTTTTACATATGATAAACATGATTTGGTAAATTCTTCATCAAAGACTTGACCCAACATGACATAAAATGAAACTTATGGTGACCTTACCAAAAAAAAAATTGAAAATTTTGAGTGTGATAACTGTGGCTCCACTTGGGATGGTGTTCCCCTGTGGTACAACAAAGAACTTGTAGTTCCAGTGCCTCTCTCTTGAAAATTGAATTTTTTTTGTAATTGATGAAGACTTCACCAAGCTCTTATGGCCTTCTCCTTGGGCTCAAGCTTGATGATTAGTGTTGAAAAACCAAATATATACATACTGAAAATATGCTCATTCTACTTGAGCTTATTCACACACTCTCCTACCTACCCTAACAACTGCAATATTCATATTTGATTCAAGCAACATGAAACCTCCAATAAAGCCAATCAATGAGCTGATCTGATACTTGAACCCCTTGACTGCACTTCAACCAAGAGCAAACTCTATTCTGACATGATAAAGGTAAGAGAAGATGGATCTGTTTTTCATAGTGAAAAAATAATTGAAAAGTTGGATTGTAGAACTCTTCCATGTAATCATCTATGGGATCATAGAAGACACAATTTATTGATATCCCTTTTAAGCTCTCAATGAAAAATTGATCCTAGATATCCTTTTTATTTTCTTCACCAAGGCTAAACCTTGATTCCAACTCTACAATATCAAGCTCATAACCATATTCTTCCTCCATCTGCAAGTCAAATGGTATAAAAATTTCCTCCTTTTTTGGAGGAGGAAGACCTTCTATGAACTGTTTAGGATCTTGGAAATCATATGATCCAATTTTAACATCAAATAGTTCAATTTCATTCTCTAATCTTTTAGCAGCTAAACCAAGAAAACAAATTTTATTTTCAGGTGTGAGTCAATTGGATTTCAAACAACGAAATACTATTGTGGAGAAATATTCATCTATCTGAAATCCTTCTAACTCATCCCTTAAACTTTGTAACATTTCATCATATAAATAGTTTGCCACATACCTTGTCATCTTGGATCACCATGAATGTTCTGAAATCTGGATTCTTCCCAGTGAAGTCGCTCTAAACTTTGAAGCTTGGGATCTTGAACAATGGAGTTGCCAGGTGAATGGTACAGCCTTCATTTGTTTGGCTTATGTTCACCATCAGAAGTCAAATTTGAACCTTTTCGTTCTGCCTAGAGAAAATTTACACCTTCATCCCCCGAAATGGCGCCAAAATGTTATCACCAAATTGAGTCCTGTTGGGCTGCTGCAATGGTCAACTTGGAGTAACTATTTCAAACTAGCTTTTGACTGAAGATTGGCCTCTTCAGCCTAAGAGGGATCTCTCAACTTATCAAAGGATTTGCAGTGAAAAACTATACTATATGGCTAACTCTATGACTGTAACTTGATTGTGATTGGTTGCAAGTGGAAAATGTAGAAGAATTACTACCATTGGGCTTATGGAGTCAGTGCTAGGGAAGTCAATGACAATGGCTCTCCTTGTGGAAGCTGAGGCATGTAGATATTTAAATGAAAGGACAACACACATATAATTTTCTCAATAGATAAATGTTAAAATGAAATCAAGCATGAGAAACATGAATTCTGAATAATGAACATTAAGATATTGAAAACAAGATATTGAGAAAGATATACAATAATTTAATGCTTGAAGGAAGTCAGAGCATGAGAAGCACGAATTCTGAGTAATCAAACATTAATATATTGAAATAAAAGTAGTAAGATACATAGGACAAGGTTCATGAAAAAATCAAATGAATCTTAGGTGAACGAGAAGGCCCACTGCCACTATCTATTACTGATTAGAAACATTTTACAATAGTAATAGTCACAAGTAACATCTTCCAACCCCTTCTAACTCTAAAACTATCTCATTCATAAATTGAGGACTCATAAAAATGATATTTCAACTTGGCAGCTTCGAATTCCCACCTTAGAGACCTATTTCAAACATGATTCCGTCACTTGGAGACTTTCTAGGGATATTTCTATTTTGTAGAGTTTGAATTAAAAAAGGACTCTTCTTTCATTAATAGTTCAACAAATAAATTTAATAACCCTTATCAACTACAACCAAATAATTTTCTGAGTGTAATAGAGTGTTGATGCGTCATTATGCCACATCTATTCTAAGTTGGACCTCCTCCAAGTCAAATTTTTACAATTTTTTCACAAATCTGGTTAGTGAAAATTCTAAAAACTAGTCTTCAAAGATGAGTGTATAATTTCGAAAAACTGATGGATTTGAAAAAACTGAGAGAGGTTTTTGTACATGGGCCTGTGCTAAAGAAAAACCTCTTTCATATTTCTAAAATCCTTTTTCATTTGGTCATAAATCAAACTTGAAGTTGATTGCTAAAACAGTGATGTACAAAAATTTTGTAGCGCTCATTTTGTAGCAAACTCCAAAATCAACCTTTTGCATAACCTTTGACCTTTCTGACTGTTGGAGGATATTACATGGGGCTAATGAGTTAAATGCAAATTTTTTCCCTCCTTAGTTCTCCAAAAAACTAAATTTAAAGGCAAAAGAGCATCTTCAGAAATTTCATAGCGTTTTTTGGCCTTCAAGCCTTGAGAACGCTACGAAACTACTTGATATGGCTGAAAATTACAAAATCTTCCTTTTTCTTCCAAATTTCATCTTTAGGTCTGAAAAGTGATATAATGAAATATGATCATGCAAAATTTCCTTTTACCCTCTTCAAAAAACATCATTTTCACCTTTAGCAAGTTTATTTATCAATAAAATGACTCTGTTTTTTTCTGAAAAAATAAGGTTCATAGATTAGCTCTTATCTCCCTATCCTTGATAGATATTGAAAAAATTAAGGAGGTTGTTTTAGGTCAGCATGTTCTGAAGAAATACCTCTTGGGTTTTTGAAAACCATCTCTAGCTGTCCAAAATATGAATTCTAAAAACATGTATAAAACAGGAAAATTCTGCACTCTGAAAATAGAGCCGAAAGACATCTCTAAATCTCCCAATTTGTAGCACCTTTGAGAAAATTGAAAGAGGCTAATGTTATTTTATATGTTATTGACAATAACCTCTCTAATTTTATTAAAATACTTCTCTTTTTTCCCAGAAACTTCCCTTGAAGTTGACTTCTCAAAAGTAAAAGAAAAAAGAGAAATCATCATATTCACTACGAAATTATCTAGTTTCATAGAGAAATCTGCCTATTTTGCACTAAAATTCGCTACGAAACTGTGTTTAACTGGAAAGTGGCTCACTTTTTTAATTTGAAGGCATCGGTGTGAAAACAAAAAGATATGGAGTGTATTTGACTAACATGACATGACTCATGGTGGGTTTTTTTTACATATGATAAGCATGATTTGGTAAATTCTTCATCAAAGATTTGACCCAACATGACATAACATGAAACTTATGGTGACCTTACCAAAAAAAAATTGAAAATTTTGAGTGTGATAACACATGCAGTCAGAGGAAGGCCCCTAATGCATTGTGTAGTATGGATTGGGAATTTCCCTAATTACCCAAGGAAACAGTGCAAGGAAATAAAGATCTTGGAGGGTAGAAAATTGGTTAAGTATTGAACCATGCTTGTCTAGGAATAATTGAGACAGATATAGATAATGCAAAGGTTTCTCAACTTGGAGAAAATCATTGTAAACTTCTCAAAAAAAATTACTTACACAATATACAGATAGCAGGGTTTTTAGCTAAGTCTTCCCTAGGAAATACTTGTGTTGTGTGATTGAAATTAATTATCTTTTACATTTTGTGATTTCAAGATCTAATTGGTTTCTGCAATTGGTAGAGTAGATACAAGTATAATTTTTAGAATATTACAATTATCAGTTGAATCTATGTGGATTTTCTATAGGTATCTCCTCTATGGTTGAGAGGGATTGATTATAAACATCACATTTGTATTCTCTTCTTCATGTGTCATGCACTAGGCTGGGACTGATATACATACATCTAAGTGAAGGGAATGGATGGATAATGGAGAACAGAGGATCGGATAATGATCTGATATTTCCTTGAGGATATAAAATACAAGATAGGAAGTGGAATGAGACTCTTTGATGATTGGACAGGTATCCAAGACAAGAGTGTTCGAAGAGGATCAATATTCTTTGAGGATTGGGAATCCATGATAAGCATAGTCTTAAAATGACATACATAGTGAAAATTTGGATGGGGTGTGTACCTTGAAGAGGTAGTGTGGTATCTCACGTAAAGCCTCCCAACATTATTCTTGTATATAAGAAAGAGATTTTCAGGTTAAGGCCTTATTATTTTTACAATGTTGGTCATGATGTTTGATGCTTGAAGATGACTTACCTATCTGACTCTTCTTATGAGAACTCTTCAACTTGAGAATAACCTTGTATTGGTTGTAAAATTATGAATACCTCCCTAGTTATGAGGGAATGTTATAAAATGTAACTATTTTCGGTCTTCATAATTGTCATTGTACTCATTTCAATATGTATATCTTATGTAACAAGCAAAAGAAGAAAGAAAAAATATTATTCTAAAGCATGGGCTTCATGCCTCTTTTGATTGGTCTTCTAGGTAAAGCATGTTCTTCATGCTTCTAGGGTTTTTCATTTCATTAGATTTATTTTCATGAGTCAAGAAATTCATATCATGTATATAATACCCATTTGGGCAAGATGTATCATGAAAAAAAAAATTGGCTATAGAAAGACAAATATGCCTCCAAGCACAATTCAGTCTTATTCAAGGACAAGTTGGCCTAAAGAGGGCTCTTTTGACCTCATAAGAAGGCTATATATAAGAAGAACTTGACTTCCTTTGGAAAAAAACTCTTTAATTCGCATTCAAGTAACAAGAAACAAGACAAAAAGAGTGAGGAAGGAAGAATGAAGGAGAAAACCATAACAAAGAAGAGAAAGACATAATTTTGGCATTTTCTAGTCACACGTCTGAGAGAATAAGGGTCTTAGATATGTTGTGTGATGCCAAAATTTTCAAGCCAAAATTTGGAACTCACTACAAGTCTGAATTCTTAAAATTTCAAGCCGAAATATGAATTTGGAGTAGACTTGAAGAATCTTTGACTCTTATTGATTTTAGTGGAATTTTGACTCCTTGGAAGGGTTTCTTTGGAGGGATGACTTGTTGCTTGGAGGGGGTCTTTGTCTTCATGTTTGGGTCTTGGTTTTCTCATTTGAAGTATATTCTAAAGAAGTGAAGAGACTCTTTATGGGTTTTCCCCTTCGATGGGTTTTTCCGTGCCTTGGAAGCTATATCTTGTGTCCATTATCTTTATTGGTTTTTTTCTTGATAGTTGTTTGATAAAAAAGATCTAATAAAGAAAAAAAAGGATAAAATTCAATTAATAGCTACCCTACTGCCAATACCCCATCACTATAAACATCCACCTCCTTAATTATGGAAATTTTCCAAGGGCTCCAACACCGAAAACCAGTGAGTCTGGGGGGCCTTTGTGGTTGCTACATGAAACCACATTGTCCTGAAGAAGTATCCAAAAACCCTATAGACTCAACCTGTGAGAGCACTACAAAAGTATAAGTAAGCTTACCACATTCTAGAAGTAAAAACATGCCCCTGAGCACCTAAAATACCCCTTGCAGGCTGCTACAGGATCACCAATCATACATGAGCAACAACATGAAACACATTGTTCAACCATTTTTGGAAGTAGTGTTTATGATACCATGATGAAGTGTTCCAAGAATCTCTAAGGCACCAACAAACAACCCCACAATGATGTAGGTGCAAGAGGATTCCAACAACAGTCAAAGGAGGTCACTATAGTCAAATAAATTCAACATAAAAATTCACCATCAAGCACTTTCAGTCAACCCTTTGTGTCAATTCCATCCATTTTTAACCCTTTCCAAGCTTTCCATATCATTACCTAGTCTGTCTCACTCGTTTTTGTTAGTATCCTAAAATGCTATATGAAAGTCTCTATATTTCTACAGAAATATGATAAACATGTAAGGAGGGATAAAATTAGAACAAGGGAGGGAACCCATGAGAGTCCTAACATCCATCCATTCCACCAGATTTTACTTTTTCCACCTTTATTCCACTCACCATCCATCAAAAACATGATCCTTCACCTCTATCCACCCATTTCCACCACAAGGATACCCTCTATCCACCATCAATAGCCTCCCCATGAATTATCAAGATTTTTGGAACAACACTCAAAGAAAAATGTGATCATGAGGGGTTTATGTCACTACTATAGGAAGACACACAGTCCTGTAGTAGCCTGCATAAAACCTACGGGATTAAACTTGATGCATCAAGTTGATAATTTTGAATAGCACAAATCTTTATGAGACTCCAACAATACAACTAAGCAACTACAGGATTACCCTTAGACTGCTACAAGACCCTTGATCATCAAAATCAACAACATCTGATCATTTGTGGCACCTATACTCTGGTAAATTGAATCAAGGGAGCTCCATTAGAAATGAACACTACAAAAAATTCAAAGCCAATGACATAATTACTCAATTTTATAAACTTCACCTCAGAGGGAATTTCAACAACCACGCCAATGCTCCAACAGGCTCATGTAAGATCCAACCAGTCAAATTGCTAGCTACAACACCGCCTGTAGGAGAAAAACTAGGTAGGGCACATGGAAAAGTATAATTAATCCTTAGAACAACTCTGCAAAGTCATATTCATCATTGAGCTACTTGGATTGGTTTATTATTTCACAATTCTAAATTTTTTTGTTCTAGTAATAAATTTATGTTGAATTTAAATATGTGTTAATGGGATTATTTCGAGTTAATTCCACTTGGGTTGAAGTCTAAAAAATTCAAATTAGTAAAAAAATTTACCCCATATAATTTTCACTTGATTAGCTTAGGTATTTGGGTACTTAGATCAACTTACGAGTTCACTGTTATAAATTTTTTGGATTTGAGTAGTAAATTTCTGCTAAATTTTAGCATGTGTTAATGAAGCTCTTTCAAGTTATTATACTTGGATTGAAGCCTAAGAAAAAATAAATTAATATAAAAAATAACCCATAGTGTTTTCATTTTATTATCATTGGAATTTAGCATGTTAACTCGAGAAACAAGCTTGTTGGAAGTTTCCTGTAGCAACAAAGAGTTTCTTGTAGCAATATGTTTTTGAGCTCTTCCCTTGCCCAAATTTACTCCAAATTCATGGAAGAAGTATATTTGTGCCTCAGAATAGCCCATGAATTCTCTGGGACTACTTTGGTTGAGTTGGGGATTGGTTATGTTTCCATTTAGCTTATGCATTTCTTGCTTCTTAAATGTTGATTTATGTAACTAGTCTAGATTTCCTTTCCCGCAATTTACTTTAAGAAATTATGATTTCTTTCCAGCAAGAGTAATATAGGGATTTCCTTTCCTGCAAAGTGGAATAGATTTCCTTTACTATTATTTCCTTTCCAACAAGTAAGATTGTATTTTCTTTGTTTTCATTAACTTATGTGTGATTTCCTTTCTTTCAAGTTGTAGAAATATCTAAATAGATTCAACCTATCTTCTAATATGCTAAAACAAAATATTGAATCAATTCTAAAAATTGCAGAAACCAATTATGATAGAACAATCACATGAACAAGAAAGAGAAATAATTTCAATCTCACAACACAAAGATGTATCTTGGGAAATCCCCAGTTTAAAAACTCACTATCTGTATATTGCATTAAGTCAAGAATATGAAATAATACAATGCTTTTCTCAAGCTTGAGAGCTCTCTGCACTATCTCTAATTGTCTCACTCTGATCCTGACAAGTTTGGTCCAATTTTTGACCAAAAACTTGCACCTGACTGACCAACCTGGATTACACATTCCTGAGGGAATTGAGCCCCTATTAAATATGAAACTCCTACTAGTTGATTGTGCAATACATCTAAGGCGTCTTTATGACCTCATGCATGACCTGTACAATTTCCTAATTATACAACTGACAGTCTACTTCCCTTTAACTCCATTCTTAACTGGTTCACTCTTAGAACTGACATACAATAGTTATTTATAGTGAATTATCAATTATCTGATTGATCACTGTATGTGAATTAAATCAAATTTAATTCACTGGACCTCTCACTAGCTCATCCATCAATTAAAACTAGTTAAACTGAGTTAACTAATTGCAACTCAAAATAAACTCAACCGGGGCTCCTATAATGTAGGAGACACCCTACATTATTCTACTTTGACCCTCAACTGGAATTGATTGAGCTAACTAAGTCTTCCTCACTTAGTTAACTCATACAATTTTTCATGTGATGTGGAATTACAATTTACTTCTAATTTAATTAAGGGAAAATTAGATTAGAAGCCTATCATTTGATGCCATTTTCAATATTTATTGTTGCTAATTTCAACATAAATAGATTAGATTTATATTTTGTCATTTATTTTCCAAAAAAAGTAGAATAGTTTTGCTTATTTCTATGAAACTTAGGACTGGTGACTTACCTAGATCTTTGCTCATTTAAAATTGATTCCTTGCCTTCTTTCACCTGCATCAAAGGGAGTCAGACTAGGAAGAGGAAGGTGTCTGCTACACATACAGTGTTAGCCCCTTTTAAGTTTTATGAACCCTAGGTTGATAATTAAAGTTGGTAACCATGGGATTTGCAACATTCTTGTTGAAATACTAAGTCTCATTAGGTATGTAGCGACACATGTGCATAGCTATGTGGACCTTCTATAACAGATCACAGGAAGGGGGGGGGGGTTATATATATATATATATATATATATATATATATATATATATTTTAATCGAGAAACCTCCTAGTATGTCATATTAATATAAAAAAACATTGGAATAATATGCCACAAAATCACCACGTGAATTCCATGTGGCATTACATTGTGGCCTAGGGAAAAAGGAGGAAAATGGCTATCAAAAATAAATAAATAAATAAATCCAGAAGATATTTTACCCAATTCTTGTAACCATGTGATAAGAGTTGGGTAACATAGTAACCAACTCTGGCTAGATAAGGGTGTGTGTTATAGTTCCATTCAAACATTGATTACTATAGTATCAACATTTACTTAAATTTTATCTTCCATTGTTGCATTGAGTTTTATTTCGACTATAGTTTCCATGTTAGCATCTTTTGGCTTCAACTTTAGCATCATGTTTGGCTTCCACTTTATTGTTAAGTTTTGCTTCCATTTCCACTGAGATTTCCTTCCACTGTCAAATTTGTCTTCCAGTTTAGTGTTGAGTTTTGCTTCAATTTTAGAGTTGAGCTTTGCTTCCACATTAGCATAGATTATTGTTTTCATTTTAGTGTCGTGTTTTCATTCCATTGTGGTGCCAATATTTTCATCCACTTTAATGCTGATTTTTTATTCCAATTTAGTACCCATGTTTGTTCTTCTACTCTAGCACTTTGAAATTGTTTAGGTTTTATTTCTTTAAAGGTAGCTTTAAGTTATTTTTACTTCAAGGTTTTAAAAATATTATATATTTTATTATGTTATTAAGTAAAATTAACATATATATTGAGTCAGCTAGTATGATGATTTTTGTATTAATGAATCTTTGGTTAATGCACAACTATAACGTCTTATTTTGTAGATACTATATTTTGTTTTCTTTATACTTCCACTTTAACACCAGGGTTAGCTCCCAATTTATAACTAAGTGTCGCTTATAATTTAATCTTTGTTTATGCATCGAATTTAGTATCCATGTTAACAACACCTTTAATATATTATTTTTATTAGTTTCAATTAAGATGTTTTGGTCCTCGAGTGACTGCTCATACTCTACAACAACGCTCGAAGAAATTACAACAAAACTCATTATGTCACTCGTGGGAATTGATCCTATGTGGAGAGGATAAAAATAATTCCTCCCGACCACTTAGGATAAACCTAATTGACAAAGAAAATCATATATTATAAACAAGGCAAGATAATAAAATATCATTATATACACAAATTCTTTACAAATAAACATGATTAACTTCCAATATATGTAAACAGTGTAATATTGATAACATCACCATCTGTTAGAAAATTATATATTACAGATCAATGGAACACATAAAATATGTGGAAACACAAACACATAAATAACATATAAAAAAAGAGAGACACATAATATGTGGTTCACCCAACTTGGGACGTCCACGGAAACAACCAGTCCTTCCTTTGTATTTCTAGCAAAATGAAGAGACACAACCTACAACAGATCCGATGTAATATCCTCTACTCTATCACACATGCCCCCTTGCTATTTCTCGCTTAAAGTATACACACCATACATAGATGCAATAAAATACCCTCATACAACAGAGGGGTTTCCTTCTAGGGAAAAAAACCCTAAATTAAACATAACTTCTACCATCAGATCATCTACCTAATGAAGGGCCTAGATTGACTACGAAATTGAAATAATTTATTGATCCAAGATATTTTGCTTATAGATGCATTAAAGAATTACATATAATAGAGCACTTAAGACCATGAAACATAGGCACATAAAATGAAGAACAAAGAGACCATAACATGCATGAGATCAATACACCAAAAAATGATTACGGAGTTCGTCCAATTTGGACTACGTCTTCGAGCCCTGCTCAATAGTGGGAAGACCTTCATTCATTAATTGGAAAGAAGAAGAATAAGTACAAGTAAATTTACATAAAGCACCCTTATACTTCCAATCTGGAAAATGCCCAAAAAATGGAGAGATTTGATGCAGAAATGGACATCATCATTGAGTTCCTATCGCTGAGAGGTGTAAAATCGACATAAAATTTGTCTCAAATGGACTATACCAAGTTCTGCACCCCAGGGAATCTTTTTATGCCCCTCAATATTCCTTGGGCATGGTTCTGCCCCTCTAGCCCGCTCGTGTTTCTGGTCCTGCTCTGCCTTAGGCGCACTGCAAAAAATGAGTTTTATATAACTTGGACGACAAATTTTACAAAGCGCCCACTTGGCGCAATTCGTAAAAAGGGTAATTTGTTAAGGGGAGGTCAGGGGATCAAATCCTGCCTCCCCCAAAAGTCTACATATTTTTGGACCGTTTTTTTACGTTGGCATTCGCGTTTGGTGGCAGCATTAATTATGGTGATTTTTGGTTGCAGAGTTTAATTGTTGGGCCACCCGTGGATCGAGCCGAACTAAGTGGTCAAGCGGGTTCGATTCTCGCCGACCCATATATATATAGAGAGACTGTCGGCGGGGTCCCGGGTCAGAGTCGCGGGCCCCGACCCCACGGTTATTTTTATTGTTATATATAATATGAAATATGGTATATGGATCTGACGGGGGTGGTGGGGGTCATGGCCCGCCACCCCTATTTTTTTAATATATTTTTGTTATTTAACAATAAATAGTCATTTTCAAATTTTTCCAAAATAAGGGTCATTGGGAAAATTAAAGAGGCCACAATTTCGCCCATTTTCAGGAGCAGGGTTCCCTGCTAGTTGACGGTGAATTTGTGGGACACTTAAACCTGGCCCACTGTCCAAATTTTACCAAACTTTGACTCGCTCTAACTTCTCCATACAGGCTCAGATTGGATATCCATTCACACCGTTGGAATCAAGGCGACGAGTAATTCAACTTGAACCTGGGAATTTTGAGAAATCTTAAGCCACTTGTCCTCTAAGATCTTCCTAGATCAATCCTCCCCACTGAGGAGCTTTTGGACCACCAAAAGCATTAACACATCCAACACACTGTTTGTGTCTTTGAAAAACCATACTTTCAATCACCTGCACACAAATCTGGTACATCTTTTGCAAACCACACATGACTCAAACAACCCCTCACTTGCCAAGAGTTTATAGCACACACTCATTTGTCAAGGATTATATAGTAAAAACCCAATACTTCATCTACTCAAAAGGCCAAAAATATCATCGTTGCATTTGGAAGCGATGCAAGAAACATCATCACTTTTACATTTATTCACAACACATGATTTACAAATTGTGGCCATATCTAGATACTACCTCTAGAAAAAACATTTTTTACTTAATAGAGTAAATGGGTCACCTCCCTGTGGCGGATTTTCTTGTGGAATGTCTTCGATGACTGAATTCTTCATGGGGGATTTTTGGGCCTGAATTTTTTGATATGTAGATCTCTGGTGTTCATCCTTATGGCAATGATCCTTCCTCTTCCAGAATTTCTGGATTGCCTTGGAACGCTTCCCCCCGATGTGCCTTTGATAAGTGCTCATGGGTACCTTACTGTCTCTAGAATGTGATCTGGCGCTCTCATCATCTGTCGTTGGTGGATCGCTAGTTGTCTTGGAGCATTCCCCAAATTCCTTCCTGATATACCAAGTCCTGCATGACGAGGTAATTCTTCTATTTTCATAGGTTTTATGATTCCTTGGTCATTAATGTTGAGGCACCTTCCGTGATATCCCATATTCTTCAATAGTTTGGATCCGATACTTGTAGTATTTTTTTTCAAAAGTAGTGAAATCGTCATCATGAAAATTATGTGAAATCGAAGAAACATTTTTTACCTCAAGGGGGTTATGCTCCAGCTTCTCCAAGGCCTCGTCCTTAGCTCGCAACTAGCATAGCAACCTTTTTTCTCCTTTTCTGCTTCTTGTAGGAGTCTCATTAGCTCAGCATTCTCTACTTGAATTCTTTGATTTATCTCCTCAAGTTCCTAGAGCCATGCCACATTGGGAGAACTTTTGATCTTTGGTACAATATGTATTGAAATTTCTGTTTCATCGCTCGAAACTGAACCCAAATTGATGGGTCCATCTGCTACAATTCGAAGAGTTGTAATCCTCCTTTCATCACCAGAATCTGATCCCAATTCAATTGGTCTACCTTGTGAAAAAATCGCAGTCGTGACCTTCTCATCTTCCTCTGATTCAGACTTTTGATCTTATTGCATGGTGGTAGCTCTCTTCTACCTCTCCTTCCTGTCATCCCTCTTAGGTATCAGCTCATGATGCAGTTTCCAACAATTGTCTACGTCATGCCCTTCTTTCTCACAATGGGTGCAAGAGGTCTTTGCTCCTCTTCTCTTTGTTGTTGCAACTCTTTTTGGGTGGTAATTTTGTTCATATGTCTCCTTGTTTTCAATATGCATGGCCTTCACACTGGCCTCATTGATAGTAGCAGGCTCAAACAATAACAATTAATGTCTTATGTAACCATGTAAAGAATCGATATACTTAGTTACAATCTCTGGTGAATCTAATGGAATGTCTAAGTTCAAAGCTTGTTTTTTAAATTCTTCAATGAAGTTTTTCACATTTTTTCCTTTCCCTTGCTTTAGGTGTTTCCATTCCACTAATGCTTTTTGCTTATGGCCCAATGGGTAAAACTAAGTTTTCAATGCATAACTAAAATTTGACCATGAGGAGAGAAGGTTACCCAGATTTTTGTTGCCTTGCAATTTTCTCTCCCACCAAATGAGAGTGGTGCCACCCAGTCGAAGGGATGCTAGATATATATTTGCCTCATATTTCTTGATCTATTGAATCCAGTAGTAGACCTCAATCTCTCTAATCCAATTTTTGAGATTTTCAGTGTTAAATTCTCCTGTATACATAGGCAATTCAAAATTTACATCTAGTTTAAGGAAAGGTTTCTTAGATGTATGCCTATGACGTTTGAAAGAATGATGAGAAGAAGATGAGGAACTATCACTAGAATATGGAGAGGGAGGGGGCTCTTCTCCACCATCTTCATGGTTTACTCATCCCTAATCATCTGCATTTTTCTTCTCGGGCTTGATGGTATTCTCATACTCTGCAAATAGTTTGTCTACTTTCTCTGCCATGTTGTAAAATGCCTTGTGGTAATTCCACTCTTCTTCCCATCGAGCTTCCTCATCTGCCATGTTTCTTATTCGTATTGCACGTCCTACTTCAGGATCAAAATACTTAAGCTTTCCTTTTCCCCTTTGCAACTTTTTTCTGGTTAGCGTATACTCATGCAATTCTCATCGACAAAGACCTGCTCTGATACCACTTGATCCAAGATATTTTGCTTATAGATACATTAAATAATTACATATAACAGAGCACTTAAAACCATGAAATATAATCACATAAAACTAAGAACAAAGAGACCATAACACACGTGAGGTCAAGACACCAAAAATTGATTACGGAGCTCGTCCAATTTAGACTACGTCTCCAGGCCCCGCTCAATAGTTGGGAGGCCTTCATTCATTAAGTGGAAAGAAGAAGAAAAAGTACAAGTAAAATTACATAAAACACCCTTATACCTCTGATTTGGAAAATTCCCGAAAAATGGAGAGCTCTGATGCAGAAACGGACATCACCGTTGATTTCCTATCGTCGAGAGGTGTAAAATCAAAATAAAATTTGTCTCAAATGGACACTGGCAAGTTCTGCACCCCAGGGAATCTTTTTATGCCCCTCAATACTCCATGGGCATGGTTCCGCCCCTTTGTCCCGCTCGTGGTTCTGTTCCTGCTCCTCCTACTCTACCTTAGGCGCACTATAGAAAATGAGTTTTATATAACATGGACAAAAGATTTTAGAAAGCGCCCACCTGGCGCAATTGGTAAAAAGGGTAATTTGTTAAGGAGAGGTCGGGGGATGAAATCTCGCCTCCCACAAAATTCCGCATATTTTTTGGACCATTTGGTTATGTTGGCATTCGCTTTTGGTGGCGGCATTAATTATGGTGATCTTTGGTTGTGGAGTTTAAATTTTGGTACGCTCATGGATCGGGCAGGAGGCCTACGTGGTCGGGCGGGTTCGATTCTTGTCCTTCATATATATATATATATATATATATATATATATATATATATATATATATATATATATATATATATATATATATATATATGATCCATGAGCGTGGTGGAATGAATTTCGAGGCCGCATTGTGACCCCACAGTTATTTTTGGCTGAAACATATATAATATGAAATATGGTATATGGGTCCGACGAGGGTGGCGGGGGTCATGGCCCGCCACCCCTATTTTTTTAATATTTTTTTGTTATTTAACAATAAATAGTCATTTTCAAATTTTTCCAAAATAAGGATCATTAGAAAAAATTAAGAGGCCACAATTTCATCCATTTTTAGGAGATGGGTTCCCTACTGGTTGGCGGTGAATTTGTGGGAAACTTAAACCTGGCCCACTGTCCAACTTTGACCAAAACTTTGACTCGCTCTAACTTCTCCATATGGGCTCAGATTGGAGATCCATTCGCACTGTTGGAATCAAGGTGACGATTAATTCAACCTGAACCTGGTTCCAGAGAAATCTGGCCATTTTGAATTTTTAGCAATCTTAAGCCACTTGTCCTCTGAGATCCTCCTGGATCATTTACAAGGAAATTTTACATATGTTTTTAGCTTTGGGGGCGCTGCCCCTGAAACCCCCTGCCAAGGGGGGGCTCCAAAAGGTCATCGCTGCCCCCCTGGACCCCCTTCTGATGGCGATCAAGCGACAGTCGATGTTGCCGCGTTGTTAAGAAGAGGGTTCCAACGCGGCGATACATCTAAATAAAGAAGATAATCAGGCTCCACACACAACAATCTCCCACTTGGAGACTGATTGTAGAAACTCCACTGTTACCTCATTTGCTAGATAATGACGCCACTTTGGACCTGGTTATTTCTCATATTAATCATCATACTTGAAGACAAATTGAAACTAAGAAAAATCTCAGTTTCTCCCTGGTTACAACTTTTTTAAACATATCTATAGGATTCTGGCTAATGCGTATCTTTTCCAGCTTCAACTCTCCATCTTCCAACACTGATCGTATGAAATGGTACTTGAGTTGTATGTGTTTAGTCCTGGAATGAAATGTTGAGTTCTTTGCAAGATGAATGGCACTCTGGCTATCACTATATAACCTTCCCATCTCCTGCTTCTTACCCAATTCATCCATAAACCTTATTAACCAAATTATTTCTTTATTGGCCTCTGTAGCAGCAACATATTCTGCTTCTGTTGTTTAAAGTGCAACAACACTTTGCATTTTTTAAACCCATCTGATCATTTTTCCACCTACAGTAAATACATACCATGTAGTGCTCCTCCTGTTATCTCTATCACCTGCCATATCTGCATCAAAATTTCCCTGTAGAGCAATGTTTGAACCACCAAATAATAATGCATGATTTGTGGTACCTCTCAAATATTTGAGAATCCATTTCACTGCCATCCAATATTCTTTTCCTGGATTGTTCACGTACCTACTTACAACTCCCACTACATGTGCAATATCAAGCCTTGTCTAGAACATTACATAGATTAAGCTTCCAACTGTTGATGCATATGAAATTTAGACATATAACCCATTTATTTTTGGGTCTTGGAGCACATCTCCTTGCTAAGTTTGAAATGGCTAGCCAAAGGTGTACTAACTGGTTTTTCATTCTGCATATTAAATATTTTCAACACCTTTTGGATGTACTCATTCTGAGACAATGTTAATTTGTGATTTTTCATGTCTCTAATTATTCTCATACCTAGGATTTGTTTTGCAGCTCCCAAATCCTTCATTGCAAATGAATTTGCCAATTTTCCTTTGAGCGCATTTATTTCCTACATGTTAGACCCTGCAACAAGCATGTCATCTACATACAATAACAATATAATATAGTTGCCATCATTTTTCTTTTTCAGATAAACACAATGATTAGAGTGACATCTAGTATAACCTTTTTGAGACATAACCTATCAAATTTTAGATACCACTGACTCAAAGTATGTTTTAAGCCATACAAGATCTTCTTCAAACTGCACACTAATTTTTCTTTCGCTTTGCCCTCATATCCTTGTGGTTGTTGCATATAGATCTCTTCCTCCAAATCTCCATGGAGAAAGGTTGTCTTTACATCTAACTGTTCAAGATGAAAATTTTCTACTGCTACAAGACTTAAAATAGTTCTAATTGAATTCATTTTAACAACAGGAGAAAAAAATTCATCAAAGTCAATACCTTTCTTCTGTGCAAACCCCTTCACCACAATTATAGCTTTGTACCTTTGTTTTCCTCCATCTTCTTCCTTCAACCTGTAAACCCATTTATTCTGCAATGTTGTTTTACCTACAGGAAACCTAACTAAGTCCCAAGTCTGGTTATGTATTAATGATTTCATCTCTTCTTTCATGGATAGCTCCCACTTCTTCCTGGTTTTTACCTACATTGCTTCTTCATAACATCAGGGTTCACCAGAATCAGTCAAAATACATAATATAATGAAGGAGAATATTGTTCAAGGGGTATACTAATCTTGGTAGATATTTTGATACCACTTTCTATTGTTTGAGGTGCATGTTGTTTTTTTGGTGGTCGTTGTTGTTGTGGCTATTGATTATTATTATTTTCAGGCACCTTTACTTTTTATGTGATCTCATCAAGAACTATGTATTCTTTGTTTTCTTTTTCATGTTTCTTTTCCTGCAACTGATCCCTATACAAGACCTTTTCATTGAATATTACATCTCTACTCCTAATGATTTTGTGATTTTCATAATCATATAAGCGATAACCTGAATAATTAACACAATATCAAATAAAGGTACATTTCTTTGATTTTTCCTCAAGCTTTGTTCTATTTTCTTTATTAATATGGAAAAAGGCATCACAACCAAAAGGCTTTAAAAAGGAGTAATTTATCATTTTACTTGTCCATGCCTCCTCTAGAATACCATCATCCAAGTAACTTTAAAGCCCTATGTTTATTAGATAAACAATAGTATCTACAGTATCTGCCAAAAATTGTAAAGACAATCCTACATGCAATCTCATGCACCTTGCGCACTCCATGATTGTCCTGTTCATCCTTTATGACACACCATTTTCCTGTGGTGTTCCTGGAAATGACTTCTCTCTACGAATTCCATGCTCTAATCACTACCTATCAAACTCTTTGTTGCAATATTCACCTCCATTGTCTGACCTGAGACACTTCAACTTCTTTTTTGTCTCAATATCAACCAAAGCTTTCCATTTCTTGAAAGTATCAAATACATCAGATTTATTCTGAATACAATAAATACATGTTTTTCTAGTTGAATCATCAATAAAAGTAACATAATAATGAGAGCCACTGAGAGATGATACCTAAACAAGTCCCCACACATCTGTATACACAAGCTCTAATTTTTCACTCTTCTTTTCTTTCCCAACTCTAAGAAATACGACTCTCTTATTTTTTCCATAAACACAAGTCTCACAAAAATCCAAATCAATCTTCTTCAAACCTGGCAACAAGTTTCTTGAGTGACGAATCTTCATCCCCTTCTCACTCATGTGTCCGAGCCTATAATGTCATAATGTTGCATCTTCTCCTATGGAGGCTAAAGCATTAACACAATTAGAAATACCATTACATAAATACAATGTACCAACCTTTTCTCCTTTTTCTATTACCAAGTCTCCTTTAGTGACCTTCCAGGTTTTATCTGAAAAAGTTGTTACACAACCTTCACTACCTAACTGTCCTGTTGAAATCAGATTTTTCTTCAGATATGGAACATGCCTTACCTAATTTAATAACCATTGATTTCCCTTCTGTTGTTTTACAAGAACTTTACCCATTCCAATGATTTTACAAGGTTTATCATCACAGAGTCGAACCTATCCAAAATCTCCTTGAATGTGGTCAAGAAAATGTTTCTTATCAGGTGTGGCATGGAATGAGGCCCCTGAATCTACCACCCAGGCATCAATAACACTTTCTAAAGAAAGAATCAAAGCATCTTGTAACACATCACCTATCAAATTAGCTTCATGATTGTTTTCTTTTTGTGTGTCTCCTTCTTTTTCCTTCCAAGACTTACAGTCTTTCTTCATGTGTCCTTTCTTCCTGCATTTCCATCACACTATCCCTGAATTGGACTTGGATATGCCTTTCCTTGATTTACTATGATATCCTGAGCTCTTTCACCTTTCCATTTTTCTTCCCCTAGTCTCTGCACTCAAAGAATTTCCCGATGTCTCACCAGAGATTTTCCGTCGCATTTTCTCACTAAGGATGGCACCGATAACATCATCAAAATTTAAAGTACTAGATCGAGAGACATAGTTAATAATGGCCATAACTAAACCATTCCAACTCTCTGGTAACGAGCACAAAAATAACATAGCCCTAAATTCATCATCAAAGTTTACCCCTATAGAACTTAACTGACTGGTAACCGTATTAAATTCATTTAAATGGTCAGCAACAGATCCACCTTCGACATCTTCATATTAAATAAATGTTTCATAAGAAATACCTTATTTGAGGCTAAGGGTTCTTCATATAGTTTTGACAATGTCGTCATTAAACCCATTGTTTTTGTTTCCTTTGAAATATTGAAGGCTACTGATGCCACCAGGCACAGCCGTATTGTTCCAAGTGCCTTTCTGTAGATAATCTCCCATTCTTCGCCTGTCATACCCGACGGCTTATTTTTTTTTTCCACTCAATGGTGGGTACATATCTTTCTGATATAGATAATCTTGCATCTACATCTTCCACAACATGTAATTTTGGTCGTTAAATTTCTCGACTCTAAACCTGCCATTTTTCGCCATTGCTCCCATTCGAACTAGGAACCCTTCTTTCCTGCGAGTTTATCAGCCAAATATACCTTTGGCTCTAATACCAGTTGTTAAAAAATTAAATATTACAGAGAAATGGAACACATAAAATATTCGGAAACACAAACACATAAATAACATACAAAACAAGAGAGAGACTGATATATGTGGTTCACCCAACTTGGGCTACGTCCACGGAAACAGCCAGTCATTCCTTTCTATTTCCAACAAAATGAAGAGGCACAACCTACATCAGATCCGTTGTAATATCCTTGACTCTCTCACACAAGCCCCCTTGTTATTTCTCGCTCAGAGTATACACACCATACACAAACGCAATACAATACCCTCATACAATAAAGGGATTGCCTTCTAGGGAAAAAAAACCCTAAATTAAACATAACTTCTACCATCATATCATCCGCCTAATGAACGACCCAAATTGACTACGAAATTACAATACTTTACAAGGAAATTTTACATCTGTTTTTAGCTTTGGGGGCGTTGCCCCCGAAACCCCCTGCCAGGGGGGGCTCCAAAAGGTCGTCGTCACCGCCCATAGACCCCCCTGGCGCCGATCAAAAGATAGGCAGTGTTTCCGCCCCATTAAGAACAGGGGTCCAATGCGACAATACATCTAAATAAATAAGACAATCAGGCTCCACACCCAACATCATCATTATCATAAATTAAAGCAAGCGAAAAATATAATGTTACATATAATATTAGACATTTTTATATGGACAACATTTTAAAAGAGTCTGAAAATAAGTCTCACACAAACACACACACACACACACACACACATACACATATTTATATATATCATAAAAATAAATTCCTATGATCTTCTTGTGTGTGAAAGTGAAAATGATATATGTATCATCATGATATCTCAACAACATTCCATGAAATGTTGGATGTGGATCCTGATTATCTTCCTGATTCATAGGTCTTGTTCCAGTCGTGTTTGGATCTCAATCCTTGTCGGTGTGTGTGGGGGGGGATTTCCTCTCCACTATTACTTCCTATGGAGTATAAGGGGGGTGGTTGCATGTTTTATCCCCCCTAGCGTCGGTTCAGGGGAAGTGCCCCCGAAGCTAAAAATAGATGAAAATTTTCCTTGTAAAATATTGTAATTTCATAGCCAATATGTGTTGTTCATTATGAGGATGATCTTATGGTAGAAGTTATGTTAATTTAGGGGTTTTTTCCCTAGAAGGAAACCCTTGGTTTATATGAGGGAATTATATTGTGGTTGAGTATTATTATTCTGAGTGAGAAAGAGAGAGAAGATTATGTGAGAGCGAAGAGGAAATTACAACAGATGTATTGTAGGTTGTATATCTTCAGTTTGTTGGATAATATAAAAGGAAGGACTAGTTGTTTCTCAGTGGACGTAGCCCAAATTGGGTGAACCACATATATTTGTGTCTCTCTTATTCTATGCATTTATGCATTTGTGTTTTCGTAATATTTTGTGTATTTCATTGGTCTGTTAAGTAATTTATAACATGAAATAGGTCATTGTGATTCATAATAACATCCCTAGTAGCATGAGGATTGTAATGATCATTGTCATCCTTGTGAACAACATAATTGATTATTGTTGGAGAATGCAATAAGGAAACTATTAATTAACCTTAATAATTTCTTGTGAACTTTTTTTAGCTTCTTGTGTTTCTTTATTGTATCTTCTTCATCAAACAATTATCAAGTGAAAAAACAATAAAGACAATTGGCACATAAATTAGGCTCCAAGCCAAGTTGAAACCCCTCCAAGGGGAAAACCCAAAAAATATCTTCTATTCTTATAGAATCTACTTCAAATGAGAAAACCAAGACCCAAACCTTAAGACAAAATCCTCCTACAACACCAAGTCAGCCTTCCAAGAAGCCCTTCTAATTAGGTAAAAGTGCAGCCAAGTCAACAAGAGTCATGATCTTCTAGAACTACACCAAACTCATAATTTTGGCTCCCAAATTCAATATTTTGGACTTGTAGCAGGTCTGCAACTTCGACCCCTATAGAAGCTCAGAATATTCACACGTGTGAGATAAAACTAGGGAAAACCTTGACCAAAAACTCAATTTTCCTTCCTTCTTGCTTGAACTTCTTTTCTCCTCGCCTTTCTTGACTTCCTTTCTTGACTTGTACTTGGAGGATAATGGGAATTTATAGACTCAAAATAATTAAGTTTTGCATGTTACAACTTTCCCATAAGGTCTTACACAAAATATAATGACTCTCTTAACTCAAGAAAAATATTCTTTTGACATGAAAAACCCTAGAAGCATGACGAATATGCTTTACCTAGATGACCATCAAACTGGAGCATGAAACCCATGCTCAAAAACAATATTTTTCTCTGTTCTCTTTCTTGTAACATAAAATATACATAATGATTTGAGAACATTGACAATTATGAAGACTGAAACTAGTTACATTTTCCAACAATTACCACCACCACCATCCTCCTTCTCATCGTCATTATTGCATAGTTTTTGTATAGACTCAAAATAATATGGATCACTATCAATTAGATCATTCCCTTTGGTGCCTTAAAAAAAATCTTAATTAGAAGTTAGTATTAGGTTGATGCCATAATGTGTATCCATGTTATATTGCTAATATTTCACCATATAAAAATACCACATAGTATAATAAAATGACAATTAATATGTGTGTATATACCAATATAACAACACATGTGAGTGCCAACAAAAATGTATGACAAATGCATTTGAGGATATATACAAAAAGAGTTTAAAGATTGTTAATTTTGATTATATGGATGAGTTTGATGTACTGAAATTTTCAAAATATTGAAGTGGAGATAACATAGTAGAGACATAAATAAATGATTAAATGTAATTACAACATCTATTTATACTAGTTAAGCCAAGTCTCATTAACCAATATGTTTAAAATTGTTTGTCACCAAACTTTGTCAATGAATTATGCAAGTATCCTAATTGTGCTCAAGGCTATGAGTTGCAACTAATTATAAAACCCAATTTTACCCTTGGTTTGATAGATAGTCTTTTTCGTGCTAGAACACTCATGAAAATAGACAAGAATCAAATGAACCTTGGTTGCATATTATTAATAGAAAATGCATATTGATACAAGTTTTCTCGACCCTTGGTTTCATATTCCAAGAGGTCTCTTGCACTTCTCATGACTATTGGCATTCACTCGAGGATTTTTGAATTCCATTCAAGTGAAGGAGCCAAGTTTACATAACCCAAGAAAATTATATTTCCAACATTCCCCTGTGAATTCGAAGGGGTGTATTTGAGTCTAAGAAGATAGCTTAAACACAAAGGTATATAGCACCCATTGGCTAGATGTGCTCTCTAAAACTAGAGGTTTAAGGAAGAATGCGAACCAAATAAGGTCATGGAAGTTGAAGTCTTATATAGATGGTGGTTTAAGGCTAACAACCAACTCTATAACTTGGCTCGAAGTAGTTTCTAAAACAATTCTAAATTCGACTAGAAGCTGAAATCTTCTACAAAGTGGAAGTGCTTCCTAAATTTGGTTTAAAGATGAGCACAAACTAATGATATGGGTTGTAAAAGCTAAAGTCTTTTGTAGGTAGTGGTTTAAGGTAGACCACCAACAAAATCATGTTCATGGAACATGAGTCTACCTCTGGCTATAACTATGACTCTAACTCTCACTGACTCTAACTCTAGGTTCTAGTTCTAGTTATGACCCAGGCTCGCTTAATATAAATTCGAAACTAGTAACTAACTATCAATTCCCCCCTGTCATATACAAGTTGAAAATATGAAGATATCTCCACATAAATATGTTTCAATAATTGAAAATGAACTCTAGGGTCACAACCGATATATCTTCTTGGTTATTAATGACCATTGCCAAGAAGTGATCCATCCAAGGTGAATTTTCACTCTTGTAGGAGTCGTATGTTTAGAAGCTAGATATCTCCACATAAATATGTTTCAATAATTGAAAATGAACTCTAGGGTCACAACCGATATATCTTCTTGGTTGTTAATGACCATTGCCAAGAAGTGATCCATCCAAGGTGAATTTTCACTCTTGTAGGAGTCGTGTGTTTGGAAGCTTTGTCTGAATGAAAAGTATTTTTTCCATAGTTCTTATAAGAGTGAAGATCAAAATACTGATATTTCACATGGAAAACACAATCACAATGTTTCTATCTATGAATTTGCAGCAGGTGAAGATGAATTGTCTCGAAGAAAATACTCTGAAATTGGATTGGTTTGTAATAGTTTGGAATGTGAAAGGACACTTCCTTTTCATATTTGGGACCAGTTATGTGCTTGTTGTTAATGAATTCTTCCCAATGTCTTGTGATGGGATTGGGAAGTGCAATTTTCATCTTCATTTAAGTTTGTTCTTGAATTGATGTTACATATCTGATCAAGTGTTGGTTGCCGATGGAAATAAACCTCAAGCAATGAATTGTTCTGAACAAGAATCAATTCTGAATGTTGATTTCTTTGTTGCAATTCATCTTGTTGGAGCTATGGATCAAACTAAAGAAATTCAATATTTTCATGTGCAACTTGTAAACATATTTGAACAGTAGCGAGAGTGGCTTTGTTGATTTTGACAGTATTGTCAACAGTTCATTGTTTGAGCAAGAAGCATCAACTAGAAATGCATCTGTGAATACGTGAATTTCAAAACAATTGAAGGAGATAAATAGTGTTAGCCTCAACTAAAAATACACCTCTAAACACAAAAAAAAAAGACAAAGACAAATAACTCCCAATGCTAAATAAATGCAACTACAAGATGTGTAGTGTGCTACAAACAAAACTGTGAAAAAAATTCCTTCCATTGTGAATCAAATTAATCTCGTCAGCATTGCCTATGGTGTAGATAGAATCACATGGAAAACAGTGTATTATTATATAGGAGTGCCAATGCGTGATTCTCTACTAGATTTTAAGAGTTCAAAATCATGAACAATGAAACCCACTGTACACTCTTCATGCAGATACCTCAGTCCTCCAGCAGCCCCTATTTCTATTTCTTTCACACATTCCATTCAAAAGTTTCTACCTCGGCCATACAAATGGGAATCCAATAAGCCAGTACATACATACTCATAAACTAAGAGCCTTCTGCAACATGAAAAAATCCATTGGTGGCACGCTCCAATTCAGCATAGCTAAACCATCTGTTCTATTTTCCAGCCCATGTTTTTCGCAAGCCTCCTCGAAACTGATTATCTTCATCTTCGGCAACTATTCAGCCTCAGCCATCAGTGAAATCCACATAGTAATGTCATGTGCTCAATAGATCGTGTCTCGTAGGTGACATTCCTACCTTTTGCAATCATTTCGATTCCAATTAAACATCCAACAAATTCTAGCGAAACTTTTTGTACATCTATAGCGACCATGTTTTTGTACAACTATAGTCGAGGCTGAGCAGTGTATGGTTGCCTTCTCCGGTGAGGATAGCAGCCTGCATTGTCACTGGTTCATCGAGATTGATGCTCTTGCATAGCTACTTCCCGTTGAATAAGTTCAGGATGCCATTGGCGCAGGCTATTTTGGTGGCTCAATTTATTGTAAACATTTCAGCGGGTTCCCTTTGTTGTGCACATGGTGCTCCTTATCAGGCAAGATCTAGCAGGACAATTTCCATCATTTTCCTGGTTATTTCTTGGATTACTCTTCGAATTACCTTTTTATTAACTTATGGATAGAGAGAACAATTCTTAGACACAGATGTGCACAGGGATATGAGTCGAGGAGAGTGTGCAATAGTTTCTTCAACCAAGAAAAAGGCATGGAGGAGTAGCTTGCAAATTAACAATGGGACGGGTTCAGATATTTAAATTTTTTCTATACTTTTAGAGTTAGGTTTTAGGATCTGATTTTTTCAAGTGGATTTGTCTAGTACAAATATTTCATATGCTTAATAGTTATCATTCTTTGGTGTTTGTTAACCACATAGACTTATTAGAAGAAATTTCAGCCTGAAAATGCCCAAAAAAATTTCACTCACTTTTCATGTCATAATTTGTAAACCAATCAAAATCGTTTAAATTTTAAAATAAGTACATGTCCTAAATAATTTTAAATTGTTTAATTTTGGTATCCCTGAAATATTTTATTATTAATTTAGGTATCGATCAAATATTTTATTATTAGTTTGGGTATTCATGAAATATTTTATTAATATTATTTACCTACCTTACTCATATGAATTAGAAAATTGAAAAAGTTATTAATGTAATGTAAATCTTGATATTAATGAAAAAATATAAATTAAAATATGGGTCCATTTGACATTAATAATCATGGCCAAAAAACACCAAAAAAATCAGTGAAATATAAAATATATATATATAGTTAAATATAAAATATAAATATAAAAAATTATAGTTAAATGTAAAATAGTTAAATAATTAAAAATAAAATACAATTATAATTAAATATAAAATAGTTAAATAATTAAAAGATAGTTAAATATAAAATGTAAAATATAAATTTATTTATAGGAATTTGGCTTCTGTGATCCATAAATTGTGTGTAAAATCTTTGAGTAAAAATCACAGTGTGATTCATCAGGACAATATGAGAAATCTTATCAAGCAACCCATTTAAATAGATAAGTAAAGCTTTTTGAAAAATAAATTAAATGTTTATATATATATATATATATATATATATATATATATATATATATATATATATATATATATATATTTTAAATGTTTAATATTAATATTAAAAATAAATAGATAAATAAATGTTTAATATTTATAATTTGAATTTTATATATTTATTTATATTTTTAATAATATGTTATATATTAATAATTATATGTTATGTAATTCAAATCTTATCAAAATAGTTTTCTTATTTATTCTATTTGATAGGTAATTCTATTTTACATATTGGAAATTTTACTAAGTTAAAATTATAATAAAATTTTTCTATGAAATTCAAAAAAAAAAAAGGAGAGAGAAACCAAGAGCAGAGGAAAAGATAAGGGGGAGAATAGGGGAAGAGAAATAAAAACTAAGAATGAAGAGCAGGAATCCAGCATCTGCTAACAATCGTCCCATCATCCCTATTGATTTTAACCACCTTTTTTTTTTATTTCCAGGGCTTCTCTCAACTTGCGGTAGTGGAAATGGTCAAATCTCGCAATAACCTTAGCTTCTTCAAAGCAAATGTGATGTTTTGTTTTCTCAGCATGCTCTGCTAGGGCAGAGGAGCATGATCTACTATGTTTAAGGTCAACGACATGTTCGTGAATTCTTTGATTATTTGATCGACCAGTTTCACCTATGTAAGGTGTCCCACGAGAGCACGGAATCAAGTAAACACCCTTACCATCCTTAGGGAAAATCAGGTCCTTAATCGATCAAGCAAACTCCTAATGGTGTGGGAGGGCTTGAAGGTTGAGGAAACATTATGTCTCTTTAGGATCCTGGTGATTTTATCCGTAGTACCTTGGATAAACGGAAGGTGAACTCCAGATAACCGATCTCAAGGATCTTTCTTATCCCTAGGACCTTTTTCAGCTTTTTGAAAAGCTCTAAGACATTGACTCATGCTATAACCATTCTTATTAAAAACATTAAGGAGATGAGTTTTTTCACCTTCAAAGTGGTGTTCATCAGAGATTCTAAAGGTTTTGGTGGCTAGGGTGTTGAGAACCCCAAGCTTCTGAGCAGGGAAATGGTGAGAACTAGCATGTAAATACTGCTCAGTGTGCGTCTTCTTTCTAAAGACTTGATGAGAGAAATAATCGTCTTCATTCCTAGAAATAAGGACATCAAGAAAAGGCAGGCTACCATTATCTTCAAATTCCATGGTGAACTTAATGAAGTCAAATTGATCATGAAGATGTTGGAAGAAAAGGTCCAATTTCTCCTTACCATGAGACCAAACCACATAGGTGTCATCAACAAACCTTTTCCAAAGCTTAGGTTGAAAAAGGGAGGAGGAAAGGGCCCTAGATTTGAAGTCTTCCATGAACAGATTAGCTACCATAGGGGAAAGGGGGGAACCGATGGCCGCACCACAAGTCTGTTCAAAGAATTCACCCTCGAAACTAAAGAAGGTCGATGTTAGACATATTTCAACAAGATGGGCAGTATCAAGATCTGTGACCCGATAAATGACGTCGATAGCTTCCTTAATGGGGATGCAAGTGTATAATGAGACAACATCAAAACTAACAAACCTATCATCAGGATCCAATTTCAAGTCTTTCAATTCCTTAATAAAAGAGCATGAGTCTTTGACAAATGAGGACGTCTGACCCACAAGCGGTTTAAGTTGTTGCTTTGGCTATAAAAT
Organism: Pinus albicaulis; assembly: GCA_034641835.2. Lineage (NCBI taxonomy): Eukaryota > Viridiplantae > Streptophyta > Pinopsida > Pinales > Pinaceae > Pinus > Pinus albicaulis. The sequence goes on along the minus strand of CM076578.1, from coordinate 1,133,927,627 downwards.
CGAGTAGCACTGTTGGATCCCTGAGTAAAAATCTTATTGAGAGTAACCCCCTCACTCTGAGGATTTATGGTCTCCCTAAGATTCATAAGGATGGAGTTCCCCTTCGCCCTATTGTCAACACCATAGGTGGTCCGAATTATCTTCTCGCTAAATTTCTAGCCAGTAAGCTTAAACCACTTGTGGGTCAGACCTCCTCATTTGTCAAAGACTTATGCTCTTTTATTAAGGAATTGAAAGACTTGAAATTGGATCCCGACGATAGGTTTGTTAGTTTTGATGTTGTCTCATTATACAGTTGCATCCCCATTAAGGAAGCTATCGATTTCATTTATCGGGTCACGGATCATGATATGGCTCATCTTGTTGAAATCTATCTAACCTTGACCTTCTTTAGTTTCGAGGGTGAATTCTTTGAACAAACTTGCGGTGTGGCCATGGGTTCCTCCCTTTCCCCTGTGGTAGTTAATATGTTCATGGAAGACTTTGAATCTAGGGCCCTTTCCTCCTCCCTTTTTCAACCTAAGCTTTGGAAAAGGTTTGTTGATGACACCTGTGTGGTTTGGCCTCATGGTAAGGAGAAATTCAACCTTTTCTTCTAGCATCTTAATGATCAATCTGACTTCATTAAGTTCACCATGGAATTCGAAGATAATGGTAGCCTGCCTTTCCTTCATGTCCTTATTTCTATGAATGAAGATGGTTCTTTCTCTTATCGAGTCTTTAGAAAGAAGACACACACTGAGTAGTATTTACATGTTATTTCTCATCATTTCTCTGCTTATAAGCTTGGGGTTCTTAGCACTCTAGCCACTAGAGCATTTAGAATCTCTTATGAACACCACTTTGAAGGTGAAAAAGCTCATCTCCCTAATGTTTTAAATAAAAACAGTTATAGCATGAGTCAATGTCTTAGAGCTTTTCAAAAAGTTGAAAAAGGTCTAAGGGATAAGAAAGATCCTTGTGATCAGTTATCTGGAGTTCACCTTCCGTTTATCCAAGATACTACGGATAAAATCGCCAAGATCCTAAAGAGACATAATGTTTCCTCAACCTTCAAGCCCTCCCACACCATTAGGAGATTTCTTAGATCGGTTAAGGACCTGATTTTCCCTAAGGATGGTAAGGGTGTTTACTTGATTTCGTGCTCTTTGTGGGACGCCTTACATAGGTGAAAATGGTCGATCAATTAATCAAAGAATTCATGAACATGTCATTGACCTTAAACATAGTAGATCACGCTCCTCTGCCCTAGCAGAGCATGCTAAGAAGACAAAACTTCACATTTGCATTGAAGATGCTAAGATTATTGCCAGGATTGACCATTTCCACCACCGCAAGTTGAGAGAAGCCCTGGAAATAAAAAAGAGGTCGATTAACCTCAACAGGGATGATGGCTGGACGGTTAGCAGATGTTGGATTCTTGCCCTTCATTCTTAGTTTTTGTTTCTCTTCCACTGTTCTCCCCCTTATCTTTTCCTCTGCTTGGCTCTTGGTTTCTCTCTTCCTTTTTTATTTTTTATTTTTTACTTTCATAGAAATTTTATTGTAATTTTAACTTAGTAAAATTTCCAATAAGTAAAATAAAATTACCTATCAAATAAAATAAATAAGAAAACTATTTTGATGAGATTTAAATTACATAACATATAATTATTAATATATAACATATTATTAAAAATAAAAATAAATATATAAAATTCAAACTATAAACATTTATTTATTTATTTTTATTTTTATTTTATTTTTTATATAAATATTAAACATTTATTTTATTTTTTATTTTAAAAAATAAATAAATTATTTTTATTTTTATTTTATTTCCTATTTTAGTCAAACTAGTTACTATCCAGTTAAAAATAAAATATAGTTAAATAATTAAAAAACTAATGCCAGAAAGAAAAAATTACCAGATTCCCGCCAAAAATATAAAATATACAGTTAAACATAAGATAGTTAAATATAAATAGTTAAAAAAAGGTATTCCAAAAATGACAAATTACCAATTCCAATAAAAAATATAAAATATATAGTTAAATATAAAATAGTTAAATAGATAAATATAATTAAATATAAAATAGTAAAAAAAAGTATAAAATATACAGTTAAAAAACAATATCCCAAAAATGACAAATTACCAATTCCAGCGAAAAATATAAAATATATAGTTAAATATAAAATAGTTAAATAGATAAATATAATTAAATATAAAAGAGTTAAAAAGGGTATTCCAAAAAGGACAAATTATCAGATTCCAACCAAAAATATAAAATATATAGTTAAATATAAAATAGTTAAATAGTTTAAAAAAAAAATTTAAATATAAAATAATTAAATAGTTAAAAAAACGTATTCTAGAAAGGAAAAATTATGGGATTCCCACCAAAAAATATATTTTGGGTGAAATTGTGGCTTCAGTAGACAATATAGTTAAAAAAAAACATAAAAAAATTGTTAGATCTAAGACTTTTGTGATCCATAATGTAGATAAAAATGCTTTCGGATTAATCACATCGTTAGGATTAGGTCGACGTTTCGAACTAGCTAATGTGGTTCATCCTCAAGACAAGGTGGATAGACTAATCGATCTCAAAGAATAAATAGAGGAGATGCATCATTACCTGGAAATAGCCGATAAAAACTAGTCGTTAAGAATTAGCTGTTAAAAACTAGCCGTTGGAAAAATTTTGTTAGTTAGTTAGTTAGTTGAGAATAAATTAATTAAATAAAATTTTAAAAATTTTGTTAAAAAAGGGGGTTTATAATTAAAAATATGTTTTGTTAAAAAGGGTTTATAATAAAAATATATGAAAGGTAATAGGAACGAGGGAGGATTATAAATTAATAAATAAAATAAGATAAAGTTAAAAAATAAATAAATATTAATAACTTAATTAAATAATATATAAAATAAAAAGAGTTAAGTAAGAAGGAACTAAGAGGCCTAATATCTATCTTATCTTTTCTCTTTTATTAAAAGTGAAAATAATTGAAGATTTTATTAAAAAGGGGGGTTTATAAATTATTATGTAATAAAATAAATTTTTTATAAATAAATAAAATAATAATAAAAATAAATAAATAAAAATAAAATAAAATTTAACAGAAACTACTTGGCGAGGGTCGGGATCCAACTCTTACTTAATTTCCAACCATCATCACAGTTGAGATTCTTAGCATGTTGCTCAATTTCGATCGTCTCCCTTAATTTTATATGGTGGAAGTGATCTACCCTTGCAACAACTTTAGAATCTTCAATACAAACATGGTGGCAAGATTTTTCCACATGTTTAGCAAGAGCAGAGGTACGGGACCGATTATGCTTGAGATCCACAGCATGCTCTCAGATTATTTGCCTAATGGATCGACATGTTTCTCCTATATAGGGAGTTCCACAAGAACAAAGAATCGTGTAAACCCCTTTCATGTCCTTAGGGTCGATAGGGTCTTTAACGGACCCAAGAGAATTTCTAATAGTGCAGAGAGGTTTGAAAGAAGAAGAGATATTATTTCTCCTAAGGACATGGGCAATATTGTTCATTGTCCCTTGTATAAATGGGAGGTGGACTTTGGACAATGGACAAGATTGCACATGTCCTTAGGAGAAATAATATCTCTTCTTCTTTCAAACCTCTCTGCATTATTAGAAATTCTCTTGGATCCATTAAAGACCCTATCGACCCTAAGGACATGAAAGGGGTTTACATGATTCCTTGTTCTTGTGGAACTCCCTATATAGGAGAAACAGGTCGATCCATTAGGCAAAGAATCCGAGAGCATGCTACGGATCTCAAGCATAATCGGTCCCGTACCTCTGCTCTTGCTGAACATGTGGAAAAATCTTGCCACCATGTTTGTGTTGAAGATTCTAAAGTCGTTGCAAGGGTAGATCACTTCCACCATAGAAAATTAAGGGAGGCGATCGAAATTGAGCGACATGCTAATAATCTCAACTGTGATGATGGTTGGAAGTTAAGTAAGAGTTGGATCCCAGCTCTTGCAAGGTAGTTTCTGTTAAATTTTATTTTATTTATTTTTTTATTTATTTTTTTACTTTATTTATTTATTATTATTATTATTATTATTATTACTATTAATTAATTATTTTATTTATTTATAAAAAAATTATTTTATTACATAATAATTTATAAACCCCCCTTTTTAATAAAATCTTCAATTCTTTTCACTTTTAATAAAAGAGAAAAGATAAGATAGATATTAGGCCTCTTAGTTCCTTCTTAGTTAACTCTTTTTATTTTATATATTATTTAATTAAGTTATTAATATTTATTTATTTATTTATTTAACTTTATCTTATTTTATTTAGTGCTAATGATGATGGTTAACATCCACTCAGACCAATCTTTGGTCTATCGGACTTAAAAAAAAGAGTTATTTAGTTTGATTTAAGATTTTAATCCTCCCTCATCCCTATTACATTTCATATATTTTTATTATAAACCATTTTTAACAAAACATATTTTTAACTATAAACCCCCCTTTTTAACAAAATTTTTAAAATTTTATTTAATTAATTAATTTTATTAATTTATTCTCAACTAACTAACTAACTAACAAAAATTTTCCAACTGCTAGTTCTTAACAGCTATTCTTAACCGCTAGTTCTTAACGACTAGTTTTTATCGGCTATTTCAAGGTAATGATGCATCTCCTCTATTTATTCTTTGAGATCGATTAGTCTATCCACCTTGTCCTGAGGATGAACCACATTAGCTGGTTTGAAACATCGACCTAATCCTAACGATGTGATTAATCCGAAAGCATTTTTATCTATATAAAAAAAATTGTTAAGTATAAACTATATATACACAATTAAATATAAAAAATAAATATAGATAGTTATTTTAATAAAAGTGCCATATATTATTTAGGGATTTCGATAAAATTTTAAAATTAGAAATAATATATTAAAAAAATTTATTGAATCTTGTGCTAATAAATATTGTGGAACATAGATGAAAGTAAATTAAAATTAAAAAAATGTCTACATGGCATTTTTTATTAATTTCTTGATTTTTTTCTTAGGAGGCCACTTTTAGACTAAAATTTCCTCTAATTTGAAAATAAAAATAAAAAAACTAAGCATTCATATGGGGAGTGGGCAGATAATAGGTGCAAAGCTAACACACTATGGAGAGTGTCTAGGTTGATGAAGACCACAAAACTAGTGGTCAAGGAAGGCCACACACCATGACTATGATACCACAATTGGAACATTCACGAAAATAAACAAGAATTAGATGAACATGAGATGCATATTATTAATAGAATTTACATATTGATACACAAATCCCTGACTCTTTGTTTCATATTCCAAGAGGTTTCTTGGAATTCTCATGACTATTGGAATTCACTTAGGCTTTTCGCCTTCCATTCAAGGGAATGACCCAAGTTTATATAACGTGAAAGGATAAGTTTTCAACACTTATCTAGATTGATATGTTATATTACCTATAGGCTCTCACTCATCGCATCAATAAAACACATTTTATTGAGCAATTTATAGAGTGTCGATTTCACTCAATGAATAACATTGCAAGAAGTTGGATATGGAAAACAAATTTGCAAATTCCCATTATAGGTATCATTGGATAGCTTGGTAGTATTCATATGGCCAACATACAAGTGTAGGATCCGATATATTGCGATCTAGTTTCTCCATTGTAATTTTATTCCCCTATGAACAATTTCAAATGTGCCCTAAAGGGATTTGGGCCATGAGTTGCAACTCACTATAAAACCCAAACTAGGTCTTGATTTGATATTCCAATGATTCCATTGAGCTTTTAACGTCAAACTTCCTCTAGGGGCACACTTCTCTTGCTCATCCTTTGATTATAACATATTTAATATGACAATTTTGGCGAGCTTGGCTCTTCTAGGCCTTCCCAAGAGCTGGCATAATTACTAGGATTCTATGAATGGGAGGGAGAAGCTACCAGACTGGGAACGATTGTGGTCCGACTTGGTACATAAAGAAATAAGGTGGAGAACCAGAGACAGGGCCTCCTGTAATGATAAAGAAGAATATTTTGCATTAGTCATAAAAGGAAAGAAATCCAAGGGGAAGAAGTCCCAAGGAAAATAGGGCAAGAGAGATGTGTCCAAGGTCAAATGTTTTCATTGTCATGAGCACAGGAATTATGCCTCGAAATATCCACAAAAGGCGAGAAATAAGAAGCCTGAAAGTGCAGCACCAGGTGAATCTATAGCTTCATAGTTCGAGATTGATTTTACTCTCATTGCATGCATGGCCAACATTGTAACGGGATGCATGTGGTATCTTGACAACGATGCCTCATTCCATATGTCGGGGAATATAGATCTCTTCAGTGACTTGCAAGAAAAGGAGCTCTAGCAGAACATAGATTTCATAGATGAATGGAGTTGTAGCATGACCGACATAGGTATAGTTACCTTTCAGAGGGATTTTGGCTCCCCTCTCAGACTGGCATATGTTTTGTATGCTCCAAGACTAAAGAAGAATCTTGTCTCTGTAGTGGTATTGGAAGATCGTGGTTATGATGCCATCTTTAGAAAAGGAAAGATGTTCCTTAGACACATCGCCATTGGATGGGTGAAACAAATCAGTGTAAGATTCAAGAACCTATATGCTCTCGAGGTCAAAGATGCATGCAAAACTTTGAGGAGCAAAGCAGAGGTTAGTGACTTGGTGGTTGAGAGGGAGCCTAAATTACCTCTCAACTTGTAGCCTCAAAAGAAGTATCAGAAGGTTGTGGAGCATCCAAAATCGAAGAAGCATAGAGGAGACCCAGTGGATGCATCCACTCAAGCAAATACCTCCAGTAGGGGGGGATTTTGAGCCAGATGAGCAGAGGGAGCACATTCAGCCATACCTCTAGGAGAGAGGTGGGGCGATGTGAAGTCATAATCCCAAGAGAAAAAATTTGGGCAGGATACATTGATATGGCTTGTCTCATGGATCAGACCTGGCTACAGGGATCCCACAATACACAGTAGTGGGAAGGATCGGTAGGATTAATATATTTAGATGTCCGAAAGACACAAATCAGAGTGAAAGGTGTCAGATACTGGAGCGCAGATCAAAGTTGGCAGCAGTGTAGATGGCACAGATTTAGAATCAGTAGCAGCACATAGTTTTCAGTAGACAGTGTAATAATTGGTAGCAGTTAGAAACTCTGATGAAAAATGCATCATACTGATTCGGCTTTTGGAGGCTTTTCAGTTTCAGGAGTTGCATGAGAAAATAATACTAGAGAAGTGTTGCATGCAGAACATTCCAAAGGTATCAGATCAGGATATATTGAATTCCTTTCTTGTTGAGAGGGAGCGTTGGAATTGGCAATAAGAAACAATGAAAATGGAATCTAGAAATGGCACCCAGAAAATGGAACCCATAAATGCTACCATAGGGGGCTTCTGATTTAATTTTTCCTCTAATTAAATTGGAATAAAATTTGTAATTTCATCTCATGACAACTTGTATTAGTTAATTGAGTGAGAGAGACTTAGTTAGCTTAGTAGATTCAAGTTAGAGGTCAGAGAGGAGGCATGTAGAGTTCTCCCATGATTTTAGGGGGTCCAGTTAAAGTTATTTGTGATTTTTTATTAGTTAACTCAATAAATTGAGTTAAAATTAGTTTAACTAGTTCTAACTGGGAGATGAGCTAGTGATAGGTCCAGTGAATTAATTCTGATTTAATTCAAAAGTAGTGGTAAATAAGTTAACTGATAATTCGCTATAAATGGTTGTTGTGTGGCAATTCTAAGGAAGGCTCAGTTGAGACAGGGGTCAATGGGAAGATAATTATCAGTTGTAATATTATAAAATTGTACAGGTCATGCATGAGGTCATCAGGAATCCTTAGAAATATTGCACAATCATTAATTGGGATTTTCCTAATTAATAGGGGCTCAAATAGCCCAAGAATTCATAAGGAAGGCTAACCAGGCAGAGGCAAGAAAAATGTTAAATATTGGACTGATTTTTCTTAGATCATAAGCCAGGTTCGAGCAGGATTAGAGTGAGATAGTCACAGAGTGCAGAGGTTTCTCAGTGGAGGAATAACATTGTATTGTTTCATGATCTTGACCATATGCAATATACAGATAGCGAGGTTTTGAGAAGTTTATTTCCCCAGATACATCTTGTGTTGTGTGATTGATAATTTATTTCTCTTACTCGTTATGTGATTGATAATTTATTTCTCTTACTTGTTATGTGATTGTGCAATTGTTTTTTGTTTCCGCAAATTGTAGAACGATTCAATATTTTTTTTTTTTACATTACAAGATCAGATTTGATCCTGTTGTTAGGTTTTCTACAAAACCAAGCCTTTGTTTGATAAATTATCCACTTTGTTAGACTTAGGATGTTAGAATCACCCTATAGGACCCTTTCTCTCACTATTATTATGGTTGAAATATTTTTATTCGCCATATTTTAGAGCTTGTATTTTTCTCAATCAGTGACATTACAAGAAGTTGAATATGTGGATCAAACAAACCAAGTACCATTAGAAAGATTTCTCATGTCTATATGGCCAACACTCAAATGTAGCATGACATGCAATATTTATTCTCCATTCATTTTTTGTGTCTTTGGAACCAATTTCACAAGTTCCGTTAAAGGGCTTTAGGTTGTGAGTTGCACCTTTCCACAGAAACCCAAACCAAGCCTCAATTCAACAAAACGTTGATTTTTTTAGACTCTTGATGTCAAAATATCACTAAAATCATATTTATCCAACTCATCCATGTTGAATCCTTAGTTAAACTGAGAGGGGGGGATGAATCAGTTTAACACATACATGATCTTTTTAAAAAATTTCATCAAGCTTATTTACAACTTAATTTTATAACCAACTTAATATGTGAACAATATTAATATGTAGCAGTAAGTATTAAGATAATGTTACACCAAACTTATTATGAGAGTAGCAAGCATTAAGCAGATTGGATAGAACATATCAACACATAGGCAACACACACAGAGACAACAGATATAAGTGGAAACCCATAAAGGGAGAAAACCACATCTTATTATTGTTGTGATGCAAAGGAAGGCTCCAACTCTCTCTCACCACTGATTTTCTGCAAGCACCAACTTACAGGAGGCTCCAACCTCAGTCAGCTACAACTGACATCTATCAAGCTTCAACTTGATAGGGAAGCTCCAACTTCCTCATTCTATCAAAAGAAAATATTTGTTGATTTACCTTAGATATCAGCTCTATTCTGTAGCATCTCTTTCTGCTCCTCCTTTTTCTTATCTTCTCTGCCTCAATTCTTCATCCTCTGCATTCTCTAACCTCTTTCTACATATCAATGTGATATCCTTTATATAGTTTGCCTCATAACAGTTCGTATTCCATAGGAAATTCAAAGTGAATAGCCCTGACTCTTTGCCTTTTGCCTCCTCACTTATTTATCCAGCTCATTTAGAAAATTTCAGCAATTTATACAACTTTCAATTTTACAGTGGAGTTTTATTTCCTACAGAGACTTGCCAATGCATCACAAACAATATAAACCAATCAAAAACGTTTACATTCAGTTACAATATGGATTACAAATCAACCCATTCAGTTTTGGATCACCGTGTGTTTTTCTTTTCTGTGACTGTGTCTATCTTTCTCGGCTCTGCTTGCTCTCCTATTCACTATCGTGGTGTAACTGCTGCATATATGTAACTGCGCTTTTTATATAACGCAATTCAACTCTCGGCGTAATAATAAAGCGTTTTTAACATATAAACTTCCTTTTCTATATAACGCAAATGCCTCTCGGCGATATAATCATAATAGACCATTTTAATACATAAGATGTCCTTTCGGGCCCACTCGCCGAACATGCTCTATTCTCCAATGCGATGAATCACTTCCTGCATAATTTCAATTGCGATCAATCACAATGGAAACTTCCAGTTGTATGTTCTGATTCTCTGCTCTCGCTCTGATCTGATGATTTACTGTTCATGTATATAAATATATATATATATATAGTTTTACACATAAATATATGTCGCTTTGCTTTCCCAGCTATACTCCGCCTCATTTATTTCAATCGCAATCGCAACATTCACAATGCTCTTGTGACTTGGTCATTAGATTTCCACCGATGCGATTAGCAAAGGCCCCACCATGTAATCAATCGATTCATATCCATCGTCCATCCCTCAGCAAATCCGACGGCTATCATCCAATCGCTCAATCGAAATCGGAACTTTCAGTTGTTCGTTACTCTTTCACCTCCGATGTGATGAATCGCTTCAATGTGCTTTAAGTCGGAATTCAAACAAATATGAGAATCACTGTTTATAACATATCGGGTCCACAATTGCAATCAGAACTTTTATTAACATGTTCTGCTGCCATAATTTTCTCCGATGCGATTCGTGAGGGTCCCACCTTATAATACATCGTTTGTTTTAAAAACCAAACAATGGAGCCTTTTGGTCTTTTAATCTTGCGCATAAGCATATAATACATATGCTTTGTATTGTAATCTTGGTCCTTTATATATAAATTGCTACACACATATATATATACACTTTGTCGCTTGGGTTAAGATTCTCGGAATAGCTTTTATGTATCCTTCATCTTGGGTTAAGATTCTCGGAATTTTCTGTAGGGGGTCCCACACTACACATATAATATCCTTCGTCAACATGATATTAAGTCTTTGACTCAGACTTAAACCCAACACTAATATATATATTCATATAACGTCTCGGGCTCCATAGTTTACTTAACGCTCTCGCTCACAGGATAGACTTAGCCATGTAACATATTAACATTGCAATAGATATCAAACCCCGACTTCATGTAACAGCGCTCGGGCCCACAGCGTACTGCTATATGCTAACCATCATACGTAGCACCCCTTGGTGACCTGCATATCAATTATAATATATGGACATATATTACGACCCCGTTCAATTTATTATGAACCTTATGATAAAACCCACACATTTAACTTATATGTGAACACTCAACCTACATTCGGCCCACCTTAGGCTTTATCACAATTCAACATAGGTATATACCACGCATATGAATATGTTGTGCTCAGCATATAAATCCAATTACACAGGTCTGATTCATATATATCAACGTATATTAATATACGTTATAACCTCTACCTTTCTCAACATTGTAATAAGTCTTGACCTTGGTTAATAACCAACCATCAACACATTATAGTATAAAGGCTCTAACTTGGGAATTTTAATGTCGCTACCCATTCAATTCATGCACTCTGACATCAACAAACGCTATATGAAACCTCCACGCAAACTACCAAAGTCAATATAAAATAACGATTGGCCCCACAGGATATTTATTTTCATTAAACATCGCAAAGATCGGACGGTCAATGTACTCTCACGCTCCAACTGAGATTTGGACCCCCATCCGACAGACGATGCACAATATCGTGCAACTTATATTCTCATCACATAATTCTACAAAATTACGCGAAAAAAGTTGTATTCGAAAACCACTTTAGGACACGTGTCCATCAACGACATAGATCACGTTCAAAAAGGTGAATTCAGCTTACCACTCAGGGGCAGCGCGATACTGGTTGTTTCTTCCACCGAAACTGCCTTCACTATTCCTCATGGTTCCATTCTAGACTCCAGGTTCCGGTATTTTATAGTTTCGCTTCAATTTCTTATTTAACCTCCATTCTTCATTTAAATATACAGATTGTGCATTAACCCATATACACATAACCCCGCTGTTATTTTGCTTTTTGGTTCCGCCCTTTCTGCATGGTTCCGCATCTCCTGTGTTCATTTCACTGTTGGTTTGTTAATGGCTCTGCCTCTGTATTCTCTGTCTCTGCCTCTATACTCTTTGTCTCTGCCTCTGTGTCTTTTGTCTCTGTTTCACTGTACTCTCTGCAACCTTACTCTGTTGCTCGACCGTTTCATTTCACGGCTCTGCCTCTGTATTTGTTATTTGTTTATTCCTTGCCTATGAACACTCTCTCAACTCTAATCTGTCCCCCCAGATCTCTCCTGATATTTTGCTCTTTGTTTCATGTCTCATGGTCCCTCTTCTTGCCTCTCTTTCTCTGCTTCTTGTTTGCCACTTTGTGCTACTTTTCTTCTCTTTTTTCTGCCTCTGCTACTCTGTTATTTTGCTTCTCTTGTTGTTGCCTCTGCTACTCTGCTATTTTTCTTCTCTCCTTTGTCATTAATGACAACATTTCCAACAGTCTCCCCCTTTGGCATTGATGGCAATACACTTCCTTTGCTTGCCTTTTAGGGCCCTGTCTTATGTTACTTTCTTTTCCTCCCCCTTTAACATCAATGGCAAAGGGTTGCCCATTTCCCAGTGTGCTTTTAAATCTTGTCCATGTTACTCTGATCTTGAGGACCTGTTTCATGCCCTGCTATGTTGCTCTGGCTCTTTTTTTATTCTCTTTGTTGACTGATCTCCCCCTGGAATAATGTCTTCTTTTCTGTTCTCCCCCTGGAATGAAGCTTTCTTTTTCTGTCAGAGAGTAGCATATGAAGACACTACCCCTAGTTTGTCTCTCAGATATTCGAATGGCTCTCCAGCACGAGGTTTTATGAATATGTCTGTTGTTTTTTCTTTTGTTGGCACATATTCCAACTTCACTACCTTCTGTGTTACTTGTTCTCTTAGGAAATGGTACTTGATTGGGATGTGTTTAGTTTTTGAATGAAGTACATGATTTTTTGAGATACTTATTGCACTCGTATTATCACATTTGATAGAGAGAGGTTCATCAATGCTTACCTTCATGTCTTGGAGGGTTTGTTTCATCCACATGAATTGTGTGCAACATGCTGCTGCTGCTATGTATTCTTCTTCTGCTGTAGATAGAGAGATAGATGTTTGTTTCTTGCTTAGCCATGCCACCAGAATTTTTCCCAAGTAGAATGCACCTCCACTTGTGCTTTTCTTGTCATCCACATAGCTGGCCCAATCTGCATTTGTATATGTTGTAAAAATGAATATCTTGCATTTTGGATACCATAGCCCATACTGTACAGTTCCTTGTAGATATCTGAATATTCTTTTGAATGCTAGAAGGTGATTTTGTTTTGGTGTTGCTTGATATCTAGCCACAAGTCCTACTGCCAACATAATGTCTGGTCTAGATGCTGTTAGGTATAGCAGAATTCTTATCATGGATCTGTAAAGTCTTTGATCTATATAAGCAAATCCATCATCAGCACATAGCTTGCATCCAGTGATCATGGGAGTTAACACAGGTTTGCAGTCTTCCATTTTGAACTTTTTCAACATCTCTTTTAAGTATTTTTCTTGTGAGATGAATGTACCTATGTTCTTTTGCTAAATTTGAATTCCTAATTAGAAGGTGAGCTCTCCAATCATATACATCTCAAACTCTGATTTCATCTCTTCAACAAATCCTTTTTCTAACTCATCTTTTTTGCTTCCAAACATAATGTCATCAACATATACTACAACAATCAGGAGTTCATTTTCATGGGCTTTTATGTATATATTGTTGTCTACTCCTCCTCTCTTAAAGCCTTGTTTTTGCAAGTACTTATCCAGCCTTGAATACCAAGCACGAGGAGCTTGTTTCAGTCCATATAGAGCCTTCTTTATTCTGCACACATAGTCTTATTTATCTATTAATTAGAATCCTTCTGGTTGTTCCATGTAGACTTCTTCTTCTAGATCTCCATTCAGGAAGGCATATTTCACATCCATTTGATATACCTTGAAGTCATGGTAGCATGTAAAGGCCATAAACATTCTGATAGCTTCCATTTTGGCTATAGGTGCAAATGTTTCATCGTAATCAAGACCTTCAATTTGTGAATATCCCTTGCATACAAGTCTGGCTTTATTCCTGATTACCTGTCCTTGTTCATTCATTTTATTCTTGAATACCCATTTTGAGCCTATGACATTTTTCTCAGTGGGTCTTGGAACTAATTCCTAGGTATTGTTCTTCTCAATTTGGTCCAATTCTTCATTCATAGCATTCACCCAATACTTGTCCTTGCTGGCTTCTTCAAACTTCTTTGGCTCTATTTGTGATAACATAGCTAGGTATACCTCTTCTGTCTGTTCAGTTAGTTGTCTTCTTGTCTGGACTCCTACACTCTTGTCTCCAATGATTTGATCTTCTGGATGGTTCTTTTGAGTGTATCTTGAGGGGGCTTTCGAGCTCAATTCAGCATCTTCTGTTGTCTTGCTTATTTCATCATCATCTTGGTTCTCTTCTTCATAATCTTCTGGAGGATTGCTGCAACCTGTACTTCTTGTCTTGTTTTGTAGTTCTTCATCAAATCTTACATCAATACTTTCCACAATTTTTCGAAGAGTCTTGTTGTACCACCTGTAACCTTTACTCTTGGATGCATATCCTAAAAATATTCCTTCATCTACTCTTGCATCAAACTTCCCCAGATTTTCATCATTATTCTTTATGTAACACTTGCTTCCAAAGACTCTAAAGTGCTTGATTAAGGCTGGTTTACCATGCCATAGTTCATAAGGAGTCTTGTCACTGTTTGGTCGTAGATGAGCTTTGTTAAGAATATGCACAGCTGTGTGTACTGCTTCTGCCCAGAAGGTTTGAGGAATGTTACTCTCTTGCATCATGGCTCTGGCAATTTGTTGTACAGACCTGTTTTGTCTCTCTACCACTCCATTCTGTTGAGGTGTCCCTGCAATAGTAAACTGTTGTTTTATCCCATGTTCATTGCATAGGTCTGCAAAGTCATAGTCTGTGAATTCACCTCCTATGTCTGATCTGATGCTCTTTAGCTTGCATCCTGTTTGATTTTCTGCCAGTGCCTTGAATATTTTGAATTTCTCAAGTGCTTTCGATTTATATTTGAGAAATGCAACCCATGTCATTCTTGAGAAATCATCTATTATCAGCATGAAGTAGGATTCTCCACTTGGTGTTTTAGTTCTTGAAGGTCCACACAAGTCCATGTGTACAAGCTGAAGTGGCCTACTTGTTGATAGCTCATCTTTGGTCTTAAAGGATGTCTGGGTTTGTTTGCCCAATTGGCAAGATTTGCATATGGTATTTGAAGGCCTTTTATTGCTGGCATATCTCGCACTGCTTTCTTCTTACTCAGTTTGATGATATGGTCAAAGTTAAGATGTCCCAATCTCCTATGCCATAACCATGACTCCTCAAGTTTGCTAAGGTGGCATGATTCATTCTCTTCTTTCACTATGTAGACATCACTCTTGGTTCGAACACCTTTGATCAGAGTCTTCCCTGTGGTGCTTGATCTGAATTCACAGTCTTGTGCTCTAAAAATAACTTCACAACCTCTATCACACATTTGGCTGACACTCAGCAAATTTTCTTTCAGCCCATCCACAAATAGTACATCTTGGGCCTTTCCTTTGCCATTATCTAGGCTGATTGAACCTTTTCCTTTGATTTTTCCTGCTTTATCATTACCAAAAGTAACATTTCCATATTTCTTTTCATCAAAGGTTATAAACTTGCTTCTATCTCCAGTCATATGCTTTGAGCAACCACTGTCCAAATACCATTGGCTTTTCAGGTCTTGAGCTGTTAGAGCCAGGTCACATTTATTCACCTTCTTTTTCCATTGCTTGCATCCTTTTGTTTGGTACCTTTTCTGAGATGATGACCCACATTCTTTGAGAGGACATTTGGAAGGCATATGTCCAATTTTATTGCATACACAGCATTTAATCATATTTTTAGCAGAATTATGAGTATGAGTAAACTCTCCATGATTCATAACCCTCCTTGAGGTTTTGAACATCAGTCTTTGTCCATATTTTCTGCATTCTATGATTTTAAGGCCAAATTCTTTACAGTAAAAATAGTATCCATAGAAACAGTTTGCATACCTGATGAAAGGTTGTCTTCTCCATTTGTTTGCTTGAGATAATATCTTCATTGTTTTCATCCTTTGCTGGTTTGAATTAATCCTCCTTGTATGACAGTATGCAGCAATGTGTCCCAGCTTGTGGCAGGCATAATAGGTGGCATTTTCCATAGGAGGAAAGAATCTCCTTTGATGGCTTCCAAATTTGACATACTCAGGGGTATATGAGACTTTTTCTGTTGGCTAAGTATTTATTTCATTCTTTGTTATTAGAGGTTCCTTCTGGTTTCTATCTCCTTCATTGCATGTTTCTTCTTTTGTAGGAATCATTTGAGCTGCTTCATCATCCTTATTTGCTTTTACAAAAACAATATTTTTGTTTTTCTTTTCTTTTCCTTTACTTGATTCTCCTTCATAACCTATCCCAGTTTTTATCAGAGGAGATATTTGAGCATCCAGAATTTCATTCAACTCACCAGAGCTTGTCATTTGAGAAGAATTTATAGACACTTTCCTTTGGGAATTTTCTAATTTCTTCCTCAGGCATACTACTTCTTCTTCCAACTCCTCTTGTTCCTGAATTTTATCCTTAATTTGCTTGAGTAACATGTCTTCTACCTTCTTGGCTTCTTCAAGCTCTACTTTCAGCTGAATGAGGACTTTTGAATTTTGTTCTTCTCTTACATATTTGAGAAGAATGTCTTTCTGTTTTCTGCACTTCAATTTGAGTCTGTCAATCTCCTCTAGGGCACTTCTTAGCTCCCCTTCAAGATCAACTTCACCTTCTTCTTCATCTTCTAGAAGGAGTCCTTCAAGTTCTTCTATGGCCATAAACATAAATTTAGAGGTTCCTTCTTCACTTGAGGGTTCATCTGAGTCTTCAGATGCATTGTTGTCTTGTTGAGCATAGAAATATTTCTATTGAATTTCTTTCCTTTCTGACAGTTCTTTGATATAGTTTTCTCTGATTCTTGAGCCTGATTCCTTGTTTTCTTATGAGGACACTTAACATCATAGTGTCCAACTCTTCCACAGTTAAAACATTTGAATGGAATTTTACCTTTATATTTCCCTGAGCCTCTATCCAATTTCTTGACAAATTTGGCCTCTTCTTCATCAGAGTAAAAGCATATATCTTCCTTTTATTCTTTCTTATTCTCTGTCTTAAAGGCCGCCTCCCTCACATTTAGCTTCTTTTGTGGTAGTCTCATCTCATAGGCTGTTAGATTTCCAAGTAACTGGTTCATGGTCAAGGTTTCCCAATCAAATGTTTCTTCTATGGCAAAAACCTTGGGGTTAAAACTGGGTGGAAGAGATCTTAGAATATTTTGTACAATTACACATTCTGGTATGGTTTCTCCAAGAGCTTTCATATTATTAACAATTTCTGCAACTCTTAAGAAGAAGCTGCCAATATCTTCATCATCATTCATTTTTAAATTTTCAAATTGAGCTCTATATACTAGAAGTTTGGTTGTCTTCACCTTTTTGTTTCCCTCATGGATGTTTTCAAGAGTATCCCACATTTCTTTGGCAGTCTTGTTGTGCATTACTTTGATAAATTCAGCTTCACATAGTCCATTTAAGATTGCATTCATGGCTTTTGCATTAGCTACAAAGTCTTGTTTAGATACTTTCTCTGAGTTAGCTGCCTTTGGGGCAGATCCAAATTCCACAGTAGCCCAAACTTCTATTCCTAGGGACATTATGTATGCTCTCATTCTAATTTTCCAGAAGGCATAATTAGCACCGGTGAAAAAAGGGGCTTTATTGGTTGAGCTTCCTTCTTGACTAGCCATCCTGGGGACCTAGGATCTCCTTTTAGTGGTTAAACTGGTACAAAAGGAACTTGGCTTTGATACTAATTGTTGAATCCTTAGTTAAACTGAGAGGGGGGGGGGGGGTGAATTAGTTTAACACATACATGAGCTTTTTAAAACTTTTCATCAAGCTTATTTACAACTTAATTTTATAACCAACTTAATATGTGAACAATATTAATATGTAGCAGTAAGTATTAAGATAATGTTACACCAAACTTATTATGAGAGCAGCAAGCATTAAGCAGATTGGATAGAACATATCAACACATAGACAACACACACACAGACAAAAAATATAAGTGGAAACCCATAAAGGGAGAAAACCACATCTTATTGTTGTTGTGAAGCAAAGGCAAGCTCCAACTCCCTCTCACCACTGATTTTCTGCAGGCACCAACCTACAAGAGGCTCCAACCTTAGTCAGCTACAACTGACATCTATCAAGCTTCAACTTGATAGGGAAGCTCCAACTTCCTCATTCTATCAAAAGAAAATATTTGTTGATTTACCTTAGATATCAGCTCTGTTTTGTAGCATCTCTTTCTGCTCCTCCTTTTTCTTATCTTCTCTTCCTCAATTCTTCATCCTTTGCATTCTCTAACCTCTTTATGCATATCAATGTGATATCCTTTATATAGTTTGCCTCATAACAGTTCGTATTCCACAGGGAATTCAAAGTGAATAGCCCTGACTCTTTGCCTTCTGCCTCCTCACTTCTTTATCCAGCTCATTCAGAAAATTTCAACAATTTATACAACTTTCAGTTTTATAGTGGAGTTTTATTTCCTACGAAGACTTGCCAGTGCATCACAAACAATATAAACCAATCAAAAATGCTTACATTCAGTTACAATATGGATTACAAATCAACCCATTCAGTTTTGGATCACTGTGTGTTTGTCTTTTATGTGACTGTGTCTGTCTTTCTCGGCTCTGCTTGCTCTCCTATTCACTGCCGTGGTGTAACTGTTGCATATATGTAGCTGCGCTTTTTATATAACGCAATTCAACTCTCGGCGTAATAATAAAGCGTTTTTAACATATAAACTACCCTTTCTGTATAACGCAAATGCATCTCGGCGATATAATCATAATAGACCATTTTAATACATAAGATGTCCTTTCGAGCCCATTTGCCAAACATGCTCTGTTCTCCGATGCAATGAATCACTTCCTGCATACTTCCGATTGCGATCAATCACAATGGCAACTTCCAGTTGTATGTTCCGATGCTCTGCTCTCGCTCCGATATGATGATTCACTGTTCACATATACAAATATGTATATATAGTTTTACACATAAATATATGTCGCTTTTCTTTCCTTTAACTCTTCAGCTTTGGTAAAAAAACTCGAAGCAAGCCTGTATTAATCTTATCTTTTGAATGGAGCCCACATCCCAGCTATACTCCGCCTCATTTATTTCAATCGCAATTTAAACATTCACAATGCTCCTGTGACTTGGTCATTATATTTCCGCCGATACGATTAGCAAAGGCCCCATCATGTAATCAATCGATTCATATCCGCCGTCCATCCCTCAGAAAATCCGACGGCTATCATCCAATCGCTCAATCGCAATCGAAACTTTCAGTTGTTCGTTACTCTTTCACCTCCGATGCGATGAATTGCTCCGATGCACTTTATGTCAGAATTCAAACAAATATGAGAATCATTGTTTATAACATATCGGGTCCGCAATCGCAATCGGAACTTTTATTAACATGTTTCGCTGCCATAATTTTCTCTGATGCGATTCGTGAGGGTCCCACCTTATAATACATCGTTTGTTTTAAAAACCAAACAATGGAGCCTTTTGGTATTTTAATCTTGCGCACAAGCATATAATACATATGCTTTGTATTGTAATCTTGGTCCTTTGTATATAAAGCGCTACACACACACACACACACACACACATATATATATATATACTTTGTCGCTTGGGTTAAGATTCTCGGAATAGCTTTTATGTATCCTTCAGCTTGGGTTAAGATTCTTGGAATTTTATGTAGGGGGTCCCACACTACACATATAATATCCTCCGTCAACATGATATTAATTCTTTGACTCAGACTTAAACCCAGCACTAATATATATATTCATATAACCTCTCGGGCTCCATAGTTTACTTAACACTCCCGCTCACAGCATAGACTTAGCCATGTAACATATTAACATTGCAATAGATATCAAACCCCGACTTCATGTAACAATGCTTGGGCCCACAGCGTACTGCTATATGCTAACCATCATACGTAGCACCCCTTGGTGACCTGCATATCAATTATAATATATGGACATATATTACGGCCCCGTTCAATTTATTATGAACCTTATAATAAAACCCACGTATTTAACTTATATGCGAACACTCAACCTGCATTCGGCCCACCTTAGGCTTTATCGCAATTCAACATAGGTATATACCACGCATATGAATATGTTGTGCTCAGCATATAAATCCAATTACATAGGTCTGCTTCATACATATCAACCTATATTAATATACGTTATAACCTCTGCCTTTCTCAACATTGTAATAAGTCTCGACCTTGGTTAATAACCAACCATCAGCACATTATAATATAAAGGCTCTGACTTGGGAATTTTAATGTCGCTGCCCATTCAATTCATGCACTCCGACATCAAAAAACGTTGTATGAAACCTCCACACAAATTACCAAAGTCAATATAAAATAACGATTGGCCCCACAGGATATTTCTTTGCATTAAACATCGTATAGATCGGACAGTCAATGTACTCTCACGCTCCAACTGAGCTTTGGACCCCCATCGAATGGATGACGCGCAATATCACGCAACTTATATGCAGGTCACATAATTCTCCAAAATTACGCGAAAAAAGTTGTATTCGAAAACCACTCCAGGACACGTGGCCATTCGCAACATAGATCACGTTCAAAAAGGTGAATTTAGCTTACCACTCAGGGGCAGCGCGATACTGGTTGTTTCTTCCACCGAAACTGCCTTCACTATTCCTCATGGTTCCGTTCTAAACTCTGGGTTCCGGTATTTTATAGTTTCTCTTCAATTGCTTATTTAACCTCCATTCTTCATTTAAATATACAGATTGTGCATTAACCCATATACACATAACCCTGTTGTTATTTTTCTTTTCGGTTCCGCCCTTTCTGCATGGTTCCGCATCTCCTTTGTTCATTTCACTGTTGGTTTTTTAACGGCTCTTCCTCTGTATTCTCTATCTCTACCTCTATATTCTCTGTCTCTGCCTTTGTGTCTTCTGTCTCTGTTTCACTGTACTCTCTGCGACCTTACTATGTTGCTCGACCGTTTCATTTCACGGCTCTGCCTCTGTATTTGTTTATTTGTTTATTCCTTCCTCGTGAACCCTCTCTCAACTCTACTCTGTCCCCCCATATTTCTCCTGATCTTTTGCTCTTTTTTTCATGTCTCATGGTCCCTCTTCTTGCCTCTCTTTCTCTGCTTCTTGTCTGCCACTTTGTGCTACTTTGCTTCTCTTTTTACAGCCTCTGCTACTTTGCTATTTTGCTTCTCTTGCTGCTGCCTCTCCTACTCTACTATTTTTCTTCTCTCCTTTGCCATCAATGACAACATTTCCAAAAATCCCACAGTCAAAAAATGTTTCATCAAGTAATTTTCTAAGTTAGTGTTTTTCTTCGTAAGGAATATCGGAAGAATTTGAATATGTGGGCCAAATTTAATGAATCATCATCTCGAGAACCACTAGACAAGTTTCCAATGTTTATATGTACAACATAGTAGGTTTATGATTTGATGACATGCAATCTTGTTGCCCCATTCACTCATTATTCTCCTAAGAATAATCTCATAAGTGCCCATACAAGTCTTTGGGCCATGAGTTTAAATGTGTTATAAAACTTGAAGCAAACCTTGATGAAATTTTTGCTATATTAGACTCAATATTCTAGAATACCTCTACAATAGACCTTTTTTCACTCTTCTTATGGATATAACATGTTTATCGAGAAATTAATATAGTTATGGTTTCAAGAAGTTGGATCTAGGCACCAAATTTACAAATTTCCATCATGGCTACCACTAGATAGCTTAATAGTCCTAAAATGGAAAACAAATAATTTAGGATTTAATGGCATGCAAAAATATTTTTCAATTTTCATTTTATGCCCTTGGTACCAAATGTAGAAGTGTCTCTTAAGGGTTATGGGTCACAAGTCATAGCCCGCCATGAAAGCCAAATTGACCCTAAATTCGATGAATCATTGACTCCATCGAGTTAGTGATGTCACATACCCTAGTGGTACCCTTAGATTGCCCATCCCATGGTCAAAACATGTTGTATCAGATATTTTCTAGAACCATGGTTTTCTTAATGAGGGATAATGTAAGAATTTTAATTTGGGGGTTAAATTTACAAATATTTATTTGGGGAACTACTAAAAAATATTTTAGTCTTTGGATGGATAAAGTAAAAATATATGATTTTATGGTTCTCAATTTGTTTGCTCCAATCATTTTTTATGCCTCTAGGATTAGCTTCACAGGTGTCCTTAAAGGTCTCTAGGATGAAAGTTACAACTTGTTATAAAACCCAAATAAATACTTGGTTTAATGAACTATTGAATTTTTTGGGTTCAAAATTTATAAATTCCTATAAGGGAGCACTCCCCTTCTTGTTTGATGGCCAAAAACAATTTTATCAGACAATTTCAAAAGTTGTAATTTTTCTTAATGGGGAATATTACAAAAGTTGAATCTAGGGGTCAAATTTTCAAATTGTCATCTCAGGCACCATTAGACAACTTTATGGTTTCTATATGTATAACATAAAGGTGTAGGATTTTATAGTACACAATATTGTTACTGCATTACTTTTTATGTCACTTGGAGTAATTTCACAAGTGCCTTTGAAGGGAATTTAGCTACAAGTTACAACTTACCATAAAACCCAAGCCAAATTGCAACTTGCAATTTTCTCTTTAGAGACACTTGCGAAATTGGTTCCATGGGCATGAAAAATGAATAGAAAAATAAGATTGCATGTTTTTATATCTTATAGTTTTATGTTGTCCATATAGAGACCATAAAGCTATCTAGTGGTGTTTGGAATGATTATTTGCATATTTGACCCCTAGATTTAACTTCTTACAATGTTCCCCATTAATTGAAACCTTAGATGCTCTAAAAATTGCTTGATAAAAAATGTTCCATGCATGAGAGAAGTGAGAGAAAAACTTCCCTTGTAGTATTTCAATATCCTATGTCTAATATATCAGATGCGGGTGCCTCGTAGAGAGAAGGCGGCACGCCACATGGGCTCCCCAATGCCAAGCAGTTGTCCTCTCCACGAGGCAGCACATGGCCCTGGTGTGGGTGCCATTAAATTCATCGTGATGGTTTCACAGCCTGGCGCCATAAATGACATTCAATTCCTTCGACGTGAACTCACTTTGGTCCGTCTTGTTTGCAGAGCACCCTGGCCATTTATGGGAAATCGAAACAACTCCTCTCAGAATTTCTCCCTCCATTACTATCAGGTTGGCTCTCGGCTCTGTTAATTCTCATTGTGCCTTCGCCCCTCACTCAGCCCCTCAAATTCCCTCCACCCACTCGCTCCTCGTTTCCTACAACCTCACTACTCGCCCTTCTCACTTTCTTCATTCAACTCACCTGCATTCTTAGAAATTTTCCAACTCCATGCCTCGTCGCCATCGTATGCCTTTTCATAGAGGTGGAGGTCGAGATTCACCCGCCCACCCTCCCATCCCTGCAATGGAGGAGAACTCTGGGGATTTCTCGTTGGCCATGGATGTGCCGGAGGTTCTTGACCCTCAGCACCTCTCTGCCCATATCTTGCTCTGAATTCCTGAAGCCCAGTCTTGCCCTTCTAGTTCGAGGTCCCGGAAGAGGATGCAGAAATACACTCTCTCTCCCTCTTTCCCTCAACAACCTAGTAAAATGGTGGCCCTTCCCATCAAAACTATGGAGGATTCATTAGACAACGAAGGTAGTAGCAGTTCAACAGAAGGGGGCAAAGCAGAAGCAATGGGTTCTCGTTTCACTACCACGCCTGAGCTGGAACAGTAGCTCTCCAAGCCAGAGGACAACCCCTCTAATTATGGTTACTACATAGAGGAAGAACAACCTCCTCAGCAAATTTAGGATGCAAAGGACCAAAACGCCTAGCACCATGGTTCCTCCTTTTCTCGCTTTTTACAGCTTAATTATAGTTTTCTATGCTTATTTACATTTTTCACAGCAAACTTGGCTACTGGGTTCTACTGTTTAATGTTGGTTTCCCCTTAAGGAGAAGCTCCTATTATGTTATTTTGGACTAGTTTATGGGCTGGTTTCCCCCTAGGGCAGTGCCATTTTTGTATTTTTGAATTTTCTCTTTCCCACCGGAATTGGCTAACTTATCAATTCCAGTCTGGAAGTTGCGATGTACCACTGTATTTTTTGTATCATATAATAGAATCTAGAATTATTTAGAAAAAAAAATATATCCTAAGTCTAATAGAGTTGACAACTTGTTAGACTTTGTCCAATTTTGGGTTTTGTCGCAAGTTATAACTTGTAACATGAAGATCCTTCAAGTCACTTGATAAATCAATCTCTGAGGTGTAAAATTATACAAAATGAAAAAACTTGCATGCTATAAGAGTTTACATTCGTATGTTGGTTGTTTAGAAATCAAAAAGTTGTCCAATGGTGCTTAGGACTATGATTTATATATTTTATCCCTAAAGTCAACTTCTTGCAATGAGCACATATTTCATTACATTTGGAAACATATAGTGGATCTAGACTTTAGAAATTTAGCAAGATTGAGTTTTTTCAAAACGAGGAATTAAAAAGTCACTTAGTTCACTACTTTGAATGCATCACGAATGCATATATTCACCATGTTTTGTGATAAAATTATCATGGTAAACTATATCAAATCAAATTTACACAAACTTGTAAAAACAAATTGGTCAAGTAGTAAACTTGGATTCCTTATATTAATTATATTAATATTATGCATAATTTGTATTAAAAATTATGTAATATTAACTAATTTAATTATAATTTGATATAGTAACTATTGTGTCTATGTTGAAGATTATACTAGTTGAAATTATACAGTTGTAAAATATAGTTAATTATTAGCTAGTGTGCTTGTTATTATAACAATTTTAATTCTAGACATAGTAAACAATATTTTTTGTGTTGAGTACTATATTTCATTATATTATATAAGAGTACTTTTATGTTTACTATTTTAACAATCAAAATCAATTATAACTTATAATAGCAACATAATTTATTGATTATTAAATTAAAATTTTGGAAACCTTATTCCAAAATAGGCATGCCTATCAATGTAATTATTTATATTTTTTATTAAAAGTTAGGCCTACATCATAAATAATAGATTGGCATTAATGATCAATATTTATCAATATTATTAATCTATATTTTAGTTATAGTTTGATGTTATAGTAATTATTATGTCTCGGTTGAATTACTATACTAGGGTAAATATACAAATTACATTGTCAGTAAACACATATAGGCATCAAAACACATACCTCGTGATATATATCACATTGTCAAGATTAAAAAAATCATAAAAGTCAACTAAATTATAACTTTATTATTATTATTATATATGAGTTAAACATACGTTTAAAAAAATATAAACATGTAAGAAGATTTCTAACCATGGAGATTCACCCAACTTTACTATGGAAATTTTTAATTTGTAAATAGCCTTTGATTTGTGACTATTACTAAAATTGTTTTAGAATATTTTGTGGAGGTTAAATCCTTACCATCCACCCAATCATTATTGATAATTACTTAAAATTTTGGAAACTCTATTCCAAAATAAACACATCTATAGGTGTTAAGTCTAGGATATTGACATCATTTTGTACTGAACTATAAAACTATTAAATGGCATGATACAAATGTGTTTGTTACTATAACAATTTTAATTTTCGTTATAGTAACTAAAATTTTGTGTTTTGAGTATTATATTTTATTATAAGAAGTTGGCACCACTTTAGGGTAGAGAAGAGAAAACATTTTATGAGTAAGTCTAGGTTTTACCCTTGTAATGATTAAAAACAAATTATAAATTAGAAAAACAACAAATTTTGTTTTTTATTTTTTATTTTTATTATTTAATTTTTTTTAGTAAAAACTAATTTGATCAAGCTTTATTTCATGAACAATAGATTAGTGTCAGAGAAATTCCTTAAATATAAATTTATTTAATGGCATTGATGTTAATAATGTGTCCAATATTTATTATTAATTTTTTTAATGATAAATGCAATATTTCTAGTGTGTTCTCAAGCTTCTCGCACTCTACAAACCCTAGCTCTTCTTCCGTTGGTGAGATTTTTGTTGATTTTCCATTGTTTTTGTCCCAAGGGGGCCTCTCCCCCTCCACATGATGAAGCAGCGCCCTTCTAGGCATTGGTAGCCTCCCTTGAGAATAAACTGAGAGCAAAGGAGTCGTATTCACAATTTAGTAATAAGTTTGAAAACATTCCTTTTGTTTCTCTTCCTATGGGGTTTCAAAGGACATCTATGACCTTCTTGAACAAAGCACTAGTGAGTAATTTCACAAGTATGTGGTTGTCTCCAAAATCTGAGCAATGGATAGAAAAATCCTGGAAACCAATAATGAAGGGTAATAATGGCCTTTTTTCATGTGGTAATGGATTTCTTGCATTCCTCTTTAAGATTAAAAAGGATAAAGATGTAATTCTCAGGAACGCCCTATAATTTTTTGGGGCCAGAGGAATGTATTTGAATTCATGGTCATTAGATTTTGATCCAGATGGCAATATCCCAAATGAAATTTCGGTCTGGGTTAAACACCTAGGACTCTATTTTCATGTTGGAGTGATGATTGTTTGAAATCAATAGGGAATGGATTGGGAAGATATTTGGATCGAGATGAGCCAAAAGGTCACCAATTTACCTGTGAAACAATATATGTATAATTTGACCTAGAAAAATGATTACCCTCTCAGATCAACCTGACACAAAGGGAATGGATGCATTGACAAGTTTTAGACTATGAAAAACTGCCATTGAAGTGTAGGATTCGTCACGAGTATGGAAATTTTTCTAGGGATTGCAAGTAACCCCAATCAAGAAAAGGGGAAAGTGTGGACACAACTGAAGAAGAACAATGGAAAACTCAGTGAAAGGGAACTAATAGAGTAAAGGAAACACCAAGTAAAAACCCTCTAAGTCAAAACATAAATGAAGCTATGATTTCAAAAATCCCTACGAGGTCCTTCAATCACAAGAATATATTGGCAAGAATATCCTAAGAATGGATATGAAGTACTAGAAAAGGAAGAGGAAATCTTAAAGGAGGAAGAATGGGAAATACATTAACCAAATCTCATAAGGATCACAAACCCAACAGAAAAGGTGCAACCCCTATCTCAGAACAATGGTCGAAACCCATCAGATCTATAAAATTAGGGGCAGGATGTAGATGGAACACCCTTGAAGCAGAGTTAAGATTTGGGAAAGTCATGACAAGAAACACAAGAAACAAAATAAGTTGGGGAGATAAATCGACCAACCATGAGTCATAAAAACTCAAGAAATTAGGAAGACCTTCTAAAAAGGAGGAAAATTTAGGTCGGAAACCTCAAACTACATAAGTTTTCATAACCACGACAAACATAAAACAAGGGAGCGTCAAGGCAGGAGGATGAAATCCCAACGCCCCAAAAACTGAATGAAAGTTATTTCATGGAACACAAGGGGATTTTGAAAGCCCACAAAATCCAAATCTATAAAAGATATAGTTAAAAAACAAAAGTTACATATTCTTCTTCTACAGGAAACACAACTAGAAGAAAATGAGGTCCTAACTCTCTCAATAAAGTTTTGGAGAGATGTGTTGGTGTGGCTCAAATCTCGCAAGGGGAATCTAGTGGTTTGGGTACTTTTTGGATATACTCCCACTTCACATTGATAGATAATGCTAAATCTAGATGTTGGTTCATAGTTCTGTTAGAAAAGAATGACACAAAATAAAAATTCGGCATAGTTAATGTCTATCTTCCAGTAAATTAAGGCGAGAAAAGTGAGTTTTGAGACTCATTAATCAATCTAAAATAAAACCAATGGAATTCAAATAGTATAGTAGGGGGTGACTTCAACACAATTATATATTCCAAGAATAATTACGAGGGTAACATAGTCAAATAACATTATCGATAACGAATGGAGAATTTGGTGAGTGAGTGGAATCTCATATACATCGTCCCAAAAAGGGGAAAATATAATTGGACCAATATTAGAAGTGCAGATGGTCATATAACAGCATGATTGGATCGATTATGTTATCACTCATATTGAACCTCAAGGCTGAGAGAGGAAATCCCGAGGTAACCTCAAACCAAACTTTGGACTTGGTATCTAGCCCTACCAAGTTAGAGAGGGATATCTCGATAAAATCACAGCCAAGAGGGCTGGATGAAAAATATTTTAGGCTAGCTAAGGAGTACAGGGGGTTTTTATTTTGATTTTATGGTTTTTTGGATCAGGAGGAGCCAAACAACTAAGGCAAGGAGATTAGGTCAAAATCTGCAGGGGTTTCAAGGGGCAAGGTAGGTAAAAGGTTTATACATTCAAAGATGATTTTCTGAGGTGAAGAGACTGGTGAGGAGCTAGGGAAAGCATGTGAAATGTATTTTCCCTAAACTGAAGAGAATGAACACATTATACAAAATTTCCCAAAACGGAGCATAAATATATATGGATTCTGCCTTTCAAACTTGAAATCTATTATATTATAGACATGAAATGGTTTATGAATTAACAATACATTCAAATAAATTGATAACAGAGAGGAAACTATGTCTAAAACTCATACTACATGGATCCCAAGAAAATAGCTGCAAATTTCTATTAATGTCCAAGCCAAACTAATATACAAAGATGTCTCTTGATATGCCAAAGCTCCAAATGAGTCCAACCTCTACAAATGACTAAGAAAATACATCAAATAGATCTCAAAATCACTATCCCTAGCCTTAAGGAGTCGAATCCATGAGATAGGGATCAGTTTCACCTACTCCCAAACAAGAATCTGAAGACTATAAAAACTCAACAATTTGCCTCTAAAAGATAGGAAACTAATTCATTTGACCTCTAGAGGACTTATCTAATGTATCTACCCTAGATAAAAGTCAAAACATGACATTTACATTCACCATGACCATTTACATCAGTAATTTTCTCATTTTCCCAAGTAAAAAGTCAAAAATTCAAAATTTTGTTGAAGATGATGAAAACTGCATTTTCTTAGTAAACAAGCAGCGCCGTAAGAGAAAAACTAGCATGTCTTGCAATCAACTTTTGGAGGCCTTCCCATTGTCCAAATAATCTCCATGATAAATCATTGGAAATGTCTCTGAGTCTAGTTTCCAGAAATTCTTTCACTTTATAAAATGGTTTCCATCTGCCTTGTCAAAAACCTATTCTCCCAAGACTGGTAAACATGCAGCACCAAGGCCAAAAATAGGGCAGAAACATGATTTTTTTATGGTTTTTGGCCTTTTTGAGGGACCAGTTTTGCTCCAAATCTCCTTAAACTTTCTAAGGTTGATGTACTCATCACTAGGAACGTGAATATTCTAACCATTTTCCATTTGGATGGCCCAAATAAGAGCACAACGCCAGTGGAATTGCACGTTTAGCACATTTCTGCATGCTAAACTGCCCCAAAAATCAAAATTTGCACAAAGTGCCAAAATTTGGAATTTTCTTGCTGATCAAGGGTTAGAGGCCTAGAGGGACACCTCAGCAAGAATATTCAACTTATCTTTCTCCTTTGACTTGATCAAAGCCCGAATCTTTGCATGGACACGTTTTAGCTTGGCCCTTGCAATACTATTTCTCATGGCATAGTGCTTCGCCATCTTCCTCTAAATATCAGTGTCCTTCTTGTATTTTTCTAAAAATCTCTCCAGATGAAAATTAGCTCTCTGTCTCCGTCAATCTCTATGGTAAGTAGATCACTTGGAGTAAGTTGTTTTGCCAGTTCAGCCTCTTTCTTCCTTTCCCGAGATAAAGCCTTCTTTAGCCCAATTGTCCTTGGTCTCTGTCTCGGAAGCTGATCTTCCTCATCATAACTATCATCACATCTTCCCAAGGTATCATCCAGCAAGGCCCTGGCCTTTCCGGCCTTTCTCTGAGCTCTGATTTCCCTGACCTTAGTAATGGTCTGCTTTGTCTTTAGTTGTTGATTCTCTAGCTCAAGAAAGTCAATCACATTCCTTGCTCTACCAAGATTAGCTTGAAGCTCACTAATCTTGGCATCCTTTCCTTTGATCAATGCATTAGTGATTCTAACCTCATCCTCATCATCAAGATCAACCAACTGAAAGTCCTGCTCAGTTTCATGTTTGTCCTCCTCCTCAACCATGATAGGCTTTGTAGCCTTTTCCTTGCCCTTGCCTACTTGTTTTGTTGATGAAGAAGGCATGGCCCCTTTCACACCATGTGAAGCAAACACATGCATATGGCCTCTCTGATATGTAAAGGAAAATGGCTCAATATCAGTCAATTTGGTGCAAGTTTCCTCAATGTCCCTTTCATTGCTTGATGCTCTGGTATCATGATGTGATGGTGAAGGGTCGTAGAAAGGTGATGAGGTAGGATCAACATGAGGTGAATGGATGTGAGTGGGTGGTGATGTATGAGCAGTGGGATGTGATGGAGAAGTGGATACAGGAGGATGATATTATGAAGGAATATATTGGTCTTGATGGCTAGGTGGAGTAGTGAAAACCTCATTTGAAATGAATGCATCCCATGGAATGTTTTTCTACTGAAGCTGATGCATGACCACCATCTTGATGAGTGAATGATGAAAAAGGCTCTGCATTTGTTTTTTTTAATCCCTCTTTTTCACAATGTAAGCCATCTTGTCAATGCTACGCAAAAGATAGTATGGTATGTGTTGCATTCTAAGTCTAGTGAAATCCATAAGAAGGCGGATATGGTATGAGTAGAGGTGGGAAAACCTTCCCTCACAAGTGAATTATTTCATTATTATCCTCATCATGGGAACATACTAGTCAAGGAGATGAGAAAAAGGGAAAATGGACTTGTTGTGATCTTTATACCTAGGTTTGAGGTATGGTTCAAAATAACTCATGTCCAGGTTTTCTTGTTTAAACCACCTCTCTCCCACACTAGGTATCCCTGTAGCAGTTGCAATAGCATTGGTGGACATCTCAAAAGTAACCCCAGCAAGATTGACCTGCTTTTCATGTAGATTGATGATGAATAATATTGTTAACTCCGAGTGATTTTGGACTTGTTGCACTCTTTCACAGAAATCAAAGCAAGAAACAATGAGAGGAGAGGCCATGATTTCTCTTGTAGTGATGGGCTCAAATATATTTATTTTCCCTCCCTTGTGATCGTTTCTCCTTGGCATTTGTGCCTCACCAACAATGCCATTATCCTCTTCTTCAGACCTTTTCAAATTCTAATTTGTGAAGCCCTAGGGTGTAAGTGAAATGAAATGAAGGAAAATGGGAAGAGATGATTAGCTTGAAAGGTGAACGGAATGAGTGTAGGGAATGAGTGTAGGGACAAGCTAGATCAATGAAATCCCTAAATAAATGAAAATACCTTGTTTATGACTGATATTTTTTTAGGAAGATGAAACAAGGGTATAAATAGTGATCACAAAATTGTAATTAGGGTTTCATTAGGATTTCCATTTCAATTCATTTAAGAATGACCAAATAGCTTAAAAGCAAGGTTAAAATATGTACTTACTTATTTGAGGGCTGTTTGGAGGACTTTGGCAAAGTTTGGAGAAGTTTTTAAGTGATTTAGGTTGCTAGATCACTCAACAACCTTCCCTGGCTAGGCGCGCAACGCCACTGGTGAGCGCGCAACGCTTTTCCAAACGTGCAGCACCAATATACAGGCGCACAACGCCTTCACAAATCACGTTGGAAATTTTGGGCAAGGGTGCAGCGCCGAGAAACTTGGCCCAAATTCGCTCAAAAACCCACAAATTTCTTCTTTGTTGAATGCTTCTTACACTTTGAAAGGAAACAATGACTCTTTTTGAAATGTTTGATGAGATTTTATAGGGATGTGGATTTAATTTAACTTGGAAAACCACTTTTCTAATGGTTGAGGTCTTCTTCCTTTTATCACTGATACTCTTTGACACTTTTTGCATTGCAAGCTTGATGAAGTCATGGAGTTGGATTTTCATTTGCTCACTGAGGCTTGACATAATAGCTTTGACAGCTTGGGATTAAATTATTACATATAGTAGCATAAAATTACATTTGAAAAAATAAAATAAATTACATAGGTGACTTTTTATCAGAATGACATTTTAATAAAAAGTCCTGAAACTGAAAATACAATCTTTAAAACATAATGAAACCATCATGATGATCTTGTTTAATCCCCCTCATCGGAATGAAGGAGTGACCTTGATAAATGAAAAACCCTAATGACCTAATTAGACTACTTTTGACCTGATTTTGAACGAGATTTTGACTTAAAAGATTTTCAAGTGAAAAGAGAATTTCATAGGTGTTTTTACGCTCAAAGAGACATGCGAATGAGTCAAAAAATATGAATCTTGGAGGGAGAAAAATTTTATTTGAAAAGGACAACCACCAGTGGAACAATTTTATGTCATGACCTAACAGAATGATTAATAAATTATTCAATATGGGACACCTAAGATGCACATGCAAATGTGTTTTGATCCCTGGTGGAAGTATGAAAAGACTGACACTAGCATTGGCCTTATTAGGGATGGCAGCTCCTTAGAGGTGTCAAGAACACCATATACCAAGTGCCTAACCATTGGGTAAATACGGTCAAACAATCCAAAAGACTACAAATAACTTTAACTGACTCAAAAACCATTTAAAGAAACTGAAAATGACTCAAAAACTAACTCTGACTCAGACTAAAACACAACTGACAAACTGAAAAATATGCTCAGAACTAAGCTTATTCAACAAAAACTACTCTAATTGATCCATACATCACTTGATCAAGTGAAATGGAACAACCAATGCAACCATGTAAGCATTCTAGCTATTGTTTGAATTCTCTGTAAGTGCTTGCTTATAAGCAAGAAGAGAGAACTATTGAAAGGAAACTCCCATGAAAACTTGTCAACAGACTGACCTTGCAAAGCATGAGCCCACCGAATGACCTCAATAATTCTGAGAAAGGATCTTCATAGGAATACATATTGATTTCCAGCCCATCTAATACGTTACTACTATACTCTAGGTAGTCTTTGTACCTTGTTTTTAAATTTTCCTAACATTTGTGCTCTCTTTCTTTGACGACTGCACGAAGTTGACAAAAGGATCTTGAAACTCGTGAATGACTAATTTTTCATGATGATTAACAGTAAAACAAGAATATTCTTCATTACTCTCCTTATATGACTGCAAATCTTGGTATGAATTTTGTAATGAAACCCCTACTGAACAAAACAATGAAGTCGACTGTAGGATCAGGTTTATATCAACACTCTTTTCAGGCTCACAGTTAGCTAATGGAGAAGGACTTTTACTGCAGATATCATCTAACACATCCGCTATTGGGTCATGAAAAAATTGAAAATACTGCTGCAACCTATTTCCCATTGTTTCTAATAAGACTAAATGACTTTCTACAGGTTGCTCATCCTTTGCTTTAGAGATATTATGAAATTTTTCCTTCAAAAACTGAAATGCTTCAAAACACAATGGTACATAATCATCTTGTATCATTTGATCATATGTTTCAGCTTCCAAGCCTTCATCTACAACTTGAAATTCAATGGCATTCGGTGGCTGCAAATCAGGAGCTAAGGAGGATTCTATGTCGCAAATGATTTCCTCAACCATTTCAGGAGAAGGTTTCTCATTAACAACTTGCTCAAGAAGTTCATTATCTACCTCAACCTCAACATCAAAACTGAAAGACTGTTGATTTCTAATCTTGGAAAAAATTTCTTTCAGAAACTAAAATGAATAAAAACATAAAGGCAAAGATCCTTCACTTATTTCAAAATTTTCAGCATTTTCCTCATCTCTGTCATCAAAAATATGCATCCGTTGATCACTGTTTTCAAGTTGCTGCAATTGAACTTCCTCCCACAAACCAATTGTTGATTGCTCTACAAGTTTAGCTTCAGTTTGGAGAACATAATCATCACCATACTGATCAAACTTTGGCAAATAATTAATATAAGTAATGTCACCAATCATACACATTAGATTATCATATTGTTTCTCATCGAATTGATCTACAAATCCATTTTATGATCTATGGTGGCTGGGATTAGCAGGAAAATATTTAGGGTTTGCAATCTCTTCTTTTTCTGGGATAAGTGGGTCATGATGATCTTGAATGGAAAATACATCTCTCATGGTGATCTGTTGCATCATTTCCTCTATTGTACTTACCAAAATGTCGAGCTTTACCTTTGAAGATGTCAGGTGCTCTGCAATTTTCTTCTTCTCTTCTTCCTTCAGCTTTTCCCTTCTGATCAGCAAATAAGCCTCTACATCTACTGCATTGTTATGCATCTCTTCAAGTGTTGTGAGGTTTCCTTCTCTCAGTTGAAACTCCATTTCTGGATCAAAGGCATCCAGATAATGTAAGAGAGCTAAGCCAAGAGGAGGTCTTATATCAGCGGGTATTGAATAATAGACTTGATTGAATCTGGCATAAAATTGTTGTATTGTCTCCCCTAGTTGTATTTTCAGCTGGAAATACTCTTCTAGAATCAGGAAAGGGTTTTGTTTGACCACCCACCTATCGAGGAAAACTTTGATGAACTGTGAGAAATCTAAGATGCTCGTGGCAGGCAAGTTTTTAACCAACTCTTGACTCTACCTGGCAAAGAAAGAGCAAATAGCCTGATACTGACATCCTCTTTGTCAACTTAAAAATGGTCAAGGAAAGTCTCAAAATTCTGCATTTGTCTCTCAGCAGTGATGTTGTCATATTCACCATCAAACCTCGGCAGATATAGGTAATGGATTTTAGGGAAAGCATGGAGTATAGGAGGTAAGATGAGTGGTTTGTATCGGTCTGGAATTTTGCAAGGTGTAGGAGTGTGTACAGAAGTTGTAGGATCAACCTTGATCTCTTTAGGCTCATCAATTTGAAGATGAAAATCATAATATTCAGAAAAAATATGTGGACCAAGATCAAAGGAAAACTCAGTATTTACACTTTTCAAATTGGTAGAATCAAGATTTTAATCATCTTTATCCTACAAAAAACTCTGGAAAAATTTCAGCATAGTTTCAAGAAAATAAAAGAAGTAATCTACAAGAAATAAAATTAGATCTTGAATACAATTCCACTTTTAATACCTGACCTTCGTGTAAGATCCTTCCATTTTCCTACTGGCAAGGTCGATCCTCCAGTGGAGTCTTTACATCAATTTGGAGTCGCCAGGTGAAGAGTTCAGCCTTCATATGCATCTGATTGATGTCCACCTTTAGCAATCAAATCTAAAATTTGTCGTTCTTTCCCATGGAATATATGATCTTTTGTCTTCCCTAGTATGGTCGCCAAAATGTTATCACTCAGATTGAACCTCAAGGCTAAGAGAGGCAATCTCGAGGTAACCTCAAACCAAAATTTGGACTTGGTATCTAGCCCTACCAAGTCAGAGAGGGATCTCTCGATAAAATCACAGCCAAGAGGGTTGGATGAAAAAAAATTTAGGCTAGCTAAGGAGTACAGGGGGTTTTGATTTTGATTTTAGGGTTTGCTGGATCAGGAGGAGCTAAACAGCTAAGGCAAGGAGATTAGGTCAAAAAATGTATGGGTTTCAAGGGGAAAGGTAGGTAAAGGTTTAGACATTCAAATATGATTTTTTGAGGTGAAGAGACTGGTGAGGATCTAGGGAAATCATGTGAAATTTTCTTTCCCTAAACTGGAGAGAATGAACACATTATACAAAATTTCCAAAAATAGAGCATAAATACATATGGATTATGCCTTTCAAACTTGAAATCTAGCATATTATAGACATGAAATGGTTTATGAATTAGCAATACATTCAAACAAATTGATAACATAGAGGAAACTATGTTTAAACTCAGACCACATGGATCCCAAGAAAATAGCTGCAAATTTCTATTAATGTCCAAGCCAAACTGATATATAAATATGTCCCTTGATATGCCAAAGCTCCAAATGAGTCCAACCTCTATAAATGACTGAGAAAA
The DNA here is from genome assembly GCA_034641835.2 of Pinus albicaulis. Classification (NCBI taxonomy): domain Eukaryota; kingdom Viridiplantae; phylum Streptophyta; class Pinopsida; order Pinales; family Pinaceae; genus Pinus; species Pinus albicaulis. The sequence goes on along the minus strand of CM076578.1, from coordinate 1,133,891,709 downwards.
TACATCAAATAGACCTCAAAACCACTCTCCATGGCCTCAAGGGGTCGAATCCATGAGACAGGGATCAGTTTCACCTACTCCCAAACAAGAATCTGAAGACTAGGAAAACTCAACAATTTGCCTCTAAAAGAGAGGAAACTAATTCATTTGACTTCTAGAGGACTTATCTAATGTATCTACCCTACATAAAAGTCAAAAAAAGACATTTACATTCACCATGACCATTTACATCTGTAATTTTCTCAAATTTCCCAAGTTAAAAGTCAAAAATTCAAAATTTTGCTGAAGATGATAAAAATTGCATTTTCTTGGTAAACGTGCAACACCGTAAGAGAAAAACTAGCCTGTCTTGAAATCAAATTTTGCAGGCCTTCCCCTTGTCCAAATAAGCTCCATGATAAATAATTGGAAATGTCTCTAAGTCTATTTTCCAGAAATGCTTTCACTTTCTAAAATGGTGTCCATCTGCCCTGTCAAAAACCTATTCTCCCAAGACTCGTAAGCGCACGGCGCCAAGGCCAAAAATAGGGCAGAAACATGATTTTTTGATGGTTTTTGGCCTTTTTGAGGGACCAATTTTGCTCCAAATATTCTAAACCTTTCTGATGTTGATGTACTCATCACTAGGAACATGAATATGCTGACCATTTTCCATTTGGATGGCCCAAAAAAGAGCGCAATGCCACGTTTAGCGCATTTCTGCATGCCAAACTATCCCAAAAATCAAAATTTGCACAAAGTGCCAAAATTTTGAATTTTCTTGCTGATCAAGGGTTGGAGGCCTGGAGGGACACCTCAACAAGAATATTCAACTTCTACTTCTCCTTTGACTTGGTCAAAGCCCGAATATTTGCATGGGCACATTTGAGCTTGGCCCTTGCAATCCTGTTTCTCATGGCATAGTGCTTCGCCATCTTCCTCTGAATATTAGTGTCCTTCTTGGCTTTCTATAACAAGCTCTCCAGATGAAAATTGGCTCTCTCAAGCCAAGACTCTCTGTCTCTGTCAATATCTATGGCAAGCAGCTCACTTGGAGTAAGTTGTTCTACCAATTCAGCCTCTTTTTGCCTTTCTCAAGCTAAAGCCTTCTTTAGCCCAATTGTCCTTGGTCTTTGTCTCGGAAGTTGATCTTCCTCATAATCACTATCATCACATCTTCCCAAGGTCTCATCCAGCAAGGCCTTGGCCTTTATGGCCTCTCTCTCAGCTCTGATTGTCCTGACCTCACTAATGTTTTGCTTTGTCTTTAGCTGTTGATTCTCTAGCTCAAGAAAGTCAATCACATTCCTTTCTCTACCAAGATTAGCTTGAAGCTCAATAATCTTGGCATCCTTGCCTCTGATCAATTCATTGGTGATTCTAACGTCATCCTCATCATCAAGATCAATCAACTGAAATTCCTACTCAGTTTCATGTTTGTCCTCCTCCTCAACTATGATAGGCTCTGTAGCCTTTTCCTTGCCCTTATCTACATGTTTTGTTGATAAAGAAGGCATGGCCCCTTTCACACCATGTGAAGCAAACACATGCATGTGGCCTCTCTGATATGTAAAGGAAAATGGCTCAATATCAGTCAATTTGGTGCAAGCTGCCTCAATGTCCCTTTCACTGCTTGATGCTCTGGTATCATGATGTGATGGTCAAGGGTTGTAGAAAGGTGATGAGGTAGGATCAACATGAGGTGAATGGATGTGAGTGGGTGGTGATGTATGAGCAGCGAGATGTGATGGAGAAGTGGATATGGGAGGATGAGATGATGAAGGAATATCTTGGTCATGATGGCTAGGTGGAGTAGTGAAAACCTCATTTGCAATGAATGAATCCCATAGAATGATTTTCTACTGAATCTGATGCATGACCACCATATTGATGAGTGAATGATGAAAAAGGATCTCCATTTTCTGATTGTAATCCATTTTTGGCACAATGTAAGCCATCTTGTCAATTCTATGGAAAAGATAGCATGGTATGTGTAGCATTCTAACTCTAGTGAAATGCATAAGAAGACGGATATGGTATGAGTAGAGGTGGGAAAACCTTCCCTCACAAGTGAAGTATTTCATTATTATCCTCATCATGGGCACGTACTAGTCAAGGAGACGAGAAAAAGGGAAAATGGACTTGTTGTGATCTTTATACCTAGGTTTGAGTTATGGTTCAAAATAACTCATGTCTAGGTTTTCTTGTTTAAACCACCTCTCTCCCACACTAGGTATCCCTTTATCAGCTACAATGGCATTGGTGGACATCTCAAAAGTAACCTCAACAAGATTGACCTTCTTGTCATGTAGATTGATAATGAATAATCTTGTTAACTCTGGGTGATTTTGGACTTGCTGCACTCTCTCACAGAACTCAAAGCAGCCCACATGTTTAAAACAAGAAATAGTGAGAGGATAGACCATGAGTTATCTTGTATTGATGGGCTCAAATATGTTTATTTTCCCTCCCTTGTGATCATTTCTCCTTGGCATTTGTGCCTCACCAACAATGCCACTATCCTCTTCTTCAGACCTTTTCAAATTCTAATTTGTGAAACCCTAGGGTGTAAGTGAAATGAAATGAAGGAAAATGGGATGAGATGATTAGCTTGAAAGGTGAAGGGAATGAGTGTATGTAATGAGTTGAGGGACAAACTAGATCAATGAAATCCCTAAATAAATTAAAATACCTTGTTTATGACTGATATTTTTTTAGGAAGATGAAACAAGGGTATAAAAAGTGATCACAAGCTTGTAATTAGGGTTTCATTAGGGTTTCCATTTCAATTCATTTAAGAATGACCAAATAGCTTAAAATCAAGGTTAAAATATGTACTTACTGCTTTGAGGGCTATTTGGAGGACTTTGGCAAAGTTTGGGGAAGTTTTGAAGTGATTTACGTCGCTAGATCACTCTGCAACCTTCCCTGGCTAGGCACGCAATGCCACTGGTGAGCGCGCAACGCTTTTCCAAACACGCAGTGCCAATCTGCAGGTGTGCAACACCTTCACAAATCACATTGAAAATTTCGGAGAAGGGCGCAGCGCCAAGGTACAGGCGCGCATCGCCAAGGTACAGGCGCGCAACGCCAGTGCAAACGCGCAACGCCAAGTGCAGAATATGCAGCCCCGAGAAACTTAGCCCAAATTCACTCAAAAACTCACAAATTTCTTCTTTTCTAAATGCTTCTTACACTTTTAAAGGCAACAATGACTCTTTTTAAAATGTTTGATGAGCTTTTATAGGCATGTGGATTTAATTTAACTTGGAAAACCACTTTTCTAATGTTTGAAATCTTCTTCCTTTTATCAATGATCCTCTTTGACACTTTTTGAATTGTAGGCTTGATGAAGTCATGGAGTTGGCTTTTCATTTTCTCACTGAGGCTTGACATAATAGCTTTGACAGCTTCGGATCAAATTATTACATATAGTAGTATAAAATTACATTTGAAAAAATAAAATAAATTACATAGGTGACTTTTTATCAAAATGACATTTTGATAAAAAGTCCCGAAACTGAAAATACAATCTTTAAAACATAATGAAACCATCATGATTATCTTATTTAATCCCTATCATATATGTGCTAACCTCATCGGAATGAAGGAGTGACCTTGATAAATGCAAATCCCTAATGACCTAATGAGACTGCTTTTGACCTGATTTTTAATGAGATTTTGACTTCAAATATTTTCAAGTGAAAAGAGCATTTAATAGGTGCTTTATGCTCAAAGAGTCATGGGAATGAGTAAGCAAATATGAATCTTGGAGGGAGAAAAAATTTATTTGAAAATGACAACCACCAGTGGAGAAATTTTATGTCATGACCTAACGGAATGATAAAAAATTTATTCAGTATGGGACACCTAAGATGCACATGCAAATGTGTTTTGATCCCTGGTGGAAGTATGAAAAGACTAACTTAACATATTCCTTCTACACAAAAATTGTCTTATCAATGGAATTGAGTGTGTATCTACAATTTTAGCTTAGGGGGACTCGAATAATTGACCCATTATATTGGAGATAGACTTCTTAGAAGACTTGAGACTGATCCCATTTCGATACAATCCAAGTTGGATACAAGAATATGGAGTAGTAAATCTAATAAAACAAGCATGGTTAATTTTGGTGTTTGCATCTCCCACCTTTGTGTGGGAATCCAAACTCAGATGTGTAAAAGAGGCCCTCAGATCTTGGGAAAGGAATAACTTTAAACCCCCAAGGAAAGAAAAACTATAGCTTATCAAGCAATTGGAAAATCACCACCACTTGATGGGCTTTAGGCTAGTGGGGGAGGGACACGTAGAGAAGGAAAAGAAATTAAGTAAACATATCCATGAAATAAATAGACAGGAAGAGGAATATTGGAGGATCAAATCATGCAGCACATGGTAAAAGGAAGGGGGTCAAAATACATCATTTCTTCATAAACATGCCAAGACTAAGGAAATGTGAAATCAATTCAAAGAAATCATTCTTGCTGGAAAACCCAAAATATCATATTTCCCTCAGATAAAGCGAGAATATTTCCTTCACTTTTAGGCTCTATACTTCGAAGGCAAGGAGAATGACAAGAGAAAAGTAAGGAATTTTCTCTCTTATCTCCCATCAATAGTCTCAGACTCAGAAAATCGGCAACTCATTAAGACTATAGAGGAGAAAGAAGTCATTGAGGCAATTTGGTCCTTAGATTTGGATAAATCCCATGGTCCATACGGTTTTTCAATCAAATTATAGAGATCCTTCTGGAAACTAATCACAAAATATTTAATGATAATGCTCAATTCATCCATGAAAAAAGATAAATTGGGAGGGAGAAAAAAATCCTCTTTCCTTTCCTTTATTCACAAATAATTAAAAGTAATAAACTTTTCTCTCTTCAGGCCCATCTCTTTGTGCAACTTATCGTATAAAATTTTTACCAAGGTTATAGCAAACAAGCTAAGGAAATTTTTTCCCACAATAATATCAAAAAATCAGGGAGGCTTCATGCGACACCGTCAAATTTTGGACAATGTCATATTAGTACAATGGGTTATTCATTGAAGCAAAGAGAGAGATCTAGGCATCGTCATCAAATTAGACATGGTCAATGCCTTTGGCTGGGTAAGACACTCATCTTGTTTTCTATTCTAGAAAAATTTGGATTTGGTAGTGATTTTTTTAAATCGATAAAGGTAATATGTATTAGCACCCCATGAATTGATCCTTTGATTAATGGTCGACCATGTTGGAGATATGATGTAATTGATGTCAATAGGTGGCACAAGTTTCAGGAAGATGCCTCATCAGAATAGGTTCCAAGCACAAGAAGCGGAACTAAGGAGAAACATCGATGAGAGGTGTGAAGAGCCTTTGGACCCATTTTTTTTGTAGCAAACCACCTCAAATATAGGTTAAACCCACTAGAAAACTCATTCCAGTGATATTTTGAAGCTTGAAAATGGACTCTTATATCATAAGATAGAGCCAATCAAAGTTTGGTGACCACAAGTCAAAGATAACAGAAATGAGAAGTTGGTTAGGTGAGATTTGGCACATAGCCAAAGCTATCAAAAGTACCAAACCTAGCGGAAAATCTTTGTGGAGCATCCAAAATAAGGATTGGGCTGACATGGATGGAGATTGCAATAGCAGGGAGCATTTATATTAGCTCAGGTGGAGCCCACCCGATGGAGTCCACCGGGCAGATATACCCCAGCGGTTTGCAACAGACTCTAGCATGGATGCATGGAGTGTGATGACTCCAGCATATGATGTCATCCCAATGGAGGAGAGCTCGCCGGTATAACCCCAGCTCAACCTTTTGGCACACAAAATGTCAAGTGTCGGGAGGCTCGCACCAGGACATGGCAACAAAGCGTCATCCAATGAAAAATGAGCAGAGGCCCCACTCTGAAATCTCATCCTGTTGAGTGTGACCTCATAGAAGAAATATCATAGGCATAACATAGAGGCAGTGCAGCAGAGTGTCGGCTCGACGAAAAGAAAAAAAATGGCTTGAACCCAACAATTTTTAACAAAATTATTATAAAGGAAATCACTCACAAAACCAAGGATTGAGGTACCCTTTCTCTCTCCTCCGACAAGAAAGGTGACAACATACAATTGGATCAGGTGACACAAGTGATGATGCCAGCATAAGCTAACCAACAGTGTACATGTGGTAATCATATTTGGAAACCCGACAATTTTTAACAAAAAATTTAAGGAAATCACTCATAAAACCAAGGATCAAGGGACCCTTTCTCTCTCATCTGACAGAAAAGGTGGCAACATACAATTGGCTTAGATGACACAAGTGATGATGCCAACATAGGCCAACCAGCAGTGTAAATGCGGCAGTCATATTTGGAATTTAGGGCATCCAAAAGGCCCATTTTTAGGTGACTTGTGTCACCAATCATTGGTCAACACATGGTATAGGTGATGTCAACATGATGTTATCATGTTGGATGGAGCCCAGCAGTTTTTTAAGAGTGTGCAGAGAGCAAGTTCCAGGTAAATGGAGCATCGAGACACATCGACATTGACAGGTTTGCAAGTGGAAACCAATCAAAGCACATACGGGTGGTCCCCACGAGACACATCAACCTAATGTTTTATAAAGAGACACAAATGAATAGCAGCTAGATAGGGAGCTACGACCTTAGTGCTAGCATGAAGTAATATGGAGCATAGAACCAAGGGTGTGGAGTTTTTAAAAGAAAATGAGTCGTGGAGGCTCTTAAAGCAACTTAGCACTTGGCCTTTGGTCATTTTGTGTAGAAATAAGACAAATGGCATGGATCCATTAAATTAGGTATTTGGTCCACGAAGGGCTTAAACAGACTAAGTGCTTGAAGGCCTATCCAGTGGCCATGAACACCTTGTCATATGGGTCTACCAAAATCTGAAGCACTACCAAAAATCTGTTAAAAGACCATAATTGCATAAATATGAAGAAAAACTCAGAGTTTTTCGAACAACAATATTATAATTTGACACTTAAAGAGCACATCCAAAGGAGTCAGATGAATAGGACAAAGGAAAAATTAAAGGAAAATGCTAGATCTAATGCAAGATGCATGTCAAAATTATCAAGCCAAAAATTCTTTTTAAGTAGGGCTGAGAAAAATGTTTGGTACATAGAAGTGATGTGAGTTATGTGAGCAAGTTGTAGTGAAGATGTTAGTGTTTTCTCAGTAATCAGAGATTTCTTAAGGTGTTGGTGATTGAATATATTGTTTGATTTTCAAGGAAAATTTGGAAATCATTGTTTTTTAGTGTGAAAATGGATGAAAAATGAACCAGTGAGTGTCAAGCAAGTTGTAGCTTTCAAATCGAGGGAGTTGTAGTTGAAAATTTTGGGAGTTGTAGCTTCATGTTGGTTGTAGCTAGAAAATTGTAGCAACAAGTCATAGCTTTCCCTATGAAAGAATTGAAGAGCAGTTTCAATTTTTATTTTTTATTTTTTTTTGTTCCATTGTTATTGTTGAGACTATATATTGTCATGATTATTTAAATTAATTGTGAAAGTACTTTGTGGTGACCTAGTGTTCGAACACAAGTAAAAAAATTAAATTAAATTTGTAAAAAATCATAAAATACTGATTCAACCCCACCCCCTTCCCCCCCCCCCCTCCCCCACCCCCTCTTAGTATTGTCCTGGTTTTCAACAATTGGTATCAGATCCAAGTTACTTCATATCAGTTTAACAGATGGAAGAAATATCAAGGAACATGGAAAACCAGGAAGGAGGATTTACCAACAGATCACCCATGTTCAATGGAAAAAACCATGTGTTTTGTAAAGTAAGGATGAAGACCTACATTCAATCATTTGGAATTGATGTGTGGGATGTTGTGGAAGAAGAATATCAAAGGCCTCCAATAGTGGTAGCCAAAGATAAAAATATGGAGTTCACATGCAATGCTAAATCCATGAATGCTCCGCTTGTTGGCTAACCTAAATCAGATCTTGTCAAAGTAATGGAATGCACATATGCCAAAGCTATTTGGGACAAGATGAGAAATTTTTGTTCGGTGTGTGTTATATACTTTCCACGACTAGTCGCATGCTCCGGGAAAAAAAAATTGGACCCTATATTAGGTGGGCGGGCCTACCTATGGTTTTGTGCATGGGTTTTTCACATGGTTTTGGGCATGATGGTTTTATGTCCATGGTATTTTGTAGATCTGGTCAAGGGAACTATGGTTATGTTCTAATCTAGGGTTAATTAATTGGGGTTTATGAATGCTTCAGCAAGTACATATATGTATTGTAACATTGAAAGGAATATAATGAAAAATCAATATGGTAGTTACAGGGGAAAATATCTATGTATATGTGTTTCATGTGTATGTTCTCGCCATTATTTTTTTTTGTTTTTAAGAATTCTTTTGCAGATAATTTCTATACAGGGTTAAAACCTACAGTTGCTATGAAGGAGACAACAAGCTGAAGAAATCTAAATTCCAAGGGTATAAGATGCAATTTGAGTCTTTAAGTATGCATGATGATGAATATATTGAAAAGTGTTTCTTAATAATTGATTAGGTTTTAAACACCATAATAGGGCTCTATGAGAATATAGATGAATTTGTTGTAGTTAAAAAGGTGTTAAGATCTCTTCCTAGAAGGTTTAATCCAAATGTGTCAACCATAGAAGAAATGACCAATATGAACTCTCTCATTGTAGATCAATTACTTGGTATACTCACTGCCTATGAGATGAGAATTTTGAAAGGAAATATTCTAGCCAAATAATCAACCTTCAAAGTATAAATTAAGTGCAAATAATATCATTATGACTCTTGTGAAATAGATGAAGAAGAATCCAACTTTCTGAGGAAGCTCAAGTGAGGATCAGAAAAGTATAAAGGTCAGTTACCCTTCAAATTTTTTAATTGTGGAAAATTTGGTCATTATGCATCAAAGTGTCCAGAAAAGAATAATAAATGTTGTGAGCTTCAAGAAATATTCAAGAAAGTTAAAAAGGAAAAAAAGAAGGCTAAGAAGAGGGGATTTTATGTTCAGGAGGAGAGATCATTGGAAAGTGAAACTAGTCAATCCTCAGATGAGGACAGAGATGATGAGAGCCTTAATAATTCAAATTGACACTATAAATTCTGATGATGAAGAGGGAGAAGTAGATCTTGAAGGATATCTGGTAAGTTCACTTAAGGAAATAGAGAGGTTTAGAAAGAAAAACAAAACCTAGAAGGAGTATTTGATAAAAAAAAAGGTTGTTGTTGAGCCATTGCTTTTCCAAATAGAAGAAGATAAGAAGATGCAGGAATCCTTAAACCAGCAGTTGAATGAAAATAATCAAGCATGTGAAAGGCTAGAAGGAGAAATTTTGTTTTTGAAGAAGGATTTGGAGAAGGCTAAAACGCAGCTTAGTTTCAACCAAAAATTTGGAAAAGGGACTGAAGATTTGAACAAGATATTGGAAGCACAACAAGTCTCTTCAGATCGTAGTGGTCTTGGCTTTGAAGTTGATTCCATCACAGTAGATGAATTAAAATGAAAGAAACAAATTACCTTTGTTCTAGCAGTGAATAAATTGATTTTGCAACAGCAAAATGGAGACATGCAACCCAAAAATCAGATCCATAAAAATCAGCAACAACAAAGGCTGAACGTTTTCCAACCAAATAGAACTGCCCAGAATTCACCCCAACATAGAATTCAACCTTCCAGGTACAATGATATTTTCCCAAGGTATTGTTTGACATGCACAAATTTTGGTCATATAGCAGCAAATTGCAGAGTCAATATTTCCTACAAGCAACTCAAATCCATAAGAAGATTTCAAAAGTGGAAAAACATACCTAGGTACAATAATTATTTTTCTCCTCTATATTATCTGGTCCAATGTTTTAAATGTCAAATTTTTTGGCATATAGAAACAAATTTCAAACTCAAGGAGAAGAAGATAGAGCCAATTATTGATCAGCTTAAACATAAGCACAAAATCTGGAAAGAAAAGGAGAAATCAGAGGAATGTGATATTACTTTGTATGCACATAATTAAGGGAGCCATTGGTATGTAGACAGTGGTTGCTCCAAGAACATGTCAGGAGATAGAAGAAATTTTTTAACATTGAAACTACTTGACAAAGATAATGTGACTTTTGGCAACTATGCTTAAGGAAAAATTATTGCAAAAGAAGTGGTCATTCTATCGAATGGAAAAGGTAAAGGCAATAATGTTTTATATGTTGATGGGATAAAGCATAACCTGCTTAGTATATCTCAGATGTTTGATCAAGGCTATGATGTGATATTTAAATCCAAAAATAGTCAAATGAAGTCTACAAGAACATGTAAGATAGTTGTTGAAGCTATGAGAAAACACGATAATGTATATGTGCTCAAAGAGAAAACAGATAGGTGTTGCTCGTCAAAGATTGATGAGAGTTGGTTATGGCATAAAATACTTGTACATCTCATAATTTTATTGGATAGTCAATATTATAATAAGGAAAAAAAAATCAAGGATTTTCCTAGGCTTTCAAAGCTAGAGAATACTATTTGAAAATTCTACCAACTGGGAAAGAACACTCAAGTTCCATTCAAGGCCAAAGATAACTCATCAACAAATACATTATATCTAGCACACATGGATCTGTGTGGACCATCCATAATCCAATCACCCATAAGTAAATTATCTTTTATGCTAATAATTGATTATTTCAGCAGGATGATGCGGATTTCTTTCCTCGGAGAGAAATCTGAAGCTTTTGAGAAGTTTAAGGAGTTCAAAGTTATGTATATGAATGAAACTGATTGCAAAATCAAAGGCATAAGGTATGACAATGGAGGTGAGTTCACTTCAAAATAATTTAATGAATTTTGCAAGAAGAATGGTGTCAAAATGTAGTTTATAATAGCAATGATTCCCCAACAAAATGGAGTAGCAAAGAGAGAAAACAAATCGGTGCAACAATTATCCAGAGCCACGATGAACGAAAGGAATGTTCAACAAAGGTTTTGGGAAAAAATTATTCATACAAAATTGGTTATCCTCGACAAATCTCATTTTAGACCGAATGGCGAGAAAACCCCCTATGACATATGGTAGACCTACAACAATTAAGCACTTCAAAATTTTGGAAGCAGATGTTAAATCAAACTAAAATATGAGAAACATGGAAAATTCGACGCAAGAGCATATGAAGGAATTTTTTTGGGATATTCACACAACATAAAAGGACACTTATGCTATAATAAAATTAACAAGAGGGTCATTGATTGTATTGATGTCAAAGTGGATAAAAAGTTGAGAAATAAGAGAAACAACCAGTAAAAACCAACGTTGATGAACCTGTCAACATTATTGAAGAATATGTTGAGCCATATGCAAAGAAAGATGATGAAGAAACCTCCATTCCTCAAGCCAAATATTCCCTAATTAATGTACAAAATCACCACCAAGCTGATTAGATTGTTGGTGAATTAAATATTGGTTTTCAGACAAGAAGGAAGTTTCTCAATCCCCCTACACAAGCACATGTTGCCTTGTTTTCCATGGAGGAACCAAAGGATGTTGTAAAAGCTAGTCAATATCAACATTGGTTAAAAGTAATGAATGAAGAATTGGACCAAATAGAGAAACATCAAACTTGGGAACTTGTTCCAAGACTTGCTAATAAGAATGTCATTGGCACAAAGTGAGTTTTCAGGAATAAATTGAATGATTCTGGAGAAGTGATATGAAACAAGGCTAGATTGGTATACAAAGGATATGCACAAATAGAAGAACTGGACTTTATGAGACTTTTAATTATGTTGCTAGACTAGAAGCAATAAGAATTTTTTTGGAATTTGATTGCTTTGAGAAATTCAAAATCTATCAAATAGGTGTCAAATATTCCTTTCTCAATGGAGAACTATAGGAGGAAGTATACATAGAGCGGCTAGAAGGTTTTCAACTAACAGAGAAACCAAATTATGTTTGCAGACTCAAGAAGGAATTGTATGGTCTCAAGAAAGCCCTAGAGCTTAGTATTCCAAGCTAGAAAGCTACTTTCTCAAGTGTGGATTTAAAAGAGGTGCAACTGACATTAACTTATATTTCAAAGCAAAGGATGGAAAGCTTATAGTTTTGGTTGTATATGTTGATGAAATTATCATTTCCATTATTCAGATTTTCTAACTAGTGAATTTGCAGCTGATACAAAGGTCAAGTTCCATATTTCCATGCTTGGATAGCTATCATATTTTCTTATATTGCCAATTGCGTAGACCCTTAAAGGATTTTTATCTCTTAAATAAAGTATCTCAAAGAAGTGTTGAAGAAATATTGCATGGAATAATTCTCCTTAGTGAGCACTCTAATGATGATAGGTTACAAACTTAGAAAGATTGATGAATCTCTAGCAGTGCACTAGAATTTATATATATCCATCATTGGTAGCCTCTTATATTTGAGAGCTTCAAGACTAGACATCATGTAGGTCATTTCTATAGTTGGAAGATTCCAAGCAGCTCCCACACAAAGCCATCTACTAGAAACAAAAAGGATTCTTAGATATCTCAGAGCAACATTGGATTATGGACTATGGTACCCGAGAGGTAAAGATTTTTCATTCATTTTTATACTAATCTTGATTGTGCAGGTGATGTATATGATCGAAAGAGCACATGTGGTGGTACTTTATTTCTTGGATAATTTCTAGTCTCATGGTTGAGCAAGAAGAAAGTTTCCATTTCCTTATCTATAGCTGAAGCAGAGCATATGGCAGCAGCTTATTGTTGCACTCAAATTTTTTGGATGAAGTAGACCTTGCAAGATGTAGAATTTTTCTATGATTAGCCTATTTCTATTATTTGTGACAACACAAGTGCCATAAGCATGTCCAAGAATCCAGTTTTTCACTACAAGACAAAGCATATTCCAATCAGGTATCATTTCTTGAGAGAGAAGGTTGTAAATCATATTGTGAAGTTGGAGTACATTTCTACCAAAGAAAAAGTTGTTGATATTTTCACCAAGCCACTTCCTAGAGAACAATTTTATTATTTGAGGAAAATATTGGGAGTTTTTCCTCTCGCCTCCCTACACTAGCTCTTCCTTCAAGAGGGAGAACAAAGATTTTTGTACCTTAAACATATCAATATTTACATTGTCAGGTCCATAGGATCAACATGACCAGAATGATTGTTGACAAAAGGAGTGTGGCAACATGGTGAGGATTTTGGTGTCTTTTCCATTGATGCCAAAGGGGGCGAATAGTACTCAAACAAAACGAATAAAAGGGAGAAATAATAGTGATCAAACAAAGAGTAAAAGGAGAGGTTCTAATTATCAAGCCACAACAAGAGAAACGGCATGAAAGAACAACAATAGCATTATCGCAGCAGTAGCATCAAAGCATAAGAGAAGTACATCTCAGGGGGAGTAGTACTCAAAAGAGCCAATCAAATTTTGATAATAATGTTTTTCTTGATCTTGGTGTTGACATCAATGCCAAAGGGGGGTAATGTTGGAAATATGTTATCATTGATGTCAACATATGGAAACAGGTGGCACAGGTGTCAATAAGATGCCTCAGTAGAATAGGTTCCAAGAACAATAAGCATAACTATGGAGCATCATGGTTGATAGGTGTGTGGAGCATTTGGAGCCAATTTTTGTGTATAAGACCACCTAAAATATAGGTTAATCCCACTTAGATAGAAATTTATTGGAAATATATTTCTAGTGATATGTGGAAGCTCGAAAATGGCCTTCTAGATCATAAGATAAAGCCAGTCAAAGTTTGGTGACCTCAAGTCAAAGATAGCATAAATAAGAAGTTGGTTGGGTGAGATTTGGTGCATAGCCAAAGTTGGCAGAAGTGCCAAACCCAGTGGAAAATCTTAGCAGAGTGGAAAAATTAAGGACTGAGCTGACATGGATGGAAAGCACAGTAGCGGGGAGTGTTTCTATTGGCTCAGTTGGAGCCCACCTGACAGAGACCACCCAATGGACATACCTTGGTGGTTTTCAATAGATGCATAATTTTAAGCATAGGGATGTAGGGAGTGGGATGGCACTAGAATATGACACCATATTGGTGGAGGGGAGACTGAAGGTATAACCATATATCAACCTTTTGGCCCACAAAAGGTCAAGCATCAGGAGATTGGCATTGGGACACAGTAGCAGAGCGTCGTCTAATGAAAAACGAGCGGAGGCCCCACTCTGATAGCTTAGCCTGCTGAGGGTGAGCTAGGAGGAGAAATATTGGAGACATAACACATAGACAGTGCAGCAGAGAGCCAACCCAATGAAAAATAAATAAAATATCTTGAAACTGATGATTTTTAACAAAAAATTTACAAAGGAAATCGCTCGCAGAACCAAGGATTGAGGGAAAATTTCTCTCTCCTATGACAGAACGGGTGGAAACATAAAATTGGCTCGGATGATTGTAGTGTTGATATCAACATAGGAAAATAAGATTTGGACATGTGGAAGTCATATTTGGCACTTTCGGGTATCCAAAAGGTCCGTTTTTGGGTGGGACATGTCACTAATCATTGGTTAACATGTGGTATAGGTGACATCAGTGTGACATAATACCGTTATATGGATCCCAATAGTTCGTTAATAGTGTGCAGAGAGGAAGTTAGGGGTAGATGGAGCATCAAGTCATGTCAGCATTAACAGGTTGACAGGTGACAACCAATAAAAGCGCAGGCTAGCAGTCCCCATGAGACACGTCGACCCAAAGATTTTTAAAGAGGCGCAAATGAATAGTGTTAGGATAGGGAGCTCTAACCTTAGCACCATCATGAAGGAATATATAGAAGAGAACCAAGGGCACATAGTTTTTAAAATAAAATGATTTGTGGAGGCTCTTAAAGCATCTTAGTGCCTGGCCTTTGGTATTTTTGCGTAGAAACAAGACCAATGGCGCAGAGCCATTAACACATGGATATGGTCCGCGAAGGGCTTAAACAGTCTATGCGCCTAAAGGCCTAGCCAGTTGTCATAGATACCTAGTCATATGGGTCAAAAATAGGTAAAGGTTTCAGTAAAAGTGTCTTAAGCTCAAAATGATGGAACTATCAGTCTTGGAAACAAATTTTGCAATTAAGCTAAAGTTAAATGCAGCTAATAATAGAAGATGCAATGCCAAAACATATTAACAAACTAGAATTGAAAAAATAAGTAGCAACACTTTGAGTTTGAGTTTCGAACAATAGTATTCGAATTTGAAACTTAAAGAGTACATCCAGATGAGTCAGTTGAACAGGACAAAGGCAAAAATAAATCCACATGCATAGATCTAACGCAAGATGCATGGAAAAATTATCAAGCCAATTTTTTTTTAAGCAGGGTTGATAAAATTGTTTGGTACAAATAAGTGATGTGAGTTTTGTGAGAGATTTGTGGTGAATATGTTGGTGTTTTCTCAGTAATCGAAGTTGTGAAGGTGTTGGTAATTGAAGAAGTTGTTGATTTTGAAGGAAAAATTGGCAGTCATTGTTTCTAGTGTGAAAATGGATGAAAAATGAACCAGTGAGTGTCAATAAAGTTGTACCTTGCAAAATCACGGGTTGGTGCTCTTTCCAATGGGTGTTGGTAAATATTTTGAGTTATAGCTCCATTCAATTGTAGCTGAAAAATCAAGGAGTTATAGCTTCCTATTTTTTGCAGCCAGAGAATTGTAACAACAAGTTCTAGCTTTCCCTGTGAATGAATTGAAGAGAAATTTTGAAAATTTATTTGTTCTTTATGTGTTCCATTGTGATTGTTGATATTATATCTTGTAATGATTATTAAACTAATTGTGAAAGTACTTTTTGGTTTCCCAGTGTTCTAACACAAGTAAAATAAAGTTTTTAAAGTGGTAAAAATTCCTACAATATTGATTCAACCCCCCCAGTATTGTCTTGGTTTCCAAAAGATCCACCTCCTTCTTCCCTACTTCAAGGGGTCTTAGGCAAGGGTGCCCCCTTTCCCCCATGTTGTATATTTTGGTAGCTAAGATTATAAGTATAAACTTGGATTTAGCAAGGGTGGAAAGTAGATTGATGGGTCTCAACATTACAAGGAATATTAAAGAGGTAAATCATTCACATTTTTTGGATGATACACTTCTTCTTGGAGCAGCTTCAAAGATAATTTCAATTTGATTCAAAATTTTGATATATCCCTATCTAGATCTTTTAGGGGGGGCTAGTGAATAAAAAAAATATCCAATTATTTGGTTGGAATTACTTTGATTCAATAATGCAGGAGATCTCCAATGCACTTGAATTTCTAGATAAAATAGGATGGATATCCTTTAAGTATTTGGGAATTCTCATTTCACTGGGAGCCTTAAATCTGAATGATTGGAGCGAAGTCCTTCAAAATTTTAAAAATAAAATACAGTCTTGAGAGGGACAGTGGCTCAATACAGTACGAAAATCAGTCTTGGTTAAATCAGTATTATTAATGCTTCCAATATATTTATGTTTTGGAATCATGGATCCCAAGAGTGTGATCAGCCAAATAAGCACCCTGACTCACAAATTTCTTTGGTAAGGGCGTAAACATAATGAAAAAAAGTTTCATCTTGTGCACTAGAATATTTTTTGACATCTAAAATTTGTGCGAAGGATTGGAAATTAAGGATCCTCACCTCATGAAACTATCTCTTGTGGCGAATATCATATGGAAACTTATATACAAATCTAAAGAGTGGTGGAAAATGGCCTTTCTATGAAATTATTTTCATAAAACCTAATTTCTAAGAGTATATACAGTCGATTGGACATGTACAGGATCTAAGATTTGGAATCTTTGTAAGGAAGTTTCCCCAATACTTATAGAACACCTGAGTTGGCACCCAAGAAACGAAGCGCATGTTAATATATGGAAAGCTAATTTTTCTCCAGAAGGACCCCTCAGTGATCGAGAGGAATTTAGTGACTTGGAAAATTGGATTTATCAAGAAGGTTACATCAGGTTAAAAGATATCTCCAAGTGGGATGGACAGGGAGTTCAAAAGGTATGTTTTCGCGCATAATTACCTATTCATCTACATCAACAATGGGAGTTTTTAATTTACGATCTAAAGGGAATTGATCCTATCTCTATCTCATCACCAGATCCACAATCTTGGAAAATGAGCTCTCATAAAGGATACACAATTAAAGAATGATGTGATATCCTTGTTAAAATGCTCCCTCACCCAGTTCCAAAAAATTTGTGGAGGAAATTATGGCATAGAGATGGGATTCCTATAGTTAATTATTTTGCTGGACCTTAGTGCATCTAAAAATATTTACCATCTAAAATCTCAGGAAAATAAATATTCAAGGTCCATCGAGATGTGTTATATGCAAGGGTTCAAAAGGGAATATCCCACACTTATTCAATCAATCCCCCTTTTCCCTAGAATTATGGCGAGCAACATATGCCCCCATAATCAACATCGAATCAATTTATGGGACATGGGATGATTTGTTTGAAACCTAGAGAAACAAATCTCCATGGCCAAGGAAGGTTTCCTCTTTACCAATCCGTTTTTGGGAATCTTTCCCTAAATTCCTATGATGGTAAATTTGGATCGCTAGGAATAGAGAAATATTCAAAGAAGAATATTGAGATCAAAGTTTGAAGCCACTAGCCTTCAAGAGGTAATTTTTGTATAAAACAAGATTCATCGAAATTCCTACAAAGGTTTATAAACATAAAAAATTCTCATTATTTTTTCGGTGGTGCCTCGAAGGGAAATCTAGGGGTGGAAAGAGTGGGAAAGGTTATCCTAAGCCCCAATGAACAAATAGAGACTTAATATTAGTGGGGATTGGGTATGGCATCCAATAACGAAGTTGAATACCTAGTGATTTGGAAAGGTTTGGAAATCACAATGGCAAATAAAATCACTATAATAATAGTGTTTGGAGAGTCAATGATCGTAAAATGTCGGATGTGGAAATTCAAAGGGTCGCAAAGCTTAGATTTTCCTCCTATCATGTAGAGGATCATATTGCAAACAATGTCATTTGAGAAAATAAAATTCTTCCATGTGTATAGACAACTGAATACAATGGTAGATTCATTGGCCAATAAAGGAGCTACATTGGACTAGGGGAAATTAGAATTAGATCATGAGATGTCTTATAACTCACCCATTCCATGAATATTCAAATTAATAATTATGGCCTTAATAAAGAATATAATTTCCTTCTCAGTCGAAAAATTGAATGAATCCCCATGGTGGATTCTACCCACACACTTCTTCATCCAGGTGGCAGACACTTCTTCATCCAGACACCCTTAGGAGACTAAGAGGGCTGATGATAGGTCAAATTTCAAAGTGGTCAGATTACTCTCGAACTAGGTTCAGATTGAAGTGCTCATTGCGCTGATTCCAACGGTGTGAATGGATCTCCAATCCGAGCCCGTATGGAGAAGTTAGAGCAAGTCAAATTTTTGGTCAAAGTTGGGGAGTGGGCCAATTTTAACTGTCCCAAAAATTCACCATCAACCAGCAGGGAACCTAGCTACTGAAAATGGGTGAAATTGTGGCCTCGTTAATTTTCCCAATGACCCTTATTTTCGTTAAAGTAAAAAACGCACAATTTTTTTAAATAACGAAAAAAACATAAAAAATGGGGGTGGCGAGCCACCACCCCCGCCACCCCACCGCATGACCATATTACATAACAAAAATTTATATTACAAAATCTATTTGGGTAGGTGGGCCATGACCCCCGTCGAACCCCCAGAACCCACACGGTTATTACAAACCACCGTAGGCGGTGGCAGGCCACCTCCGATGGACCTTGCCTACGCCCCACTGTATTTAACACATTAATATGATGTGGCACCATTTAAATGGGCCGGCAGGAATCGAACCTTCCTAGCCACGTAGGCCGGCCCTCTCCACGGGCGGCCCAACCCAACATACAATGTGCCAATCATTTTACATTAAATTCATTTCAAAAACCATATACACCATCCAAAAATTATATACGATATATACAAAACGTTACAACAAAAAAATATGCGCCAAGTCTAATTCATGCTAAGTATGGAGCGGGTGGCGTTACCGCCAAACTTAGCCACTAGGTCAATGGCCACGGCTTTGTAAACTTCATCCTCCACATAATATATAAACCCTCAATTTCAGTGCGTCATGGGCAGAACAGAGAACAAAGGCAGAACAGAACGGGATGAAGGAACCCTAGAACATAATGGAGAATGGGGTTTTGTACAGTGGAACCATGAAACAATTCCAGGAGGCAGAATGATGGCACAAATTTTGATATAGAGAATATTCCTTTGATGCTCAAAGATTCTTTAGGAGGTAAAATTTATCTTTGTCAAACTGCATTCAAGTTTACAGTCATTTTTCTCAGATTTTCGCAGGGAACGCAATGGCAAGGTCAAATTTTCCTTTTGAGCAGTGAATTTGCAAATTCCCAGCAGAAGAGAATCTTTGAGAAACTTAAGGGAATCTTCCAGATTCCTTAGAGGCTGAAATTCGTCGAAGTCAAAATGAGGTCAACTTTATACTCATTCTTCTCATAATTTCACAAGGATCTCAATGGTGAGGTCAGATTCCTGTTTTGAGTTGCATATTTCTAATCAGCCATGGAGCATCATATTTGAGGAATCTAGGGGGAATCTAAAAGATTCCCTACGGCCCAGATTTCGATAGTGTCAGAATTAAGAAAATTTACAGTCGATCCTACACCTCTCGTCGACATGAATCCAGCGATACAATTATATTTTCCATATGATTCATGTATTCTTCGGCCATTTTCCATATTGGAGTAACGATGTCGAATTTCAGAGTGTGAACAGTTGACTTCATGCCATTCGATGCCACGACTTCGATGGTGCATTCAGATCCAGTAGCTGAGAAACCTATTCTTCAGCCACCATCAAAGTTGAGGTATATGAAGTGTTGTTTCCATGTACTTCATTGATTATTGTTGCGAGATGTTTTATGTCTTGTCGATTTCTACTTAATGTATGATGCGGAAACTTGACATTTATGTCATGTGATCTGTATTCATCATGGATGGTCATTTATGTTTCTGAGATCCCTTTGTTGCCTTGATGGCAAGATACTCTTTGTCACCATGTGTGAGGTTTTCATGTTGATAGGAGGTTTGTTATGAGTGAGAGTTCCTTGTAGCGGAACATCTCATGGAGAGACTTTGCCACTCATGTCGAGGGAAAATTTCCTTGTATGAACGTAAACAGCGTCCATGTACATCATCAAATTTTCTAGCACCAAATGAAGCGGCCAACACCATCGAGACACCGAGGCCTAGAGACGTAGTCCACATTGCACGAACTCTGTTATTAAACGTCTTGCATTTTTTTGTGTGATTGTTGACATGTTTTCATCTTAATTATATCTAAATATGTGTCCATTAATGCTTTGATAAAATTCAATTCTAATACATCATAGAAGTAAAAAATCATGGGTAAATCCAGTAGTTGATGGACCTAATTCACTTCTCCCATTAAGCACATGGACATTAGCTCGTAAGTCGACGTAAGCATGTAAGTAATAGTGGCATACATATATTTCTCAGCGACGCAATTTAAAGGAAAATAACCCCTATCTAAATCATGTTAATAACTGGAAATACAAGGCGCTGAATCATGAGAACAAGTGGCATAAGGTGTTAATGCTCCAAGGTTGCAAAGCATTTACACAAGAGATGGTATCCTCGACCCTAATGGTGCATTCAATCTGCTATAGGCTAGCATCAATATTCCTATCCCTGTGTATCATATGGTTGAAATTCCAAGGATCTAGTTGAGATTCAAGCATGGATTTGGCATTCTTTCATTTCAAAAATCCAAGGAGGCAGTTCATAGGAAGGTGTGGGTATATATGGCATTATGTTATTCTTCAGTATTGCACCGTGCTTCACTAAGTGTTCACATTTGTGAGCATAGTTGGCATTCATCCTTTAAATCCCGAAGTGTGGAGCATAATAGTTATACAATGGAAAACTTGGGAGACCAGTTTTAGGAGGATGAGCCAGTTAAAACCAACAGATTGTTGGAAATATTGTTAGAATTAGTTAAAGGATTGTTGAATACCCTTAAATAGAATAATGTTGCAGAGGAGCAAGAGCAGAAGTCATATCAATTTCTTATGGATACCAAGTATGAATTACTGTAGGGTGAAATGGAGTAGTTTTAGGATGAAATTCAGACTGAATTTACAACCTTAGACATCAGGGTGGCTGATCTTGAGGAAAACGCCAGCAGTGGCACTTTTATTAGGGGAATTTTGAGGTCTAAACTTGGGACTCCTAAGAAAAATGTAAAACCAAAATAAACTTTATAAGAACCAATAGAATTCAAGATGATGATTTCAGCCATGGGAGATGATTGACCATTTTTTAAGTAAAAGGGTAAAAAGATTAAAAAATAATAAAATAATAAAACTACTTTTTCAACTCTTATTTTAAACTTATCTCCCAAATTTTTTACTCAAATTTCAAGCGAGAGTACTCGTTGGATGCCCAAGGAGAACCATTTTAGACCTCAAATTTCCCCTAATGGTTCAATGTGGGAGCGGTTGGGACTAGTGCTAAATCTGTGAAGAAAAAGGCTAGATGTGCTCGAGATAGAGAAAAATAGGGATAAGGATGACAACTCAAGTTGTATGAGAGAGACTGATGAACCAGAATTCTCCTTTAACAAATAATTTTGTAGTTTTTGAAACCCTCTAAAGTTATGCAGATATATATTCTTATTAGGATATTTTTGCAAATATTATGGTCAACTTCTATTTAAAATATTAGGTAAAATATATCATAAGTATATATTTTCTATCTTTTGGACCCGTGAATATAGTGCTTTTCTGGAATATGAAGAATTGTGTAAGGGTCCTAACCCATAATCTAATTTTTCCTTCTTATATAAATCAATTCCTATTGGTCCCCATTTATGCCCATGTTTTCATCATGAAATATCATTGTTTACCCTAAAACCCTAGGGTTTTAGCCCATTTCGTACTCAAATTCCATTGCTTGCCATAAATACTCTTAATGGTTGATTATCATTAGGTTTCTTAGATTTTCTATGATTAAATATGATTGTTCCATGTTTGACTAATGACAGTTTTTCTATGTACATTTATCACAGAATTCCATTGTCAAAATCCTTCACAAGCCAGTTGAGTACGGAAATGCCTAATTTAGGGCTTTGATCATTTCGGCATGATTCCAGAGAAACCGAAAGAGGTTATTGTCAAAAATGATTTTATAATGCCTTTCCATAACTTGGATTGCACCCATGTCACTCATATGGGTCTCTAGAAAGAAATTAGTCAATTTGTCCAAATCTGCAATAAATTTTAAACTATCAACGTCTGCCTCGATTTCTGTGCTGCTGAAAGATAATGAAGAAATTATGGAACATGGGTTTTGGTCCCAGTATAGAAAATATATTATACCTAAAAAAAATTCCAAAATTAATTACGGTTTGGGATATATTCAGGGTTCTTTGAGGCCAATTTATATAAAAATCTAAAAATTCCAGATTTGTAAAAATCTTCCAAATAGCCCTGTTTTGGATTTTTTTGGTCAAATATAGTTGTAAATGCTCCATATCAGCACATCAACAGCTTCCAGTCTCATCTTATCCCCATAGCCACGAATGGGATATAGTTGAACAGCAAGCTAAGATTAAATAATGTGATCAGTTTTGAATGGACCGAGTTAGTATAGGAAACTGTTGGATTTGACCTGCACAATCTGGTTTCTATTTTGTAATTTGTAGGCTATCTATAAAGCCTAGTCTAAAGGTAGATTAGGGAGTCACGAATCTATCATTCTTTGAGCTATTTTCTATCAAGTGTAAATTTGTTTTAATTCAAGACTATTTCCGCCATGATCTAGAGATTTGTATTGATTAGAGCTGTGGAATGAGGAATTGACATGAGCTTGAATTAGTTTGTTGAGCATCTCTTTCCTGCTGTAAGTTCATATCCTAGGTGTGGAAAGGGCCCACCAGAGCCTGGGAAGTTTTATTCATTGCAGGTAGATTTTAAATTATCTTCGTGATTCTTCAATCAGTTTTGATTTTTCATTTGTGTTCTAACTCCAATTAAATCATTTACATCACTGAATTGTTTAATACGAGTTTGATTTTTTATGTATGATTTTGTTCTGTCATAGTTGAGTGTCGTCCTTTCATTTTGGTGTGGTCTTCATAAATATCCTTATCTGAATGATTTCATAAAACTTATTTGCTAATTCCTATTCACTAAAATCTCTCAATCAATTTGCAGAAGAGCACTTAGATTCAAATTAATGTGAATCCATAGTAAAAAACATTGGATGGGTATCTATATTAATTGGATACAGAGTGAATCCTCTGTTCTGCCTTCAAACACCGATAATGGTGAATTGATTGGACAAAACGTAGAGCTGTGTGTCCATAGCATTTCAAATCTTGCCTACATTCGTTCATGAAAGTAAATGCTAATGTTTCCAAAAGCTTTCGTGTTGAAACAAAAGATCACAGACCCAAAATTGAATGCGTAATCCCCATGTAGGGTTGATTTCCTTATAAACATGATGTCATTTAGCAAAGGTGTGAGCAATAGTTCGATTTGAATATTGTTTGTTGTTGAATAACTTTTGAGAAATTGCAAGGAATCAGTGAGAACGTTGAGTGACAATGGTGTTATTTTGATTCTGAATTTCTTTCAAAAATCAAAGAGGATTTCCATATATGTTCCATTTAATTATAGAATTATGCTTTTAATTAATTGATTTCAGTTTGTAATATAGTGAGTACAATTCTGAGTGATATTAGAATGAAGAGTGAGATCTTAGTGTTGAGATGCATCAAAGATAGATTTGAAAATTGTGTGCAAGTTTGATTCCAGTAAGAGTGTGTTAGTGTTTTAAGTTGAGTAAAGGTAGTTTTTATTAAAATTCGAATGCATGTAACTACCTTTTTGAAAGTAGATCTATAGCACAATGTGTGTTAGGATTTTCTGGGTTTCGAATTGTTTACTTTTAGATTGGTATTTCCTTAGAAATTAACAGTATGACTCATTTTCATTAAAGAAGGAGAGTGCTGGTTTGTCTAATTTCCAATCAAATAGATTTCTTGAGCTTAAGAGTGAAAAGTTAATTTATGTTTAATAAAAATTGAAGCAGCAGTGCAGTCCTTCATTACATTTCTCTGTGTGTTCCAATAGTGTTTCACAGTTTGCCTTTACCTTCCATTTCCAAAAATAGAGCTAGGATTTGGTCGAGTTTTGCAAGATTTGGTGTTGGAAATAGATTAAGGATTGCTTACGAGATTTTCAAAAGATTTGAATGGTGTGTGCAATTAGTTAAATCTTAGAGATCAGAGTTTATTAATTTCATTTGACTGAGTGTGTGACGCAGATAAAGAAGCTAGTCAATTTAGAACATTGTTAAGTGTGATTCAAGTTGATATCATAGGTCAATTAGTCAACAATAGCATAGATTCAATTCTGCAAATAGTGTGTTTTAATTTTAATTTCTATTTTAAGTACAGAAGTTGATTTCATAGCAGTGATTTGATTTTGTGCAAAGAGTGTTCATACCTGGAGTTTAAGTTTCTTTTAAAATTCTAATGTAGAATAGTTTAAAGTGTGAATTTAATTTCATAGCGGAAGCATTAGTTAAATGTCATTTGATTTTATTATGAATTTCATGTTTCATCCAGATTAGGAGCCTTTAAATTGAAAGCTTTTAAGATAGTCACAATAAGATTCTTTTAATCCCTTATATGAGTGTTCTTTTCAACAAATGAGTGGTAGATTAGAGTTTCCTTCCGAAAAATGAATGGTGTATTCTTTTACAGTGATTTTATGCCCTAGTTTAGTTTAGATGCTCTGATCCTGCATTACTGGCACTTATGCCTCGAAGCTTACGAGTCCCGGATTGATAATTTTATGATGGAAACTATAAACATATAATTTAACCAACATTTTTGGCGTCGTTTCCCGGGAGGTGCTAAAGGGATTAGAGCCTAGTTTCTTTCACAAGTTTTTTTTGTGTGATATTAGTTGCAAGACAAGCAAAGGGAGGAGAGTGTACGGTAAGACGTGAGTGAAGAGCCACACATCTGCTATGGTGGGGTTGCTCCAAAGTTTGGTTGTCCAAGTAAGAAAGTTTGGCGAATTTTATTGCAATTAGCAGTTTTAATTCATTTAGATTAAAATTTAAAACTCTTTAAAGATAAAACATTTTTGGGGTGTTGTAAGAACCCTTGTGTACTAATCCATGCGATGACAAAATATACCAGTTGCCTTGTTGAGAACCATAAAATGGTACTTTGAGGGATCATCCAATGAGGAATTTTGATGCTACTATAGAGACATATAAATCATTCGATGAAGAACCCACAAGTGTAGAATTTAATATTTTTCTTGAACATAAATTTGATATTATTAAATATTTGATTTAAAAATTGAGTGATTTACAGGAACAAGAGAAGGATGAAGAACCATTGCTTATCCTTTGCGTCAACTGTAGAAAGAAACACTTCCTTGGAAAGTTTCCACTTAGTGGTCTGAAAGTTTGCAAAATTTGTGAGGATGGCCATGCAACCGAACATTTCCCATCACTGCCACGATTAATAAAGGTACTTGGGGAATCAAGTAAGGAATCGAATCAACCACCAGGTATAACTCAAAACCCATCACCATTCAATACTTGGATTAATGTTTATTTTCGTAAGCAGGTTCCTCAAAATATTTATAATCCTGAAGTTCCAATGCAAACTTTTAATCCACCTCCAATTGAATACCCTACTTCATGGCCACAGTGGCCCTCTCCTTGGCCCTCTTCTTCGAGTCATATATCCCCATGGTTTGGAACCTTTTCCCTAGGGAAATATTTCATGTAAAATCAACAATCGGATCACAATTTCCATTCAATGTGCCATCAAGCTATCATCCTTCATGGTCTCAAGTATCTATGCAACCTTTATTTAACCCTAACCCTAATTCACCCTAGTCCTTATCCTAATATGTACCCTAACCCTAATTCAAACCTTAAACCTAGCCCTCATTCAAATCCTAACCCTATTCCACACCCTAGACCTAACTCTAGTCCTAATCCAAAGCCTACACCTAGCCTTAATCCATACCTCAGCCCTTATCCTAATCTATACCCTGGCATTAATCCTAACCTTAGTCTAGACTCTAATTCAAACTCTAGACTTAACTCTAGTGAAACCTTAGTTCAAACCCTAATCAAAATTAACAGGTTGCATAGAAATTTAAAACACCTATTGTTTCCACTCATTCCCCTATTGAATGGAATGTTACATCTTCCATATTAGGGAAGGGTGCAAATTTGGAAACTTCCCCCATTACCATAGAACCTTTACCCCGGGAAGAAGCCTTGATTCAAAGACCATTAAAGGAGAAATATATAATTGAAACTTATTCTAAAAGTATTTTTGAAGCTCAAAACCCTAGAATTCCCCTTGACCATTCTTGTCAATTTGAAAAGCAGATATTTGAGCCTGAACTTGAGGGATTTATCTTTTGTCTTTCACCAGATCCTTTATGCCTCCAAGTGAGTGGTTATCAAACTGTGGAAGACTTTCATAAGTTGGAGACCCATAAATATGTGGATCTCATTAAATCCTGGTCTCAAATAGTCGTCAAAACACCCTATTCCCTCTTCATTCAACAACTTTTGGTACCAGATAAATTAAAGCAATTGGTTTATCATACTCTGGTATGTGTTGAAGTTTATTCTTTAAAAATGAGTGTGAGTTTATTTAGCAAACTGTTACACACATGGATGCATTGGTTTTACTCCTACACTTGAAGGAGATCTTCCTCTTTCTAAATTAGAGTAGTGTAGTATAAGAGAAATGCATAAAATTTTCATTTTAAATAGAAATTTTATAGTGGCATTCTTAAAATTGTAATTCCTAAGGCAAATCCATTGAAATTTATGTCATTATACACTCTTGTGGTAAGACTTGTCAGAAGCAATTTACTCTTAGTGCCTTATATATATATATATATATTAAAGTGACTTTGATTATTGGCCAAGATTATTTACTAGGACAGTTAAGGAAATTTTTATTATTATACTTTCCATTCATAATCTTGACAGACCGTCATCCAAGAAACATTTTTAAGTCTTTCTTCGAAGGTTTAATGAAAATCCTCCTATGGTGGACCACTCATATAAAACCATAATAAGTTCTCATAAGAACCCTAGCATGACCAACTCGAGGAATATTTTATTCATTATCTTAGATGTTTTTTTTTTCTTGAGTCTTTAAGGGTAGCAGGATGAACTAGTAAGGATTAGTAATTAAAAAATTTTCACACCATGCGCTCTTGAGTAGATCTGTCTCCCCACTTACTAAGTAACCTCTAAGGTTAATCATAATTAGATTCTATAAAAAGATGTATGGGAGGATAGGAGGTCTCGTAATGAGCCAACCTACCACGATCATGAGACCTAACATGCATGACATTACGGCTCTTGGTCACCAAGCCAGAGTAATTTCTTTCAGCCCAAAAGCTGGAAGACAGGAGGTCTCATCATGAATCGGCTTTTTCATCCATGTTACTTCTTGTGAGTGGCACTGCCATCAGCTAGTTACCAAGCCAGGACAGTGACCTTCATCTAAAATTCAAATAAGCTAACTCTGAATCTATATATAATAAGTGGGACACGAACATTTCGTTGGGTTAAAATACATCCCTGCCGAGGTTATAGACACCTGCTAGTAGCAGGGCCATGCCTATGGTATTAAAGTTAATTTTACACTATGATTTACTCAGTTGTTTTGTCTTTACCTGAACTCATTAACATATCTCTCTAAGAATGGCTTTAAGATAATTTCAGTAATGTGATTTTGAGTTATATCTTTCAGAATTAATTTGGTTTTCATGGATGTGAGACCCATAGTGTAGGTGATTCACTTTGCTTGAATAAGAGGAGATTCAATTATATGCTTGGGTAATGATAAGACAATCATCCTCGGAAGGTATCATTTTTCATATTTATTCTTCCCTATTTCCATCCATTTTAATGCCTTGGTTTTTAAATAATGTCACTTCTATTTTAATGAGGCTATTGAAAGTGAAGACCTACTGCTTTGGACTAATATCGATATGTTTTGTGGAAATTTTTATGGTTAAAAAATTTAAGATGACACTATCTCTGCAGTAACAACATTGCTAGCATTCCTTTACTAACCCTAACATTACTTACTATGTTGGAATAATAAAGGTAAGTCTTGACATCATTAATTAGCCATGTAGTTTAAATGATGACTCTAATATAGAAACCATAGCCCTTTAGTCTTAATTAATCTTTGGTCTCTGTCAGAGGTTTTTCTTTCATGTGGACATGCAAGCTGTTAGGCATGGGGGGAGAAAGAGATGTTAGGAGATAAATGATCAGAATTTTCGGGTTTAATTCACAATTTCACCCTATGCTTACTCATGGTTTTCATTATCATTTTTCACAATTGTTGGGCTTGGAGCATGATCAGGTAATTGTTCTTTAATTTAACCTATTTCATTTATTTCAATAAAGAGGATTATTGATTGTGGTGCTTGTGTTGTCTCAAGAAGCCACAATACACCCGCATCAATATTTTCGAGATAATGTGGATATTGAGACCTTTAAACATCTTCAGTTTATCCTTCATCTTCTTCAGCAGGTCGTATCAGCAGTCGCATCAGCTCCAACCATTCCATCCTTTGCTTCATCTTGCAGCACCAAGCATATTAACAACAAGGGTAAAACTTGAGGTAAATTTGGCTTAAGATTCTTTAATTCATTAGAAATTTAAGAATATTTGATGATTAACCACCACATATTTCGTATATTTGGTTTTCCATATACCCTCCATTCACATGCTACTCTAATAAGGTCATAATCATATTGGTTCATGTCAAAAAAAGCACTACATATATTACCTTTCCCTCCTACATTCACGCATATTGTCAATCCAATATAGGGTGAATTCATTGTTGCCTTTCATGAAGGAACCATCTATAAGCATTGGCCTCACAAAAATAGATCATGCAAGCACCCATTTTACCATTACCACCTCATCTCATCCAGCATTTCCATTATCACCTATAATACTATTCATCATTTTCTCCTACCATATCTATTTTTTCTCCTCAATTGGTATTACTCTCAAAATCAAATCTTCATGTAGTGTTGCTCCACAAGAACTAACCCTCCCTAAAAGCCATGATGCCATAAAACCTAGATATGAGAAAATTCTTTGTTTGCATGAGGACATGAAAATCCTCAGGCATGGGGGGATGTTGGGCCCCGTTTATGCCCATGTTTTCATCATGAAATATCATTGTTTATACCCTAAAACCCTAGGTTTTTAGCCCATTCCGTACTCTAATTCCATCACTTGCCACCAAATACTCTCTATGGTTGGTTATCATTAGGTTTCTTGGATTTTCTATGATTAAATATGATTATACAATGTTTTACTGATGACGGTTTTTCTAAGTACATTTATCACAGGGTTCCATTGCCGAAATCCTTCACAAGCCAGTTGAGTACGGAAATGCCTAATTTAGGGCTTTGACACTTTCGGCATGCTTCCACAAAAACTGAGAGAGATTATTGTAAAAAATGATGTTATAATTTCTTTCCATAACTTGGATTGCACCCAGATCACTCTCATGTGTCTCTAGAAAGAAATTAGCCAATTTTTCCAAATCTGCAATAAATTTTAAACTACAAACTTCCGCCTCAATTTCCATGCCGCTGAAGGATGATGAATCAATTCTGAAACATGGGTTTTGGTACCAGTATAGAAAATATATTACACCTGAAAAAAAATTCAAAAATTAATTATAGTTTGGGATATATACAGGGTTCATTGAGGCCAATTTATATAAAAATCTGAAAATTCCAGATTTGTAAAAATCTTCCAAACAGCCCTGTTTTGGATTTTTTTGGTCAAGTACAGTTGGAAATGCTCTAGATCAACACATCACCAACTCCCAGTCTCATCTTATCCCCATAGCCATGAATGGGATATAGTTGAACAATAAGCTAAGATTAAACGATGTGATCAGATTTGAATGGATCGAGTTAGTATAGGAAATTGTTGGATTTGATCTATATAAACTGGTTGCTATTTGGTAATTTGAAGGCTATCTATAAAGTCTACGTTGAAGGTATATTAGGGAGTCATGAATTTATCAGTCTTTGAGCTATTTTCTATCCAATGTAACTTTGTGTTAATTCAAGATTATTTCCGCCATGATCTGGAGCATGTATTGATTGGAGTTGTGGAATGAAGAATTGACATGAGTTTGAATTAGTTTGTTGAGCATCTCTTTCCTGCTATAATTTCATATCCCAGGTGTGGCAAGGGCCCACCACAGCCTGGGAATTTTTATTCATTGTAGGTATATTTTAAATTAGCTTTGTGATTCTTCAATCATTTTTGATTTTACGTTTGTGTTCGAACTCCATTTAAATCATTTACATCATCGAACAGTTTTGATTTTTTTTATGTATGATTGCATTCTGGCATAGTTGAGTGTTTTCCTTTCATTTTGGTGTGGTCTGCATAAATATCCTTATCGGAATGATTTCATAAAACTTATTTTCTAATTCCTATTCACTAAAATATCTCAATCGATTTGCAGAAGAGCGCCTAGATTCAAATTAATGTGAATCCACATTAAAACCATTGGACTGTTATCTATATTAATTGGAAAAAGAGTGAATCCTTTGTTATGCCTTCAAACGCCAATAATGGTGAATTGATTGGACAAAACATAGAGCTGTGTGTCCATAGAATTTTGAATCTTGCCTACATTCGTTCATGAAAGTAAATGGCAACGTTTCCAAAAGTTTTTTTTTGAAACAAAAGATCACAGACCCCGAATTGAATGTGTAATCCCCACGTAAGGTCAATTTCCTTATACCCATGGTTACACATCAATTAGTCACCGCCCCTGCAATTCCCCATCCCGCACAATTGGAGGGCTCATTCCGTGACCTGTGAGTAGTGACATGACTTGAAACCACTTTCATGACACCCCTCTGAACATGAGCTTTCATTGCCCTGAAGACAACTCCTTGTGAAAAACCCTAAAAACACCCCTTTTTGCATTGGCGTGGGAAGCCAGTTCAGTACCCATGCCAATGGGGGAAATCCTTCATATAGGGCGCGCCAATTGGCGCTCTGTCTCAGAGTCGCACTCGCGCCAACCATTTTAAGGAGTGTTTTTTAAAAATAAATGGCGGAACTTTCGTCCTAACCAATTTATAAACTGGTATCTAATTTGAGTTGGGTGGTTTGGCTTCGGATCTCCATGTAAAGGAAGTGGTTTTGCCACCTCTCATGGAAGCTTCCTTGAGGATAGGGCCAATCCCATGATTATAGGGATCCCAACTCCCCTTCCTCCATCTATAAAAGCTTGTTCATCTCCTTTGCAAGCTAATCTCCAAGTTCCGAAGAGCCATCAGAGCCTTATGCTGCAAGAGCCTTGATTCATTCCCTTAAGGCCAAATCCAAGCAAGGAGATTATTGTCGAGACATCCGAAAAGAGAGGCTTGTCCCATCCCCGACAAGCTTTTTCGAGACGTGTTCCGCTGGCGACCCTCCGAAGGAGAATTCAGCGTCAGAGCCAGGTTGTATCCTCCTTTGATTGATTAATGATAAGTGACTATTGGTTATGGTTCCACTCTTGTTGATGATTATGATGATGAGTTATGTCTTCTCTGACTGACATATAGTTGCATATACTGGATTTTACGCTCACGTTTGTTGTGTTTCTTGCATGTGCAGGTGTCCGGTCACGGAGATTGTGAGGATCGTGATCTGCTAGAGCTAAGGAACAAGAGTGCTACTTTCTCTACAAGCGACAGCGTTGGATTCCAGGTAAGCCTTCATCGCTAGTTGGTTTATTTGAAATTGGGAACCTGCACTATAGCGTGTGACGATTGTTGCTAGACCCGGTCTAGGCTAGTAGGGATCGCCTCTATCCGCAGAGGGGATTTACCTCTCCAACAAATTGGCGACTCCACTGGGGATCATCTAGCTTGTTGTTGTTCCATTTTATAAGCTATAGACGGAGCCTAAAGTTAGCTAGATAGCCTTCGAAACAATATTGCTTTGCATTAGCGAAGTAAATCAAAGCTGCTTTAATCAATCTCTGGTTTAGTTTATGAACTGAATACTTGGAGTATTGTCTTGTCTTTTCAGTTGTTTCTCGATTCTGCTTGCTTGATCGGCTCTTTTGGCTAGCTCTTTTTGTGATTTTGGCTTTGGGTCAGTTTGATCATCACTGGTCTGCTTGTTGGATTGCCTATTTTTATTTTTCCATAGCAAACTTGACTGGCGCGCTTTACAGCCGGATAGTCGCGCCCATTGGCGCAGGTTGCTAGTGTATTACCCGCGCCAATTCGTTTTTGGCGCTAGTTTCAGCGTCACAGTTGCGCCAATCCTATGAGGTACTAGGGTTTGCTCTGTTCTGACCTTCCTGAGCTTGATCAGTGTGTTTGGTCTTGTTTTTTCGACTGCTTGAGTGTTCTAGAGCCTTGTTTGACTGGCTGTGACCTTCGTCTTTTGGTTGTTTTCCTGTTTCCATCGATTTCATATTCTAGCCCTGGGGCATCTAGGTGCTCTTGTGTGTCAAGCCTCCCTTGGGAGTTTTTGATTTCTATTTGTTCAGTCAACTTTTTGATTGCTCCTCTGCATTCATTTGGCAGTTTTTTATCATTTTATTGCGTTATTTGAGTGATTGTTCTCTTCCTTCATTCGAGTTTCGCTTTCTCTCGCTTTGGGCCTAGATTACATGGTCCGTTTGAGTCTTTGATTCTCTTGGTTTTGAGGGACTGTTTTGTCAATTTGGAGATCTGATTGTGTGTTTGCATTGCGTGAAATTTGTTTGTTTTTCTCTTTCCTCATCACTTCTCAAATTGCTCTTTTCATTAGTTTTCATTTTGTTTAGTGCACTTTGCTATTAAACATTGAAAATACAAAAAATATCTTTTGCTTTCGATTAGTTAGTGCAAATTGAAATCTTTTCGGTGTTATTAGTGATTAGTGACTTTGAGAGAAAAGTTTTTGGTTTCCATTAGCTGCATTAGAGACTTCGCTGGTTGTTCTCTGATCATTTTATTATTGTATGAAAAGCTCTTAACTCTCTTGTAATTAGCTTTCATTGAATAAAATGATATACTGTGGCATATAGTGTGCATTTAGGAGATTTTGAGACGTAACACTCACTAGAGCCTGAAAACTGAAACGTAATTGAAGATAAACATTAAAATTTATTCAATCAACCTAAGGAAGCATTGAAACATTAACGAAATATTTAGAGGTCTAGGCTAGAGACGTGTTCCGGCGTCTTTGAACCTAGTAGCTGTCGTTCGCCTCTTGGCTTTAGACAGCACTAGTACGGACTTGTGCTCCCCATACCATCGAGTATATAAAGGGAGACCCCACTAGGTTTCTATCCTTTATCCATAGGAAGCCGAGTCTGCCACCCTATACCCATGATACACCGAACACAGCATTCAGGGAGATTGCCTGCACGTACGTCAAGTCCTTGGTTGATTTCTCCTTCATTTTTGAAACCAAGGTGTATATTGCAGTTCACGGTTATTTGGTACACCCTTTGCCTAGCATTACTGAGTAGTCATTTGATCTTTTCTGACTCTTTAAATTTGAAAGGATCACCAAGCGCTTGTCCTTTCACGCTTGCTTCAAAACTGAAAGATATAGAGTCACCTTTCATCCGTTTCTCGACTCTTAAAACATGAAACGGTGAAGTTTCTAATTTTCAATGTGGTAAAATAAATCACCCGCGATCACACACCCTGTTAGATTTTTCTTGTTGGTCGTTTGATTGTGTGCCTTGGTTTTTAGCCCGTGTGCGGTTTTGAGTTGTTGATGGAAACTTTTCCAGAGTTCACCAACCAAGGAATCCCCTCCGATGGGAATCCTGGTCCTTTCCCTCCTTTTGGAAATGTTGGCACCCCTTATATGGCAACGTTGTCCCTTCCTGGTTTAATTGTTGGGTTGCCTGTTTGGTTGTTTTCAACCTCTGTGGTCCTGAATGTCTCAGCTACTGTTCAATTAGTTCCTTCGCCTGAACAACATCATGTTGATTCCAAGGTGGACCTCTCCCCTTCTTCGCCTGTTTCTGCGTCCTCCTCTTCTACTTTGCCTGGTGAAAGTCTGGATTCGAGTAACCAGGTGGCTAAGAAGAAGAAGAAGAAGACAAAGAAGAAGAAGGTAGACAAGAGAGAGGCTAAAGCTGCCACTATTGCTTCCGAAACACCTCCTCTTGATAAACCTTCCAACCCTCCACGGAAAGTCAAATACCCTTGCATGTTGTGCACGGGAGACCATCTTTTTCGAGACTGCCTTGGCATTCCCAAGGTGCTTGAAGAATGGTCCAGCGGTCGCCCGCCGTTGCCTTTGGCTTCTGGGAGTTAGGTTGGGGTCACGTCTTCGGCTGCAGGTAAGACTCCTAAGAAGCAGGGTAAGATTACCAATCCTTGTAAGTTGCGTGAAGCACACCATGCCATTCACCTTTATCCGTATATGGATGAAGCCAAGCGAGTCTTGGAAAACGCAACCGTTTCTACACCATGCCTCCCGGCTGGTTATAAACGACTTTCTTTGAGTCCTCCGCCAGCTGATCCTACGATTGGTCAAGAGTCATCCTTGGTCGATCCCACTCCCTCAGAAATTAAAATTCAGGAATCCGTCCCTGACCAACCATTGGTCATGGGATCGGTTGAGCTGGCCCCATCTGCGGTGCACCAGGTCTTTTCCGTTGAGAGTGGACCTCACACCCCTCAGGTTCTTCTTGTTTCTTCAGATTCCCCGGACTTGGAGAAATATTCTTTTATCTCTATATCTCAAGAAGCTACTCCTCCGCCTCCCGTGATGGAGGTCCCGGAGGATACTCCTCCCGCCTTTGAGATGGAGGTCGTGGAGGATGCTCCTTCTTCTTCCGTAACACTAGAGGAAGACCATCTTGATTCGATGGTAGCCCCTCCGAGTAGTTTGGTCGCTTCCATTGATTGGAATCAATTTTCGGGATACCGTCTTCCGTCTTATGTGCCTTTCGAGATCACGGTACAGGCATTTGGTTTGGTTGTACCTAGCACCATTATAGATGAAGGTGCCTATGTTAGTGTTTTATCCTCAACTACTTGGCAAGCTTTCGGTTCGCCGTCGCTTGCACCTGTTACGCAGAATCTGCTGGCATTTAACAGAAGAACAAGTCAACCGTTAGGGATCCTTCCAAGGTTACCTGTTACTTTGGGAAGTAAAACCATCCATATGGACATGATGGTTGTTCCAGGCCCCTTGGATTTCAATCTGCTGTTGGGGCGCGATTACACCTATGCCATGGGAGCGCTTGTCTCCTCCCTTTTTTCGTGTGGTCTGTTTTCCGCATGAAGGACGGATCGTGACCATTAATCAGATTTCGTTCTTTGGTCCTGATATGGCAGCTGGCCCGCCATCATCCTTCCTGGTTTTTATCCACCGGTTGTATCTGCCCCACCGCAGGTCAACTATGTGGCTACTTACCACGTGCCTGTACTCAATGATAGTGCCATTGTGCATCAAGTGTTGGGGGCATTGGGTCCTGACTTCCAGGATGTTTTCCTTCCATCGAGAGTGGAACTCTTGGAAGCGATGACTTCTTGTTCATTATGATGAGGTGTGTCAGAGCATGGTTCCCTTCCTGTGTCAAGCTCTTTAAAAAATGAAACCAGGTCTGTCGGAGCACAGTTCCTTGTCTTGTGTCAAGCTCCTTAAAAAATGAAAGTGGGTCTGGTTGGAGCATGGTTCTTTTCCTGTGTCAAGCTCCTTAAAAAATGAAACAAGGTTGTCGGAGCAGAGTTCCTTTTCTTGTGTCAAGCTCCTTAAAAAATGAAACAAGGTTGTCAGAGCAGAGTTCCTTGTCTTGTGCCAAGCTCCTTAAATCAAGAAACAAGGTGTCCTGAGGATAGGTCTTTTAATGTGTCAACCTTGTTAAAATAATGAAACACGTTCTCGTTCAATTCGAGTCTTTGTTAAGATCTCGTAAAATCCCAGTCGAGTCTTTCTCTTGATCTCGTAACTTGAACCTTCACTCTATCTCGCTCTTTCATATGGGATTGAAGCTTTTAGGGGCATGTACCTCGACCATGCTGGGGGCATCAGCATGCTTACTTTTTCATACAGTACATACAGTTTGTTTTCCCCCCGATCCTTTTAAAACCCAAACTGCTTCTGCCAGAACATTCCTTTGTTGTTTAAAAAATGAAACCAACTTCAAGCAGAGTTTCCTGATTTCAAGCTTGTGTAAAAATGAAACCATTCCCATTTTTACCTCTTGTGATTGCCATTTTATTAGCCTTTTTTGCCAGATGAGCCTTGGTTTTCTCACTCCATCGCTGATATTCATTACCATTATAGAGTCACTGGTTGTTTTACCCGCTTCCCCGAGAACCGCCGCGATGGAGTGGTCTTGTTAGCTGTGTCTTCGGACCTTTATCTTTGTTTTGCTTAGCGCCCACTCATTGCCGGGGAACCAACAGAGGCCACGCCGTATACCACACTCGTTCCTCGAGGAGGAGTCATCTTTCAGCTCTTTTCTGACTCTCTAAACATGAAAAGATTGTCGAGGCCCTTGTCGTTTCGATCTCGTTAAAATGGACACGAATCGACATTCACCCAGTATAAGTTTAACCCTTTTTCGGGCTGGGCTGGATCGATTACGAAAAAGGAACACCCTAGCCTATCGCGACTAGGAGGTTTTCCCGGATATTGTTTTCTACCTTTCTGTGTCCGAGGAACATAACACGAAAAGGACCTGACATTTTTCCGCCGTTCTTCAAACCTCTAAACAACAATAAAAGACATCGAGCTCCTTCCTTTTTCAGACTCGTTAAAACCTGATGACATTGGATTCAGTCGTAATGATGGTATTCGAGTTTCTCCTTCCTAGGGCTCGCTAATGTACTAGGATGGATTCGTCTGAAGGACGGATTTATATGACAAGCATATGGTATCCTCTTCAAGATTTTGTAAAAATAAAGAGGTACTCACCGAAATGGTGGGGAAAAAATGGAACCAACATCATTGTTGTGTCGGCAGTATGTCGCTCTTGAACATGGCACTTGTCTCCATTCGTGTCGGGTTGGGGACATCTCATCGTTTTCCACTTCTGCCTCCGTGGGTTTGGGTGATCCTCTTTGACCTCTCATCTCATTTTTCTCAAGCCATAATGACCTCGATCATCTGATGTCAACACATTACCAAGGAATTATCGTCGCCGACATATGCTTATAGTTGACCTCGCATTTCAAACTTCCTCTCTATCTTCATCTGATCTTAATTCCATAAAAGCACATTATGTTCCTTTTTGTTCCTGCATGCCTGATGGATGTGGGAAACACTATCGCCCACCTTGATCAAGGTCACTTCGTCGACTTTGCCTGGTTATCCAGGAAGCTGATCTAGAGACTCCCTTCTGGTACCTTGGAGCCTGCATGCCTCAATGGCAGGTTCTTCGCGTTCGACGTGAGGTTTTCATCATTGGCCTCCGATCGAGTGATTCTACGAGTGTTCGACGCCAGCTCACTGATTCACATGCCGTAGATTGTACCTATAGTACCTTGAGGACCATTGTCATTATTGGTGGTACCTCTCGCGTCTGTTAACAGCTTTCATCATTGGCTGGTAATCAGGTGATGTTCTTGCATGTTCGACTTCAGATCACATATTCGCATGCTTGAACTTGTACTTTGTTCGGGTCGAGATGGAGCGCAAGACCCTGGATTCCTGTCTGTTATAATCCAGGGTGCGATTTTTTGGATTCTTATGATTAGTTACATGACTCACTGATTGGATTGCTGCAACCATACCTGAGTTTATTTATCAATCCTCACTGGATGGCTGCGTCCATACCTTGGATCTGGATTATTGCATACTCTGTTATGGATGGCTGCACCCATACCACATATATATCATGTATCTGAGATATCAGTTGT
Organism: Pinus albicaulis; assembly: GCA_034641835.2. Taxonomy (NCBI): domain Eukaryota; kingdom Viridiplantae; phylum Streptophyta; class Pinopsida; order Pinales; family Pinaceae; genus Pinus; species Pinus albicaulis. The sequence goes on along the minus strand of CM076578.1, from coordinate 1,133,853,749 downwards.
ATTTCTCTACGGAGGTTTTCCGACAGCGGTGTTTTCAGTTGGACACGTTCTCGTAAAGCATTTCACCCTTCTCTCTCTCTTTCGAACCTCATGCTTTAGGGGGCATCTGTTACACAGCAATTTGTCACCGTCCTTGCAATTCCCCATCCCGCACAATTGGAGGGCTCATTCCGTGACCTGTGATCAGTGACATGACGTGAAACCACTTTCATGACACCCCTCTGAACATGATCTTTCATTGCCCTGAAGACAACTCCTTGTGAAAAACCCTAAAAACACCCCTTTTTGCATTGGCGCGGGAAGCCAGTTCAGTACCCGTGCCAATGGGGGAAATCCTTCATATAGGGCGTGCCAATTGGTGCTCTGTCTCAAAGTCGCACTCGCGCCAGCCATTTTAAGGAGTGTTTTTTAAAAATAAATGGCAGAAGTTTCGTCCTAACCAATTCATAAAATGGTATCTAATTTGAGTTGGGTGGTTTGGCTCCGGATCTCCATGTAGAGGAAGTGGTTTTGCCACCTCTCATGGAAGCTTCCTTGAGGATAGGGCCAATCCCATGATTATAGGGATCCCAACTCCCCTTCCTCCATCTATAAAAGCTTGTTCATCTCCTTTGCAAGCTAATCTCCAAGTTCCCAAGAGCCTTCAGAGCCTTATGCTGCAAGAGCCTTGATTCATTCCCTTAAGGCCAAATCCAAGCAAGGATATTATTGTCGAGACATCTGAAAAAAGAGGCTTGTCCCATCCCTGACAGGCTTTTTCGAGACGTGTTCCGTTGGCGACCCTCCGAAGGAGAATTCAGCGTCAGAGCCAGGTTGTATCCTCCTTTGATTGATTAATGATAAGTGACTATTGTTTATGGTTCCACTCTTGTTGATGATTATGATGATGAGTTATGTCTTGTCTGACTGACATATAGTTGCATATACTGGATTTTACGCTCGCATTTGTTGTGTTTCTTGAATGTGCAGGTGTCCGGTCACGGAGATCGTGAGGATCGTAATCTGCCAGAGCTAAGGAACGGGAGTGCTACTTTCTCTACAAGCGACAGTGTTGGATTCCAGGTAAGCCTTCATCGCTAGTTGGTTTATTTTCAATTAGGAACCTGCACTATAACATGTGACGATTGTTGCTAGACCCGGTCTGGGCTAGTAGGGATCACCTCTGTCCGCAGAGGGGATTTACCTCTCCAACACCCACGGTGTCATTTATCCAAGATGTAAGCAATAGTTCGATTTGAATATTGTTTTATGTTCAATCACTTTTGAGAAATTGCAAGGAATCGATGAGAACGTTGAGTGACAATGGTGTTATTTTGATTCTAAATTGCTTTCAAAAACCAAAGAGGATTTCCATATATGTGCCATTTAATTATAGCATTCTGCTTTTAATTAATTTATTTCAGTTTGTAATATAGTGAGTAAAACTCTGAGTGATATTATAATGAAGAGTGAGATCTTAGTGTTGAGATGCATCAGAGTTGAAGTTGAAAATTGTGTGCAAGTTCAATTCCCGTAAGAGTGTGTTAGTGTTTTAAGTTGAGTAAAAGTAGTTTTCATTAAAATTTGAATGCCTGTAACTGACTTTTTGAAAGTATATCTATAGTACAGTGTGTGTTAGGATTTATTGGGTTTCGAATTTATTACTTTTAGATTGGTATTGCCTTATCAATTAGTAGTATGACTCATTTTGATTAAATAAGGAGAGTGTTGGTTTGTCTAATTTCCAATCAAACAGATTGCTCGAGCTTAGGAGAGAAAAGTTAATTTATGTTTAATAAAAATTGAAGCAGCAGTGTAGTCCTTCATTACATTTCTCTGTGTGTTCCAATAGCACTTCATAGTTTTCCTTTGCCTTTCATTTCCAAAAATAGAGCTAGGATTTGGTCGAGTTTTGCAAGATTTGGTGTTGGAAATAGATTAAGGATTGCTTACGAGATTGTCAAAATATTTGAATGGTGTGTGAAATTAGTTAAATCTTAGAGATCATAGTTTATTAATTTCATTTTACTAAGTGTGTGAGGCAGATAGAGAAGCCAGTCAATTTAGAACATTGTTATGTGTGATTCAAGTTGATTTCATAGGGAAATTATTCAACAATATAATTGATTCAATTCTGTGAGCAGTGTGTTTTAAATTTCATTTCTATTTTAAGTACAGAAGTTAATTTCATAGCAGTAATTTGATTTTGTGCAGAGAGTGTTCATACATGGAGTTTAAGTTTCATTTAAAATTCTAATGTAGAATAGTTTAAAGTGTGAATTTAATTTCATAGCAGAAGCATTATTTAAATGTCATTTGGTTTTATTATGAATTTCATGTTTCATCCAGATTAGGAGCCTTTAAATTGAAAGCTTTTAAGATAGTCGCAATAAGATTCTTTTAATCCCTTATATGAGTGTTATTTTCAGCAAATGAGTGGTAGATTAGATTTTCCTTCTGGAAAATGAATGGTGTATTCTTTTACAGTGATTTTATGCCCTAGTTTAGGTTAGATGCTTTGATCCTGTGTTACCTGCACTTGCGCCTCGAAGCTTACGAGTCTCGGATTGATAATTTAATGTTGGAAGCTATAAACATATAATTTAGCCAAAAATTCCTATTTATGTGAAACAAAAATTGTTTAATGATAAAAATAAATTATGAATTGACCCACATGGCATAAATAGATGGTGACAAGGTATTTTTTTAAGGAACTTTATGGTGTAAAGGTCACCAGTTCGAAACTTTGTGGGAAAAAATCTTGCCATTCTAATGATTGTTCTGGCTCAGATTGGGTGGGATACCCCTGTGATTTTGATGACTTATATGCCCCTGGGTCGCAGCTATTCAAGCCACATGTTAGGATTTCCAGTCATCTCAAGAATCACATAACCTAGAAAAAAAAAACAATTATGAATTAGAAGAGCAACAAAGTAGTACAATTTGTTTTGTTGAAATACAAGGACAGACAAGGAAAATTGATTGAACTGGTTTTTCTAAGTGTTCAATATTATTTGTGAAGTGTGTGAACATATTATATTGGTTTCATGTAAATCTTGTATTTCTTACATTATTTTTATTATCAATAATATTTGTGCTTCTACATGATAAAAAAGTTCATCAAAATTTGTCCCATTAATAACAGAGTATGTAAGCAATTTCTTACTTATAAATCTATTTAACAACATATTAATATTGTATCTATAACTATTATTAACCATGTTAATTATTAACACTTATTACTTTGTGTTTGTTTGTTGAGTCAAAGTCATTACACTAGTACAATGTTGGCCCGACTTTAGAGTCTATAAGAGAAAATATTTTATAAGTCTGATTTAATGATCAAAATCAAATTATTATGAATTGGAATGCAATAGAGTATTACAATTTAATTTATATCAAATATATAATAAGTAATATTAGGGAAAAATTACTTCATACTTTATTGCAAGTGTCTAGTATTTATTCATGAAGTGTTTAAAATTTGTTTTTTGCCAACTAAGTATTTAAAAATTTTAGATTGAAAAAAAATATACTAATCCACTATAGATTTAATATACTAAGTCTAAAAGACGTTTTTTTTAAGCACATTATTGGATTTTTCCATGCATGTTCGACATAAGGGAAGTTATGTGTATTTAAACAAAGCATTGAAAAGTTAAATATTTAAAAGTGTCATGTAATTCACATAAAGTATTATCGCATGAATACATTGAGGTTGAATGAAAATTTATATGTACTAAATAATATAAAAGTCCTCAAAAAATTATATGAAGAGAGTATTTAATATACAACAAACATTGAATAGTGTTTCTTCATGTATAGTAATAAATCCTTCAAAGGACAAATTTACATTCATGAATCATCTCCACCTAATCTCACAATATTCTCTCAAATGGATCAAGCACAACTTTTATAGCACATTTATTTATCTTGGTCTTCTTGCAATTTTATTTCTTTGGTATCCATCACAAAACTAAGGTAGTAATTGGAATAGATCCAAATTCTGTGTCATTAGGATTTGGTACCCAATATTGTTCTAATATATTTCTCTTGTATTTCCCTTAAATAAGTTCTCACCAATAAAACTTTACATGAAGCCTCTCACTTTAATCATCCTGCAATATGTCTGAGGTGACATTTTCCATCCAAATCATCTTTCCTTCATCCTCATGTTGTGAAACTAGCTCCAAAAATAGAAGAAAAGAGATATCAACACCTTAGAAATAAGCCACTTCGAGGGGGCAACCTCCAATACATTACATGAATGAACAATTCTTGGATGATACAATTTACAAAACCTCTTTTCTATATATAGGAGTCCATGGGGCCACAATGTAATCCTAGTGGGGCCACAATGTAATCCTAGCCAACCTAACAATAATAATTTAAGGGAACAATAATAACAATATGGGGTTACAAGGGTACAATAATAACAATAAGGGGGTTACACTAACAACAATAAGGGACTATACTAGTAATATAGGGACCTAACACCTCATTTCTTGATATGACTAGCAACATATTTACTTTCTCAACATCAATCATAGGATTAGATGTTGGTTTTAGCTTGTTGCACTTGGGCCCAATATATAATAGTTCATTTGTCACGTTACCAAAATCCCCATCCATAATACTTGAGATTACATGGAGGGAATTATGGTCAACATCAAACATTTTCTTTATCTTAGGCTATAAATCCTAAGAAGATGAATCACTTTCATCCACTAGAGTATGATCATTACAAGTTTCATGTAATGTATGAAGAACTCTCTTTTCCAATACTCTACTTTATTTCTCAATTATTCTATGAAAATTGGTGAATTTTCATTTTCAATAGTGTCTTTCCACATTTTTATTCCTAATGTTATTCCTTCTTTTAGTTCTTTTAAATAGACACCACTCTCTTTGAACCTAAGAAACATGTTTTCCATGTGGGAAATTCAAGTTAAATTCCATCATCTATATTCCACAACTCAACTAATTTCAACAGCTCAATATCTCTGATGGATTTTTGTATACATTAGTATTGGAACATCATTGAGTAAAAAAAATTGGAAGTACCGAACATTAATATATCCAAATAGTGCATTTCCCCCCTCATTGATGTATCCATTAAAGAAACTTTTGAAATTCATATACCTTGCCAATAAATGCAGGTGGAAACACTTGTTTTTCTATAATTGTGTGATAGGTATCCATCATTTCAAGTAAAAAATATAAATATTTACTTTTCAAAATGGAATAAATTATTTTGTAGGTTCCTTTTACATTTTCATGGGTTTTTCCCACAAGCAAGATCCCAGCCTCAATAGTGATGAAGACAATAAGTGCGGTTAAAAACTATAAAAACATGAAAAGATAATGACTCCTATTATGACTTACTACATTTTCCAACTATGAAAAAAAATGTGGAGGAAGAGGTATGAAATCAACATTTGATATATTTATCTTCCATGAGGTATAAAATCTGTGTACACTCTACGTTTTGAGTAAATACAGGGGTCAACTGATGCATTTAAAAGTGGGTTTCTTGAACTTCCACCCTCATAAAGTAGATCACCTTACATATCAATATGTGGGTGTTTAAGGTCCCTTGTGCACTATGCAAGGGATGTAATGGTAAATTGTGATCTAATATATACAAATGATAAGGATAAATGACTAAAACCTCCTATATTATGTGCATGTGTTAGCATACCCATTAATGACAAACCTAATTTTGTTCCTACAATAGATTTAGATTTGACACATGGCCTTGGAATTTAAGTCTTTGTTTTTTTCATTTTATCACTGATAATGCTCATATACTCCTTTTCAAATTATGTTGACATAATTATGTGGGAACAGTAGCAATATATTCTCAATATAAAAATCTTGGTATGTACCTCGTTCCTTTTCTTCCAACCTTTTTGTAGTCATTGACTTCATTTCTACTTTCAACACAATACATTCACTGCATTTATTGAAGTTGGTGTTCTTTAAGAATGCCACATCTAAAAAATGAGTCTTATAGTTTTTTTCACTGTTGGTTGTGATATTTATGGGTAACTGAGCTTTTAAAGAGCCTATGGATCCCTTTTAACAAAACAAATTGTGTAATTCTAAGGAAACTGTTATCACCAAATTGAGTCTTGTTGGGCTGCTTCAATCGTCAACTTGGAGTAACTATTTCAAACCATCTTTTGACTGAATATTAGCCTCTTCAGCCTGAGATGGCTCTCTCAACTTATCAAAGGATTTGCAATGAAAACTCTATTAGATGGCTAACTCTATGACTGTAACTTGATTGTGATTAATTGCAGGTTGAAAATGTAAAGGAATTTCTACCATTAGGCTAATGGAGTCAACATCGGGAATCTCAATGAAAATGATCCTACTTGTGGAAAATGAGGAAAATGAAGGTTTCAAAGAAAAGATGATACACACACAACATAGGAAGAAAAGACAGTAATTCAATATATAAAGGAAGTCAGAGCATGTTCTCCAAGAATTCTGAGTAATTAGACATAAACTTGTTGCATATATTAAACAAGAAAAATATAAGACAGAACTTATTGAAAACCTGATTCAAATCTCAGGTGAAGAAGACCAAAACATCCACTGTATATTACTGAAGCTGAAAGTTTTACAAAAATAGCAGTGTAGTACAATACTCTCCAACCCTTTTATATTCAATGTTCTGTCTATAAATAGACTCCTTTACATTGCAAAGGATCTGCCCAGCGGGCTAGATCATCAAACTATAACTTTGACACTTAACATAACTGAAAACTACATTCTTGGAACAACAAAGATAGTAGTCTCTAAATACTTTCATTCCTAATAGGAATCTACTTCATTTTTATCACATTCAGTTTTTACAATAGTGGGACAGTTACATGATAAGGATCAAATGCTCTGGAATCATTCACCATCACTAAAATATTTAATGTACCCCCTAGATTTAGGAAACATAATCCTACTTTTCAGGAAAAGATATCCTCCACTGTAATCTTGGTCTTCATGCTGAGATAGATGAGTGACACTCATGTTGAGTACTAGGTCTATGCTGGGATGGCCCACTGTTAGGTTGGATATCTCCAGATGGCTGACTGATCTTCCATGTGTTTTTTAAACCTCCAAAAATCTTTAAAAATCCTTTCGCTATAAAACAGAGCAGTTTAGGTAGTTTCGTAGCATAGTTTAGTAGTAAACTGATTTTTGTCTTTTAAACCATCCTTCTGCCACCTCTACTGGTCAAAAACATTTTTTATGACAAAATATCTAAATACAGTCAATATCTCTCCTTGATTCTTCACAAAACTGATTTTCAAGATAAAAAGCATTCTTCAAAAATTTCGTAGCGTAGTTTAGTAGCGAGTTGGTTTCTATCTTTTCACCCTTCCTTTTGCCACCTCTGCTGGTCAAAAAAAAAATTTAGGTCAAAACATATAAATAAATTCAACTTCCCTTCTTAATTCTTCATAAAACTAATTTTAGAAGCCAAAAGGAATCTTCAGAAATTTCGTAGCATTTTTCTCCCTTCAAAACCTAGAGCTCGCTACAAAACTACCTAATTATGGATAAAATTCAAAATTATCCCTTTTTCATCAAAATTTCACCTGTAAACCTGAAAAATGATATTATTAAATATTATAAGGCACATTTGGTTCAAAATTTCTCTTACCCTCTTCAAAAAGCATTATTTTCACCTTTAGCAAGTTAATTTACGAATACAATGACTCTGTTTTTTCTGAAAAAATAGGGTTCAGAGATGAGCTCCTATCTCCCTATCCTTGATAGTTGTTGCAAACCTGGAGGATTTTTTTGTAAATTAGAATGTTCTAAAGAAAAAACTCTCTTGGTTTCTTGAAAACCATCTCCAGCTATCCATAATGTGCATTAGAAAAACATGTATAAAACAGGAAAAGTCTGATTTCTAAAAATAGGTCCCAGAAACATCTTTGAATCTCCAAACTGGTAGCACCTGTGAGAAAATTGAAGGAGGTTATTTTTCCTTGTTCTATCCTTGACAATAACCTCTCTCAGTATTTCCGAATTCATCTTTTTTCATCCATAATATTATGTTCAAATTTACCGCTCACACATTCCAAAGACAGAAAATTCCCCTGTAGCTCCAGCAGAAATTCAAGCAACTTGAATTGGTGAGTGTTTCAGCAAAGATGGGGTCCTCCATGAATAGCTCAAGGTCCATGGTATTCTATCTAAGCATAGAGACTCCTTTTTATTCTTTCTCCTTCATGACCATATTCCTTTATAACCAAGTTGCCTTCTTAAACATGTGATAGCTGTAAAGAAACAAATTAATAGAGAGTTGTTTTGGAATGGGTTGGACTCTTCCAAGGTGAAAAATCATTGATACATGCAAAGGATGAAGGGCTAATGATAGAGAGCATCTTGGGTAACTTGTTTTTAAAGTAATTTAACAACTTGAGGGAGGATGATGACACATGTGACCACAAAAAACAATGATGACACAAAATATGATCTTGCATGCTTGGGAATTATGAAAACTAACTTAATTGACCTCACCTTTGTCTTTATCCATAAAAATTTTACACCTCACACCGCTCTAACACTCTTTGCAGGAAAAACCTAGTTTCTTAGCGAAAATCATTTTAGGTAGTTTCGTAGCGAAAATTGTTGATTTACCCTATAATTCGCTACAAAACTATGAAAAACAAACTAGTGGAATGTTTTGTGGTAAAAAGGCATGAGAATGACAAATAAATGAGATTGGGTTGAATTTAAATGATATGAAATGGTTTGGGATGGGTTTTAGACTTATAGTGGATATCACCAAATGAAAAAAAATTCAGTCAATTTCATGAAAATGACTTATGAGACAGCATGAACCCTATCAATGGAATTGTATAAATTAATGAGTGATAACAAGGGCTCCACTAGGGATGATGTACCCCTGTGGTACAACAAATAACTGATAGTTTCCAGTGCCATCCTTGTTGAAAACAAAACTTCTAAAAATCACAAATCCTTCTTCAAAATCTTATAGCCTTCTCCTCGGTTTCAAGCTTGATGATTACTGCTAAAAAACCAAATCTATACATACTGAAAAAATTCTCAATCTACTTGAGCTTATTCACACACACTCCTACCTACCCTAACAGCTGCAATCTTCATGTTTGATTCAAGCGACATGAAACCTCTAATAAAGTCAATCAATGAGCTGATCTTATACTTGAACCCCTTGACTGTTCTTGAACCAAAAGAAAATTGTATTCTGAAATGATAAAGGTAAGAGAGAATGGGTCTGTTTTTTCATAGTGAAAAAACAATTGAAAAATTGGACTATAGAACTCTTCCATGTAATCAGCAATGGGTTCAAAGAAGACATAATTTATTGATATCCCTTTTAATCTCTCAATGACAAATTGATCCTGGATATCCTTTTCATTTTCTTCATCAAGGCTGAACCTTGATTCCAACTCTACAATATCAAGCTCACAACCATATTCTTCCTCTATCTGCAAGTCAAATGGTATAACGATTTCCTCCTTTTTTGGAGGAGGAAGACCTTCCAAGAACTGTTTAGGATCTTGGAAATCATATGATTCAATTTTAACATCCAATAATTCAATTTAATTCTCTAATATTTCAGTAGCTAAACCAAGAAAAAAAATTATTTTCAGGTGTATTTCAACTGGATTTAAAACAAGAAATACTATTGGGAGAAATGTTCATCTATCTGAAATTCTGCTATCTCATCCCTTACACTTTGTAACATTTCATCATATAAAGGGTTTGCCACATACCCTGTCATCTTGGATCACCATGAATGTTCTGAAATTTGGATTCTTCCCAGTGAAGTGGCTCTAAACTTTGAAGCTCGGGATCTTGAATAATGGAGTCAGCAAGTGAATGGTACAACCTTCATGTGTTTGGATTTTTTTCACCATCAAAAGTCAAATCTGAACCTTGTCATTTTTCCCAAAGAAAATTTACACCTTCATCCCCGGCAATGGTGCCAAAATGTTATCACCAAATTGATTTCATGTTGGGATGCTTCAATGGTCAACTTGGAGTAACTATTTCAAACCAACTTGTAACTGGAAATTAGCTTATTTCAGACCTGAGATTCTTCTCTGTATTCTGATGTATGTTTCTTCTATCAGTATTTTATTTTCTCTCCAGTGTTCTAGTTGTATAATCACTTGGAATTCATGATTACATGCTCCAAATTCCTTTATACACCTAGTATGTTGTTTTATCATGTTTTATTAGTGTGCTTATGTATAATCACTTGGAATTCATGGTGACATGCTCTAACTTCCTGTATGCATATAGCTTTCTCTTTTATCCTTCATGTATGTTTTAATAAGAATACAATTGCCTCAGCTTCCATGAGATAAGTTGACTTGTGACTTAGTTTTCGTATTGACTCCATGCCAAATGGTAGTTACTAGTTTTCATCTCTCACCTATACAAAAACATCACATTCAATCCAATTCAGAGTTAGCCATCTGCTTTCAAGTTATTCATTGAATATCCTTTATCCTTCTAAGAGATCCCTCTCAGACTGGAAATGCTAATTTCCAGTTACAAGTTGGTTTGAAATAGTTACTCCAACTTGACCATTGAAGCAGCCCAACAGGAACTCAATTTGGTGATAACAGAAATAATATTAATGATGTAGGTGTTACATATTATTCAACTTAACGTGTTTGGTTTTGTGAAAATACTAGATTTTTCGTTATAATTATGTGCATTATTTATATGGATTGACATGGTAGTGCACATGCTTTTCATGTCTTGGTGTTACCATGAACGGATTTGATGTGTCCATGTTGGAAATAACGTTGGTTTTATAAGAAAGTGTTTTGAGGAATATTTTGTATCTTGTACCATGATTTCTTACAAATAATATTCCTATTAAATATAATGCCATTTACTTTCCTAAGAATAGGAGGTAGGTCATGGCTCTTTGACATGACTATGTTTGAAAGGGGTGAATTCAAGACAAACTCCCTAATACCATTTTCATTTGAGTTTCATACCCATTCTAGCAAATGCATTGGCTTTTGTATCGACATATTGAAGACAATATTATTTATAGCATTCATCCATTGCTAAAAGTCCATTTTTTTTTCTCTTTGTTTGTCTTTGTTTCACATTTTCAAACTATTTTTGTAGCCATAACTTCTTTAATATTTTTATATGACCTCGTTACATTCATATCAATCGTTTTTGGATCTTTTTCATTATAAATATCCATATATCATTTGTATGTGGGACTTATGTCTTATATAACATCCCATACCCCCATTTTTACTTGACCCTTAACATCTCACCTTTTTTTCCACCAACTTATTTATTGTCCATCTAACTAAATAATGTATATACTTATTCCTAATCCTACGTCTTTTAAAATTTCTATGTATCTCTTCTAGAAAACCATTATAGTCCATTTCACTTAGTGTTTCACAATCAACCATGTCATCCTCATGGACTTTAATTATCAATCCTTTGGAAATGCCCATGAATTTTCATGTGCATTCATGTTTAAGCGAAATCCTTGTACATGCGAATGTAACCCTATTTCAAGGAATATTTATGGGGTGATCATGACAAGTAGGCTACAAATGTGATTCTAGCCAAATACTATAAGATTCAAATGCACTCCTTAGTGTTTGCTCAAATACTATTGGATGTGGTAGAGCATCATGCTTTAAAACCTTGTGAATTGTATCCACTATGCATTCTTTTCCTACCATCCTTTCATGAACCTTATGCCAAAGCTCTATATTTATTATGGATCCTTCACCCACCTTCACTCCACGTTGCAAAATATATACCTTGTCTTCAATATAAAATGTAGAGGAAACATTTTCACATGTACACCAAATAAAATAAAATTAGTATTTGCTCAAAAAAACATTTAGTATACTAACAATAATACCTAACACATGTTTCTAGATTTTGATTTATCCATGTTGTCCCTCAAATACATGATCTCCCATGGATGTAGGTCCCCTTCATCAACATCTTCCATAGTAAAATATGGTTGATTGAAATCAGTTATCTAAACCATAAAACAACCTACATTAATCCTTTCTCGGCCATTATAAGTTCTAGTCTCTACAAATTCAATGCTTCAAATCCCAATTGATTGTTAATTAGAAGGTCGACATAGACCCATTTTTTCAAAATTATATGTTCCATTGTAACTCTTGTGAATTATGCAAGACATAATTGAATTGTAATTCTTTATTAAGGTTAAACCATGTAAAGTGAACTCTTTTATTTTAGCAAAAACACAACCTTCAAAAAACTAATATAGTCGCAATACTTAAAATTGTATCAAAGTCATTTTGTGCACAATTAAACATTGTTCCCTGCCATCTAGTTCCCACTACCAAAAGTTATTTTGCATACAAGTTACACCAAAAATATATATATGAAGGCCTAACAATTAGAGATCAAAGTTGTATTAGTGTAATATCCCTGATTTTGTAATGTAATAGTGCATATCAGTGATATGGGTTGGTGAGTTGGATGATATGGACAAGGCAAAAATTATGTAATGTAACAAATGTACCTCATATTATAAATAAAATAGATGGCTATCTATGTGACAAAAGGTCGGAAAAGTACAGAGCGATACATTGACTTCCTAGAAGGGAATGATAGAGGGCTAAGGGGACCCAAGGGGGAAAATTCATAAATAATAATATTTTATTCTTATCCAAAGTACCTTAACGTTAAGAATATCATCCTTGGAATATGTGCAACAGTAGTTCAAATATACTTCCTAGGTTTCCATCTGTCAAGTTATGCCACAAACATAGAAGTGTGGGCTTTTGGTGAGTTGGGGGATTCTTGTGCATTCTCATATTCATTTTCCCTACCAAGCTACCAAATTTTTAAGGCTATCTAGACTGAGTAAGAGAACCACAACAAGTGCGTTGTGGAGCTTGATTGTGTTTTTAATTTAGATATCTTGTTTTATTTCATGCTTGGACCCTAGTTTCTCATTTTATCTAAAGCCCCCTTGGTGGGGGTTCAGGAATATCACCCATAAAGAGATGTTTTTGGAAAATTTTGCATGTAAAATACTGTAATTTCATAATCAATATGACCATTCATTGTTAGGTCATATATTTGATGGTATAGGTTATGTTAGGTTTTTTTTCCTTAGAAGGGGATCCTCTTTTCATGAGAGAATTTTATTGCGACTATGTATTATTGAGAGAGCATTATAATTGAGAGTGAGGGGACTATGAGAGAGAAAATAGGAGGTCGCAACGGATGTGCAATAGGTTTTATCCCTTCATTCTACTAGATGGAATAAAAGGAAGGACTAGCTATTTCTTCATGGATGTAGCCCAAATAGAGTGAATACAATATAATGGTGTATCATTTATATTGTTTCAATATATATTTTATTTCCGCATTAATTTTTATTTTATTGCTCCAATATTTTATTTCTAACAATTGGCATTAAATCCAAAGGCTTATTTGGTTGATAACACTCACAAGAATGGAGGGTTCCTGGTTTGAGTGGGAGCAACGACGAAAGAAGGTTTTAGGATCAAGAAGCTTAATGGCCAAAACCACTAACTATGGAATATGCCAATGGAATATTATTTGTATTAGAAAAATATTTTTCGAACATTGGAAATAATAACAAAGAAGAAAACGACTACAAAGACGAAGAATGGGAGACTAAAAAAGAGGTTGGAATGTTGGAATTATTTCCCTAAAAGAAAATAAAGAGATGGAAAATTTTAGAATAATAAGGAAGAAAATGCAATAGGTGATGTGTTACAATATGCTTTAATCCTTTCATTATATGAAAATTTTAATTCTTCGATGACAGGCTCAGGGGATTTATTTAATGCCACGCCCCACCTGATATATTCTCAAGCCCATGTTCAAGTTGATTTTTGTAATCATATCCAATCTTAAAAAAAGATCAAATAACATAGGGGATCATTTAACACACCATCGTTATTTATGTCTATAGGGTCTCCTACTATTATTGGGATTCATTTCGGGTCTTGGAAGGTCACTAACTATATATCCCCTACATTCATATTTAAGTGCCTCTCTTTCAGGATGAAGTTATTGGGACGATACTTGCTAGTTGGTCCTAATACTAGTACTTTATTGAGTACCCAATCCAATCTAATGGCCATAAACATGCCACATATGAACATGGGTAGAAATGTACAAAATACAAACCCCCAGTTGAATCCTATCTATAATACTAGTGTTCCATTCATGGCATTGTTGAATTTACATTACTTCACTAAATTTACCAATTATATAATTTACTCCAAGTTATATTATTTACATATAGTCATCTTCGATGCTCCTTACTCAAACTTTTGAGTGCAAGAAACTAGGGACCTTTCAAACAGCTGATGGTTTGATCAGATATTTAAACTAGCTCAATAAAATTGGTCCACCCTTTACTTCATTTAGCGCCAACCCATATGGTGCTTGGTATCTTATTTGTCATTGTATGATTTCAACTAATATGAAAATCATTATGGAGGTGCCACAATTCATGCCTCCAACACTTATTTAATGTTTTTTTAATCCTACTCAACAGGAAGGAGAACTACTTTCACAACCACTGATACCCCCCATGATGTGGTCAAATATGTCTAGTCCTTCTTAATGCATGATCCATACTTTAAATAATTTAAATTTTGATGGTAGTATACCCATTTTATACAAACCTTATGGACCTCCCTAAGCGAGTAATACATACCTTCCATTCCCTAGTCATCCTCAAACTTCACAAGCCCAACATCATGTTAGATTTAATTTCATGTTTTCTTGTCAAATTCAACAAGCTCAAGCCTTCAAACAAATGAGCACTATCAACCCTTCCAAAAAAAATAAAGGAAATGATAAGCAGAAGAAAAACCAGAGACAGATTAGAACCCCCCAAACCAAAATTAAAACACCATGAACCAACATCATAATCTTGATAATAAAATAAAGTAGGGAAAAAATAATAACATTAGGATCAATTTTCTTTGTCCATTGCGAGGTGATTTTTTCCATGCACTCGCAATTGTCCTCAAATCATGGATTGAAAGTGTATGAAGGAATATTAGGTCTGATAGTTTACCTATCCACTAGGGACACCTGTTGTTGAGCTAGAAATATGTCATGTGTTGTTACTCCTTTTTCCCAACCTTTGCCTCATTCTACATATCTTTTGACCTTAGAATAAGACCTTTTGATAAAATAGGTTGAGTTTTCCCATTATTTTTCTTGGACTTTTGCACCTTATTGAGCATTTGAATGTGTAAGTAGAAGAATTATATATCCTTTATCATTGTTGGCAATGGTTGTATACTTCTATTCTAGGGTTTTGTTATGGGAGATGCAAGATGATCATTTATTCCGGAAGCTATAGGACGATAATATGTTGTGGAAGTTGTAGAATGAATGACTATCTTGTATGGAGAATCTATTACAACCAACCACTAATATCTAGTGACATTTTCCACCCAATATATTGAGATTCCAAGTTATTTTTCTAGTTTGATTTTATTAGGAATAGAATGTACTTGTAAAATATCCAACTATGTAAACATGCATTATGTTTTGTGTATTTAAGACATGACCATTTTGTAATTTTGAATGGTGGTTAGGAAATATTGAATCATGCATTTGCATCCTAGTTACACCTTAATTTTAGTATATGGAATCATGGTATAAAATGGGTTTTTCTACTACAGGAAAAAGAGTTAATTTCATCTTGAATTTTGGAACCTATATGTTGTATTTGAGTTTCAATTAATATAAATTCTACTTCAATTTCTTAGAAATTGTATATGCACATTTCTTGAGTTTAATTAATTATCTAATATATTTCCATGATACTATGTTCCAGGAGAAGGTCTGACTCATGTAAGCAGTAATCATTCTAAATTAGTGGCATAGATAGATTATTGATAGCATAGATAAAGTAATTATCGCACATATAAATTTATATTACCATAAATTAGTGTTTTGATAACAAATTTATCAATCCGTTCATTTTTTCCCATGATCATAAAGTGTTATAGAATACAAGATCGAATTGATGATTTTCTTATTAATCTGTGTATTTAACACTTTCTTCCACCACTAATTAAATTTTCATTTTAATTAAAATATTGAATGAACAATATAATTAAATTTTCATTTTAATTAAAATATTGAATGAACAATATTTTATAAATTTATCAGTAGAATCATTTCTTATATTAATTCAAGATTTCATTTAGCTTTCCACTTCATTTCTCTTTAAACTGAACCAACACTTGATTATAATTTGCAACATGCATGAACAGTGTGTAATAGCTTTGAAATAAAAGTTTTACCCTATTTTGGTAAGTAAATGGTTTGATAAGTTGATTATTCAAAAAGGAAATTAATTTACCTCAACAATTTTACATCATTGTCGGGGAATATATTAAGGGCACAATAGTTCATAAAGTATTGGTTTTAGTTGGCACCTAGTATTGAGAATTGCGGAAGGAGGTTGATAACCAAACCTTGTTAACGATTATTTCTAGAGTACTTGCATTTTAAATTTAGAATAATTAATAGAAGTGTCTTGAACACAAGTATTAAGAAGAAGTATGATAAAGTAAGAACCTATGCATTCATCACAAAATTTTTATGTTGAGCTTCTATTTCACTAGTGTCAAGGCCTGTAGTTTACATGAATATAGAAAAGAACCCTAAAGCATATATTGTAGTAAGATCCAACCATGACACTAACAAAGCTATGGGTGGACAAGGAGGATAGAGTCCAATAGGATGGAAATACTTTGGGAAGAAGAAACCTGCAATACTTTCTCCTTATAACACATCTTCCAAGGTAGAAGTAGAATATTCCTCCTTGCAAAGGACAAGGAGAGACAAGAGAATTAAGTAGTTGGAATACTAACTCTGAGGTTAAATCTCAAGGAAACCTAGCTGATGAACCACATAATTATGTAGGGTCCATAGAGTCAAGAGTTGTGGAGAGACCAGAATTCCTCAATCTCATTATGATAAAAGAAGAGGTAACCTCTAATATGACTTCAATTTCCAATTATAGATACTAAAGGAGAATCTCTAATGAAAAATATTCCTCTCTCGGCTCTCTCTTAATTTCATGGGTTATCAAGCGATGATCCTGATGCCTTTTATTTTAGTTTTATGTTTTATGTTGGAGTTATGACTTTATTTTAAATGTCAAAAAGCTAAAATTGTTTCCATCCACCCTCAAGGATGTCACATTAAATTGGTTCATGGGGCTTGGCAAAGAATCTATAGACATGTGAAAAAACATGAAGCATAAAGTCCTAAAGAAGTACCAAGACTATTATAGGGAAAGATATTTTTGCGAGGAGATATTAAAAATGACCCAAAAGGAAGACAAAATCTTGGAATATCATGTAGAATGGTTTTAGTACAATCTTCAAAGGTCCAAGATCAAAATAGAAAAAAATACACTACAAACTATCCTGCTAAAGGGGGTAATAGATGAAAGGATAGATATCCTAAATATTTTGGTTGGGGAAGACATTTCCTAACAAGACTATGATTATATTTGGGATTTTTTTATAAACTATTCAAGGGTAATCTCAAAGAATTGAAAAGGATCAAAATATGTTCTCACTAGAGTCATGAGGTCAATTGTAGGGGGATTTACTCATGCAAAAATAGGTAATATGTTGGACAATTTTAAAACCTACATCCTTATCTTATTGTCTTTGCAAATTTACACACCGCAAATCGACAAATGTAGGGTAAGGTTGAAAAAACATTATCTATATTATGTCTAAAACGCAACGAAAACACCCCTTGAGAGAATGCGCAATTATCATTGTTGATATTTGCAACATTTTTGAATGAGATCACTCAAGCAACAACTTCCCTTCCTTACCAAATTGAAATTATTCTACCATGGTTTTAATAAATAAATAAAATATTCATGTTTGAAAAGGGGGCTTGGAAAATTTAACTGATAGGTATTGATTATAACCATTCCCATGTTTTTAATGATTCTTGGCCCAAACATCAATTGTAGATTCCTTATCCATCTTAGCCATATTTCCCTTTTACACCTTGGAACCCATGGCCACCACAACCAATTCCTATATATCAATGTCGATAAAATTGGAGTGGAATCCTCCAAGGAACCACACAAACCCCCCCATCAACAACAACCCACTCAAGTAGGTAAACAATTTTGACAATTTCCCCAATAGCCTCCACAATCACAATTGCAGCTTCCACCAACTAACGCGCCTTCAAAACCACAACTCCTAATGCAATCCTCACCTAAACCCAACAATAAATCCATCCAACATGCTTACATTGTTAAATGGGCTAAATATCGCACATGCTCTATCTCCCCTATTGAATGTTAGTACATTCAATTGTGATCAAGTAGAATAATAAACAATAAGACATCCCAAATTATTACTGAACATAATGAGGAGGAATTCATTGAACCAATGGAAAATTATATTGATGAAAATCCCTTGGAAGGTTATTTTATTACATCACATTCTACTCTCCCTAGGAACTCAAACCAGCCACAATATTTAAGGTCTAAGTGGTTTCCTCACTTCCCAAAAATATTAGCCTTGGAAAAACCCTTGAATCAAGTTAGGTTTGATTTACTAGGTGAACTTGTAATTGTGTGTATAAAAATTCCCTTATTACAAGAAATAAAGGATGTCCCATTTTATGCTAAAACTATTAAATAACTATGTACTAAGAATCCCACTAGGAAACTAAAGGATACTCAAACTATTTATGTAATCGGTCAACTATAAAATGTAATGTTTGTAAAATCTTTCATTGTTAATTGTGATGATCCTAGTAACCTTTTTGTTGATTTCCAGATAAATAATATATGTATCTCTAACACTTTAGTAGATTCAAGTGTTCTCATAAACATAATGACTAGGGAAACCATGGAGAAGCTAGGATTGGTTAAGCTAAGACAAACACCCATATTTTCACAATTAGTAGATCAATCTATATTTAGACCCAAAGGAATATTAGTGAACATCATCATCTTTGTTGATTCTTGGGAATATCTAGATGACTTTATGCTTATGCAATCAAAATCCACTTTGAGGGTTCACCCTCTTATCCTAGGAATGCCATGTTTAGCTATGTATTATGCTTACATTGGCTATGTATATGGTAGGATAACAATATCCCATGGAAATTCCACAAAAAATATTATTTTATAACTCATTCCAAACCCAACATAGACCATGAAATCCCTATGGAGATAGAAGATGAATCTAGTGAAGAAGGTGTTCGAAAACTCCTTACAGTTGATAGAGCACTTTTTATTAAGGATGATATAGAAGATGACATAATTAGTGACTTCCTTAACAACCCCTAGACATCTTCTCACCCAGAATTTTAGTTTCTAAATTTTGTGACAAAAAATGGTGAAAAAAAAAAAAGAATTGCTATTCAACTCCCAAATATTTATTAATGGGTAATCTTGATCAAAACATAAGACTTACCAAAATCCCTATACAAATTAGTCCCAAAAAAAACCAAACATTATTCCAAAACACTACACTCCATCGAAACAACAACGAGTTCATATTTTATGTGAATAAAGTGAAGCATTTGCATCATATTATACATATATGAATGGCCTTCACCTAGGATTCTTCACCCACCACAATTATATAAAGGATGACTCCAAACCAGTTAAACAACCTCAATGTTGGATGAACCCAACCCTAAAGGAAATGGTTAACAAGAATTACAAAAATTACTAAATCATGATAATTTTATCTATCCCATCTTTGATAATCAGTGGATATCCCCTCTAGTAATAGTGCCAAATCCTAAGGTGGAAAGTGGAGGATCTATGTTGACTATGGAGACTTAAACAAGGAAGCCTAAAAATATATATTTCCTTTTCCATTTATTGACCAATTACTTGACACCTTATCACTTGATGAATTTAGTGGATACAATAAAATATAGATAACTCAAGAAGATTAGGATAAGACCACCTTCACTTGTCCTTGCTGGAAATATGCTTATTAAGTATTACCCTTTAGGTTGTGTAATGCTCTTGTTTCCTTTCAACAAGCTATCCTTGGAATTTTTTCCAAACTAATTTTTGACTACGTCGATATCTATATGGATGAATTTGAAGTATATGGTTAAGCACCAACAGAGTTTCTCTGAAATAGTTTTCTACCACTACTTTCAGCACTAGCACGTTTCTACAAGGCACCAAGCAGCATTCAAGGAACATCCACACGTCATTTTCACTATTGTTTACACTTTTTGTGGAGTTGGTTGCACCAGAACAGAAGAGGAGTCTTCCCATAGATTGCCACATCATAAAAACCACTTTGAATTGTTAGCCTTGATGTTGTTTATTTTCATTATGTCATAGCACTTTGTATTAAATTTTTAGGATAAGCCTCATCTCTTGCATGAGATCATAATAACTTTTGGGAATAGGTTTACTCCTTTTGTGGAGATGACAGTTTATTATTTTTGTATATATGTGATAAAATTCTATGTAAAATGGGTTGGTTGGTGATTTTAGAATCTTGGCTCATATGATCAGTACTCTTTTCATTGAATAAAATTGAAGAAACTTCTGAGGAATTATTATCAATCTGCTGTGTGTATTGTTAATCTTCTCTTGTGTTTCCATATCTTATTATATTCAGTGGCAGCTTGTAGTCCCTCTTATTTTTATGTGTTTTTATCAGTCTCTTGACATGTTCATGTGTTTTATCAAATTTTATTAGTCTCACACAGTGAGCTTTCTTGAATAAATATACATGATGACAATGTAAAGAGCATCACTTATAACAGTTATCTTACTTGATATTTCAGGGAGAATATTGCAAGTCTAGAAATAGCTTTCTCTTGTTGAAATATTGACAAATTGCTACTGTGTTATTTTCTACCAAAATCAATGGATTTATGCCTTGCAAACCCACTATTTCTTCTTCCATTTCACCTTCTCTCCCCCTCATAGGCTACAAACTCACTCTTTTGCTACCACATCAGACCCAATACCCTCATTAGTAGAATAGTGGACTTGACTGAAATCTCTTTTCAGTGAATAGAATATAAACCACCTACCAATCTCATAAACCAAATCATTAAATTTCCTTTTATTTTAGGATGTGTCTCGTAAGGCACTTGAAGTAGTCCAAGTGTTGATTCTGGTACCAACATCTTTTTGTGCGTTTGTCGGGAGACAAAGGCCTTGAAACGAAGTATTCTCTCGAGTCTCTTGTTTTGAACTGCTGATAATCAATTCTTGATGGTGAACAAGAATTGGTGACTTGAAGACGACTGAAAATTAGTTCACCTAGCAACTCCACAAAGAGGAAGAGGGGTTTCAATACCTCCTTCTACAGGGAGGAATCAGAGATCTCCTACTATGACTCCAGTTGCTGACCCAGAGAAGATCATTAACGATGCAAAAGAAAAACAGATATCAGTTGAGGCCACATCTCAGTCAGTGAAGAAGGTACACAAAAAGTACGTTCCAAAGAAAAATGTACCTTCATCTACTTAGAATTAAAATAGGTTTTAATTTCAAAATATTCCGCTGAAAAATATCAAGTTGAAACTAATTCCCTAGAAAATAAAGTAAATATTGTTCACCTACGCTCAGCTGAAATTTTTTCTCACTGCTCACCTAGTAAATCTGAGATAAGTAGTGTTCAAGTCAAAGAGGAAAAAAATGAGTTTTTAAGTGTTGATAAGAAATCAGAAGAGTTTGTGCTGACTAAAGGGGAATTAGAACAAGTATTGGCTATTGCACCTTTTCTTGATAGGGATGTTTTGACTGAAGAATACTTTAAGACTATTTTAAATTTCCTTCAAACTCATCCTGAATACTAGTCTCTTATCACCCCTCAGCAAGATTATTTTCCTTTTTTCTCCAAATCCAACTGTTGGGTCATATTCTTCTCATCCACTAGAAGAGAGTGTTCCTGAAGGTCTTACTTTCAACTTATCTTATTTTCTTTCTCAACAAAATAAAGTTGAATTAACTCCATCCCCTCAAGAGACAACTTTTGAATCTGATTCTTCTATAGAAGGAGAATTCAAGACATCCTTTGTTCATCTTTTTGAAAATCCACTCTTTTCAATTCCAAAGCCTGAAGAATTAGCTCAATATTTCCAATTTTATGTTATCCTAAATCAGAATCAGAATTCACCAATTATAATTCCTATCTCCCAAACAGCTACATCAACTAGTCATAAATCAATTGTACATCAACAAAATATGGCTCAGCCTGCCCTTACAAGGATGCAGCAGATAGTGGCTGCAAGATATGCGCCACTTGTTCTCCCTCAACCCTTGCATCCACTTCCTCAAGGAGATTACTTGAAATATCTTCCAAAATACACTGGGGAGGGAGAACGAGTTTCTGCTGAGGAACATTTAGTGGATTTCTATAGTTATGCTGACAATCGGAATATTGAACATAAAGATGTCTAGTCAAGACTCTTTGCTCATAGCTTGGATGGTGAAGCTCGTAAATGGTTTAGAAGTATGCCTCCAAACTCAATAACGGGAATTAATGAATTGGAGGAGATATTTGTGAAGCAATGCAGTGATAGGAAAGACTATGTGTACTACCTTACAGAATTTGGAACTCTGAAGAAGAAGGAAGATGAGTCATTTTATGATTTTACTAAGAGGTTTAATAAGATTTATCATAAAATTCTTGAAGAAATTAAACCTACTGAGACCACAACTATGATAAATTTTGCAAATGCTTTAGATTTTGAGTTGGCTTTATGGTTGAGGGCTGAGAAAGCACATACATTGATGGATATGAAAGAGGTTGCAATTGGAGTGTATTCTAATCTTATGGCATCTATTAAGTTGAAAATGGAGGAAGAGAAAGTAGCAAAAGACAAAAAAGGAAATGAAAGAAGAAAAACCTTCTTCCTCTAAATCTCTTACAATAGAAGAAAAGATTGATTAAATGTCTAATTTGATAAAGGAACTTGATTCTAAGATGACAAAATTAGAGTTTGAAAACAAACCTGTTGCTAGAGCCAATCAAAATGAGGCCAATAGAAATCAGGCTCCCTTTAGGAGGCCTTTTCAACCTCAACAAATCCTACAGTGCCCAAGGAGGAATGTTGATGATCAAAATTTTCAACCTCCTTTGAATAATTTCGCTAAAGAAGAACAACAAGAAAATGAAGAAATAAACCTTGTGGGAGAAACCTCACAGTCAACATTTTTGACATTGCAAGAATATGAATACCAATCAAGGATTTGTTTGTTTTCAGATGATGTGAATGCCCAAATTTATGCACAAAATGATAAAAAACAACAAGAAGTTCAAAACAGAAATTATCCTTTGAGATCCAAAGGTCTTGTTCAGCGACCTCAACAAAAATCAGATTCAGATAAACAAGCTGCTAAACAGAAGGCCAAGGTCAATGAGGTTCCTCCACCTCGAAATTCTGCCCCAATTGTCAAAATCACTGCATAAAATAAGGAATTAGTTCCAATTTATTTCAGTTTCAAATCTAAATTGAATAAAATCAAAATTCCAGTCCCACTTCAGGAATTATTGAAAAATCCAGCATATAAAGAGTCTTTTAAAAGTCTGCTACAACCACCTCTCTCTCATGATTCACTCAACCATGAGGATGAGCATCCCACTATTTATCTAGGTTGTCATGTCCAAAACCAAAATGATGACAACTCACCACCTTTCTACCTGTCACTCAATATACATGACAAATTGTTGCATAATTTTTTGTTAGATTCTGGAGCTTCTCATAATCTAATGCCAAAAAATGTCATGGATGAATTAGGATTAGAGATCACCAAGAAATACCATGAACTATACACCTTTGATTCCAAAAAATTCAAGTGTTTAGGAGTGATCAAGGACTTGGTTGTTTCCCTTACCCAGCTGCCTATGAAGAGCTTAGTGATGGTCATTGTAGTTGCATACATTCCTTATATATTTGGGATGTTACTTTCCAGATCTTGGTCTAAAAAATTGGGAGGTACCCTTCAGATGGACATGTCATATGCCACCATCCCAGTGTTTGGAGGGGAATTCATAAGGCTTTATAGGGAAACCAAAATGGCCTACATCATTAGTGACCAACATAATCCTTCAAACCATCCCATATATGATGAAGAAGAGGAATTTGGGTCATCAATACTACACCTTGTTGCCGATGATAACAATTTCCAGCCTGAAATAAGTGAAAAACGGCACTTTCAAGGTACAAATGAGCATCATTTAGAAGGAGGACAGATTTGGAAATTGTACTTTGATGGAGCCTCATCAAGAGAAGGATCAGGAGCTGATGTAGGCCTCATTTCTCCCACTCAGCAGAGGGTAACTATATCATATAAACTACAATTTTCTACCACTAACAACACTGTTGGGTATGAAGCGCTTGTGCTGGTTATGAAGGCAACAAAAGATTTGGGAGCAGAGAAGCTAATTGCTTTTGGTGATTAAGTAGGTGAGAAACAATTACCAAGTGAAAAATTCCAAATTGAAGAATTATAGGAATGAAATCTGGGATTTGATTGAGTATTACTTTTCAGCATTTAATATAAATTTTGTCACTAGAGAAGAAAATCAAATGGTTGATTCACTAGCTATTACTGCTAGTAATTTCTAAGTTCCTCTAGATGTCAAGGCAACATATGATTTTCAAATCAAAAACAGTCCTTCAATTCCTGATAACATGAAATATTGGCAAGTATTTGAGGATGACAAGGAAATTCAGAAATTTTTGGAGTGTGTTAAAGAGTTTGCAGACATACAAATTGATGATGAGTAGGACATTGTTGAAAATCAAAATAGCAAGCCTTTTAAGAAAACCATGGTTGGGAAGAACATTTTAGATCTGAAAACTATATTCCTAAAGGCTTATTTCCTTTAGAAATATTGTTCGATAATAATAATGTTTTTCTCAAGCCAGAAAGTAAAGTTGATGGAGAGATTACAATAGAATGTAACATTGGCACAGAGGATCAGCCAAAATTAGTTAAAGTTTCCAAATTCCTTTCTCTTGAAATTAGAACAAAATATATCAAGTTACTGAAAGAATTTGCTGAAATTTTTGCATGGTCTTATAGTGAGCTGAAAACTTATGATAAAATCATAATGGAGCACAAGATTTCTTTGAAAACAGATGCAAATCCTGTAGCACAAAAAATTAGACATATCAATCCCATGCTTCTCCCAATCATTGAGAAAGAAATCAGAAAATTATGGGAATCAAAGATAATTTTGCCTTTGAGATTTTCTAATTAGGTAGCTAATATAGTCCCGGTTTGGAAAAATAATGGAGAGATAAGAATTTTTGTCGATTTTCGCAACCTAAACCGGTGTTCATTAAAAGATAACTATCCACTGCCCAAGATGGATTATATTTTGCAGAAGATTGTAGGATCCAAAATATTGTCAATGATTGATGCCTTTTCAGGCTATAATCAGACTTCAGTTGACAGGCAACACAGAGAAAAGACAGCATATACCACACCCTGGGGTACATTCATGTACAACAAAATTCCATTTGGTATGATGAATGTAGGCAGTGGGCAATGGATATTTCCTTTGCCGGAGAAAAAGAGATATTTGTAGTTATCTATTTGGATGACATCACATTCTATTCAAAATCTGATGAAGACCATTTGAAACATATGAAACAAGTTTTTGACAAATGAAGAAATTTTGGTTTGTCCTTGAATCCAAAAAATTCATCCTTTGTTGTCCAAGAAGGGAAATTATTGGGTCCTATTGTAACATAAAATGGAATCTGTATTGATCTGTGAAGAATAGAAGTTATTTAGAAGATTAGTTTTCCAAGGAATAAAAAATAATTTCAGACATTTTTAGGGAAAATCAATTTTTTGAGGCATTTTGTTACTAAATTTGCAGAGCTGATCAAACACATAAATGTCTTGCTAAAAAAATATGTAGAATTTAAATGGCGAGATGAAGCAAAGAATTCATTTTCAGCAATCAAGTCTTCCTTGACTGAAGCTCCAGTTTTGATTAGTCCTGATTTTTAAAAATATTTTCTAATTTTTTCATATGCATCAGAAGAAAAAATTGCAGTTGTCTTGCTACAGAAGAACAAAGAAGGTTTAGAGCAGCCTATTTCATTTTTCAGTCGTGCTTTAAGGGATGTTGAATTAAAATACAGGCTAACTGAAAAACAAGCATATGCACTAGTTAAGGCTTTGAAGTATTTTCGAGTTTATGTGTTGCATTCAAAAATAGTTTCGTTTGTGCCCAATATCACTGTTAAAGATGTGTTTTTGCAGCTAGATACAATGGAAGAAGGGGACGATGGTTGACTAAAATTCGGGAGTTTGATATTGAGATCAAACCAACTAAATTGAAAAAAATTCAAGGCTTGCCTCGCTTAATGGCTGAATCTAACTACAAGGCTTTAAATCTGAATGTGGAGGCAGCTAAAGGAGAATATGGAGAAGGTATTTCTAATTATCCTGAAATATTTCATTCAGATTGGTACAAGGATATAGTATACTTTTTTTTAATTTCAACTGTCCCCCTGAAATGGAGAAGTCAAAAAGGAGAGCTTTTAAATTGAGAGCTATGAAGTATTGCATTTTGGAAGACCATCTTACTAGAAAGACCCTATTGTAGTCTTATTAATATGTGTAAATGAAATTTAATCCCAAGATATTATGACAGAGATGCATGCAGGAGTGTGTGGAGGGCATTTGTATTGGAAATCCACTGCAAACAAAATCTTAAGAGCTGGCTATTATTGGCCAACTCTTTTCTCTGATGTCTTTACCAAAGTTAGGATTTGCGTTGAATTTCAGAAGTTTGCTGGAAAACATAAATTGCTACCATTACCTCTTATTCCTAGTTCAGCAGATGTTCCTTTCCAACAGTGAGGGTTAGAATTTATCAGTGAAATCCATCCACCTTCATCAGGACAGCATAAATAGACTCTCACAACTACAGACTATTTTAATAAATGGATTGAAGTTGGACCAACCAGGAATGCTACTGATACGGTAATTATCAATTTTTTGTTGGAAAACATTATGTCAAGATTTGGTTGTCCACAAAAATTAGTAACTGATAATGAAATGGCCTTTAAGTCTGCTAATATGTACAACTTTTGTTAGCAATATGGAATTTTATTGACTCATTCCACACCTTATTACCCTCAAGGAAATGGATTAGTTGAGTCATCCAATAAAATTTTGGTGAGTATTATTAAGAAAATGTTGCCTGGAAATAAGAGAAATTGGGACACTCAGATGGTACATGCTTTTTGAGCAGATAGGGTAAGTGGTAAAAATTCAATTGGAATGTCTCCCTTTCAGCTTGTATATGGCACCGATGTTGTAATGCCTTTGCAATTAGCTCTTCCTGTGATGAAGTTCCTGCAAGATGAAGTTGATGATGAAAATACAATCCAAAGGAGAATGCTGCAATTGATAGAGGCACACCAAATCAGAGAATCACTGATGGATAAAGTACAGAAGTATCAAACTAAAGTCAAATCTGTTTTTGACAAAAGAGAAAATCAGCAGTTATTTCAAGAGGATTATTTGGTGTTGCATTGGGATGTCAGGAGAGAATACCATGGAAAGCATGGTAAGTTTGACAATTTATAGTTTGGGCCATTTAGAATTGCTAAAGTTTTGGAAAACAATACTTTTCTGCTCAAACATCTGGATGATGACCAACTGACTGGAGGTCCATTCAATGGTTATTTTCTTAATAATTTGTTTTTTTAGTAAGTCAGTTGATTCATTCCATTGTAAATATCCGGTGTGATGTGTCAATAAGACTCCATGCCCAATGGAGTTTGTGTCTACATATATAGTCAGTATTGAGTCCAGCCAGTCAATTGTCAGTCCTAGTCTTAATTTTCAAGAAGTCTTCTAAGTTTCAAAATTTTTTAAGGCACTGAGTATACATTCCTTGAAGCCTCACAGGGAGGAATTCATCCCCAATAGGAGCCACTATTAGCACTGCGATTTTTCCAAATATTTTCAAAGTCTGGTCATCATTCTCCAAGGAATCAATCTACCTTTTCAGTTTGATTATAAGATGAAAGTGTCGATGTCAAACATTAGTGGTGAGAAAAATTCATTTATGCCTTCATTCATTTCATTTTCCCTCTTTCACCTTTCATTTTCCCAAAAAACCCGAAGTCCAGCCTCACATCTCCCTTTTCAAAACCCTTTTTTAACTCATAAAATCCAATTTTTATAGTTAAAAAGCAGCTCTGCACACCCTTCAACAGCCATATCATATTTCCTTTTTAACTTACCATATATTTCTTCTATCGCATATTTTACCCACACCACAACAAAACCTTGGTTATATCATATATCATATGATATAACTTACTGCACTTAATAAACAATGTGGACCCCTTACCTTTCATCGCAATCGGCTCTTCGCAGTTTTAAATTATGTTCATATTACAACTGCCATCTCCTACAAAACTTGCGATGTGTGATTTGCGGTATGGTCTGGGACCCATTCTTCCCTTTGATACGCCTCGAATATGTTATAAAGCCTTTTTTATGCTTCGGGCATCTTTTTATCATATCACCATAACTTAACGAAAATGTTCACTTTTCGCTTTGAAAAGTCGTTTAAAGGGCCCCACCTACCTTTTTGCATCGCATCTTGACAAATTTCACTTACCGCATTACTTCCGCTCCCTCAAAACTTCCAATGTGCGATCTACGGGCGAACCCACTGTTTTTTATGCCATGTCACCTCAGTCTCATCGCACATCGCACATCGCCAGTTCTAACACTTAACTCTTGCATTTCATAATAAAACTTTCGATGCGCGATCTGTGATTGGCCCCACTTCTTTCCCATGTCATCACCCCATTGAAAATCGCATTTTCTCTTGTTTGTGTCTTAATTTTAAATGCTCTGACCTCGATTTGCGATTTTGATATATGTCTAAAAGGTTTTTTCCTCCTGCTTATCATTCATTCCGCTCCACGTCTCCCCTATCAGTTAAACCTTTTTCAAAGGGTTTCTTTGTAATATCTCATAAAATTAACCTCCGCCATTCTATCCAAAAGGTTTCTGGTTTTCCGCCATTAAAAAGGGTTTTCCACCACAGAAGGAAAGTAACAGCGGAACAATGGCAGAGTTTCTCTGAAATAGTTTTCTACCAATACTCTCAGCACCAGCACGTTTCTACAAGGCACCAGGCAGCATTCAAGGAATAGCCACACATCATTTTCACTACTGTTTACACTTTTTGTGGAGTTGGTTGCACTAGAACAAAAGAGGAGTCATCCCATAGACTGCCACATCATACAAACCACTTCGAATTGTTAGCCTTGATGCTTTTTATTTTCATTATGTCATAGCACCTTGTATTAAAGTTTTAGGATAAGCCTCATCTGTTACACGAGATCGTAATAACTTTTGGGAATAGGTTTACTCCTTTTGTGGAGATGACAATTTATTATTTTTTTATATATGTGATAAACTGCTATGTAAAATAGGTTGGTTGGTGATTTTATAATCTTGCCTCATATGATCAGTACTCTTTTTAGTGAATAAAATTGAAGAAACTTCTGAGGACTTATTATCAATCTGGTGTGTGTATTGTTAATATTCTCTTGTGTTTCCATGTCTTATTATCTTCAGTGGAAGCTTGTAATCCCTCATATTTTTATGTGTTTTTATCAGTCTCTTGACATGTTCATGTGTTTTATCAAATTTTATTAGTCTCACACAGTGAGCTTTCTTGATTAAATATATAGGATGACAGTGTAAAGAGCATCACTTATAACAGTTATCTTACTTGATATTTCAGTGAGAATATTGTAAGTGTAGAAATAGTTTTCTCTTGTTGAAATATTGACAAATTTCTACTTGTGTTATTTTCTACCAAAAGCAGTGGATTTCTTCTTTGCAAACCCATTGTTTCTTCTTCCATTTCACCTTCTTTCCCCCTCATATGCTACAAACTCACTCTTTTGCTACCACATCAGACCCAATACCCTCATTATTAGAACAGTGGACTTGACTGAAATCTCTTTTCAATGAATAGGAGTTTAAACCACCTACCAATCTCATAAACCAAATCATTAAATTTCATTAGCATTTAGGATGTGTCTGATCATGCACTTGAAGCAATCCAAGTGTTGATTCCTACGCCAACAAGACCAGTGAATAATTTGACATGCCAGTGATCCCAAATCTATCTACACATAGTTTTTTAATAATAGGATAGTGTCTTCAACTATGTCAATCATAGCTACATTTATTTACAGAAATCTTTTATTTCACTCTTCGTGTTGTCTCTACTCTCCAAAAATATTGATTAATGTGGCTAATAGTATCATCAAAGTTTTTTTCAAACAAGGGAACATTCCCTAGATCATTCAATGCATGACTAGGATCTAATTAATGGCTTATTTTTATTTTTGGTCCCTTTTCATCTTCAAAAGGTTATTCCCAATGGCCTCAAAAGAGTATTTTCCATTTTTATAGATAATTTTCAATTATCGCAAATCATCCACAACTACAAAGCACATTAGTTACATAACAAAACCATTGTAGTACAAAATTGTTCTTAACCATTGCACCACATCTAGCAACCATTTCTCGAGCATTTTCAACATATATAACATCATCAATATATCCATCTTTAGCATACTTTTGCATCTTCACCATTCTCATGTTTAGCTCTTCATCAACACTTAAAATTAGCATCTCCAACATCTTGAGAATATTCAACATCTTCATCACAATTAAACTTTAGCTCGCACCAAGCATTAATATCAGTACCGATATCTTCATAATTTCAATCTACCAATATTTTATACTACCAAAAAAAATTCATCCAATTTTCCAGTTATCCCATTTGGCTATTGCTCAAGGCCACCATCATTATACGTTGTTCCTTAGTTTTCCTAGACTACCTTACCATTCTTTGAAGACTTTGTAATGGTCATGCATGTATTATTTTATTTATGAATTCAAATGTTTGGGTGTAACCATGTAATATGTGTGTCACTCTCCCTTCCTTCTATTGTAACATTATCTAGTTTTGATAAGTTAGCATAAGTAGTCAAATAATTTTGAAAATGTTAAGGTAGGATATGGATGCAAAAGAATGAAATTTTTGTAAAAATGTTAGGAAAATTGTTATGTTTTACAGGAATCCATATCAATAAAATGATAGGTGTTAACTGCCCTAAATAAAGAAGGCAAATTAAGATAAAATGTTAGGGAAGCAAAAAGAAAAAGGAAAGCTTCAATTTTTGTTTTAAAATTTTAATTGGCTGCTAGTCTAAATGTGCCCATAAAAGGAGAGATTTATATGGTTTAAATATTATTCCATGCATTATTAACTCATATCCTAAGTTTAAACCATATTCTTATACCCCTGCCATTCTTCCCATTTCATTTCATTTCCCTAAAAATATCCCTTCATACATTCCCGACGCTTTATTAAATAAAAACTGACCTCACCATGCCACATCATCGTGTCTTACCATCCTCTCATATTCCCATACATCCGACAGTGCACCTCACACCTGTTAGCATCCAACGGCCCTCATGGCCTTTCGGCTCCCCTATGCGATCTTAACCTTATCACCAAGGGGGGGGGTTTCGAACTCAGTAGTATTCAAAAATAGCTTACTGATACGTGGCATCACCTTAGGTTTTCAGACCCGCCAAGCGCGAAACCATAAAACTGCTTGACCCCCATCCGAAAGTTGATTTCCCAATACCACTCATTTGATCATTGATCCCCCGCGCCATTCCGTTGTCGCCACCTCATTTGCCATCTCATTCGCCCATTGAACTATCATATCTCCATTACCAATCCGTTAAGATTTTAATTAACTTAACCGTTATCCCGCTCCACCAACGGGAAGCCTGTTTTGGTATATGAATCGCTTTTTATCTGTTTGCAGGTTACATTGTTCATTATTTGCAGGTCATTCGCCAAAAACTAGACATATCAAGCTTCCAGCGCCTACATATTCCAACTATCTTCTCTATCCCTGTCTATATCGATTTCTCTACTCATTGTCTGTATTCCTATCAGATTACACTCGCAGCCTTAGCCATCATGCCTCCCAAGGATACAAAACCCGAGGAAAACATCAATCCTCTGATTTTCCCACTTCTAGACCTTCATCGTGTCCCTATGGCTGATAGAGACAACAGGATTTATGATGCTAGCCCCTCAGGCTATTGAAAAAATGATGTTAGCCCCCACAGTCAACAATGGTACCCCATTTTCTCATGAAGCTCTAGTTGAAATATATCAGAGATTAAACCTTGCTAAGAGAACCCAAACTTTAAAATTATTCCTAGCACAAGATGCTTCATTTCCTAAGAGAAATCATCCTTATCCTTCATTCCTATTCCCTGAAAGAACCAAGCAGATAACCATTGTTCTATATTACCTTCTTGGATACTACTCTAATCAATATATAGATGAGGCCATTATAGGATTTTTATCAATATTTTCCAATGATGCCAAACCTTCAATTGTGTTCAATTTCAGTCATTTCTTTGCAGAGTCTATTCATCAACAATTAATCGATTTCAAAATAGAGGAGGTATTTAAATATACCTCTTTTCTAGTCTACATGTTCATATAATTTCAAGGAGACAACATGAAATTGTCATTGTAGAAATTAAATGAGAAAGGAGACCAACAGTCAGTAATTTTCTGGACCACCCTGGTTATGAAAGATCATAATGAATTCACATTTAAACAATTCATTAAGATATTTGTTCACCCAGCTATTAGTCTTCTAAGCAGCAGAGAAGAACCAGGAATCAGTGAAGAAATTCCGAAGATTTTGCAGCTGTCAGAACATGTACAAACAAGAGATTGGTACTTATATGAAAACTACACAGAAATAAGAGTTTTTGGATGTGATCTGCAATTACATAAGTTGCCCAAATTCCTCCCAATGAGGAATTTTTCCTTGGAATTCATCAGGCAGATGATCAACATGGATCAATTCCATTTTGTTACTACCAAGAAAAAGTCTCAGTTTAAGCTAAAAATGCAGGATGGCCCATTCATATGTAACAGCAGGAAAGCAGGAGTAGAGGTAGACCAACTATTGAAGAAAATGCAGTTTGATTTAAGTTTCACTTGGTCATATGATCCATTAGGGATAGTTTCCAAATTAAGGGTAGAAACCAAATCTACTCCTTAATTTCACACACCAAGGCCAAAAATAGAGAAGTATAAGAACCAACTAGAGTGGATAGATAACACATTACATGAGGCAGAAGAACAACCATTTCTATTCATCAATAGTGCAGACTCCTACAAATCAAGAGAAGACAGCTAAAAGGAACAGAGAAGAAGGTTCCCCTTCAGAGGCAGATATCTTCAGCAAAGGATTTAAAATCATGTACAGAAAGAAGGCTAATCTTAGTTCCAGATTAAGCCTTAGAAAATATTCAAAGCAGCAGACTCCTATCAACACTAATGAGCCTCTTTTATCCTCATTAATAGCTGAGCAGTCCACAGAGTCTCCTACTACTTCCATGACTACTTCAGAGTAGCAGCATATTATGCACACAGGTACATCAACTTAAAGTGAGCCAAAGAAGAGCATCATGGATATATTCAAGGAAATCAAACTAAAAAATGAAGCCTTGAAGATAAACACATACAACCAATTCTGGACACAAACTGCAGGTGCCCAAAGCAGGCTATTGCCATCCTTTGACTCAGAGAAAGGAAGAATGCTAATGGAATTTATTCAAGCACAAGTTCCTCAGCCTAAAAGAGAAGCAGATTATAAGAAGACATCTCTTGAGTTTGATATCAGATACATACATCCCATTGATCAAATGGAGATGCATAACAACCTGGGGAGATGATTTTCTCCACTATAACTAACATTGTTATATCTTTATCTAAAATGCAGGTTACATTAGCAAATGTCCAGTCACAACTCAACATGGAAAAAGTTTCATATTTTTCCAAAGATACCAGGATTAAAAACTTGGAAGATTTGGTGATCAAACTGGGTTATGATCCTACAAATGTTAATGTTGCAGAAGATTTAATTAAGAAAAATAATGCATATATTGCAGCATTAAGGAAGCAATTAAAACTACCATCAACATAAGATCCTTTAGCTAAGGAAATTGAAGAGACAGAGACAAAAAAGGCAGACATGATGAAGATCATTTTAGAATAGAGTACACAGTTGAAACAAATGGAAACAGAGATGGAGAAGTGGATTAAAAAAAGTAAGAAACTAGCCAAGAAAGCTACTCCATTAGAATCACTTCCTATGACATCTATTCCTACTACTATAGCTACTACTACTAGTAAAGGAGATGTTGCAGACCAATTAGCCTCTACACTCCAAAACATGACCTTGCAGACTGAAGAAATAAATAAGTCACAGGACAAAGAGAAACTTCTAGAGGATCAACAAAAGAAGTCTGACACTTTCCATGCATCAGAGCTTCAGAGAGCTCAGAACCAAGTATAAATATGGAAGAAATCAGCCACTAAAGATTCTATTGGCTACACTCTTGGTAATGTTAAAGAAATCATTTGGAACAACATTATTGAGGAAATTAATGAAATCTTGACATCTATCAAGATCATCTTTGAGCAAAAGGAGTTAGTGGAAAAGGAAAACCAGGCAATTTCTTATATAAACACTTAAATGGGAGAAATGCCTAATCCAGCTAGCAGCATTATAAATTTTCTATACTCTAAGGACAACCAAGAATTGGATGAGCTAGGGGTAGATGAAAGGACTGAGACTATCCTTGAAGTAAAGAAAGTTCTGATCAAAAATAAATTAGCAGTGCAGTTAACAGAGAAGTGTCACACTCTTGATGTGGAAATCAACAGGTTTCTTTCAAGGATTGATGCATTGATTAAAAAAAAATTGCCATCACTGTTTGTTATAAATGATAAATTAATGCCTAGGAATATTATATGAAGAAGCTCAAAGAAACAGTAAGGTCTGCATCCATGTCTTCTATTCAAGGTTCTATGACAGTAAAATCATTTTATAATGTTGTTGAAGATATCAGTTTTATTCATCGTGAGACAAAACACATTTTCACTGTAAAACCCACTTTTAAAAAGTACACTGACGTAGATGAAATCTACCGCAAGGTTATTAAAGTTTCAGTTCTGGATGAGGAGCGGTGGGAGAAGCTTTGTGAATACCAATACTAAAGGACAATTCATATTTCCAGCGCAGCAACAGAATAGTGGACACTCAGCAACAGTTTTCCTTTAAAGCAGGGCTAGACATGCAGATTCATTCGTTTGGTCGAATTCCATTTTATTTTTGTTAAATTTCAGAAAATATAGTTTTCCTTGTCACTCAGGCATTTATTGTAATTCTATATTTTTGTTTAAATACTTCATCTATGGAAGTATTTGAGGTTGCACCCTTGAGCTAGTTATCAAACAAATTTGTAATAGCTGCAGCATTTTTTATTGAATAAAGGATTCTGGATTTTACTTCATATGTCTTGTGTTCCTGTGAGTCATTTTTATTCTATTTTTCATTATGTATTCCTCATATAATTTAATTCATTAACAGTTATCCTATTGGAAATTTAATTGAATCTCAGTTTCATTTTCGATTCGTTGTGAAGTTGTAGTTGGATTAAGAGATTAATTTACAAAGCTATCTGTTATTGTAAATTCCTCTTGAAATTTAATTACACGTAAGTTCCTATTATGACTTGATTATATTTTTTTGATAATGAAAACATATTTTTCATTATTTCTTCTTATAAATGATAACATACTCAATTTTAAAATTAAATCATTTATACTTCTACATTCTTCTATCCATCCCACTTTAAATCAAATTAACCATATGTAATTAAAGAACAACCTTTTATTTTATCAAAGATATTTCTAGGTTAAAATCACCTGATTCAGAAAAATATTCATTGGTCATCCACTTATTCAAAAACAAACAACTATTTTAGATGCTTTGGCATAACTTATCGACCTTAGGTTATCTCAAAGGAAAACACCTTCATTTTTTTAGGGTTGGAAAATACTTCACCTCTAGGGGGTAGGGCGTGTTTTCACTAAGAGAATGTTTTTCTCCAAACTTGGCCCTTCTTCTTATTTGGTAATAGTCACCTAATTTGGAAAAATGTGGTCTTCCCCTACCAATTATGGTAGCATGTTTGCAATTCCTATCAAAACTTAATCAGATGTGGGGGGCGATTACCATCATAATGGGATAATATCTCGATTTCCAATCACATATAAGATTAAATGACATAAAAACCCTCAATTGTTATAATCTCCCTATCCATGTACTACGTGTCCTTGTAAGTGCGAACTTTTGCAATGTCAATGCAATTATTATATAAACCCTTGTCACATTGTTTCTCTCATCCCATTATCATTTTCCGTATTAGCCAAAATATCCTCTTGCAAGTTTGATTTTATTTTTTCTGTCTTTGAGCATTTTCCTACGGTTCATTGTCTCATATATTTTCCCATTATCAAACTCCATCCAGGTAGAGGAGGTATATACACACAATGAGCCAATATATACTTCAATTATTCATAAAAACCCTAAAGTATTAAAACAAAAAAATGGAATCCAATTGGATGTTATCTTTTCACTAGTTGTGTGGATTCAATAGGGATACAACACTGGAATTTTCGCTTTCATTCAAATTCCCTATTGCTATAGTGTGGTTGGTTACTATCCAATTCACAAAATAAAATATTCACAGAGTAAAAATTTTATTCACATAGGGATACATATGGTTCAAATGGGATATTTATTCTACATTCACCCTTCAACAAGAATTCATTGTAGGTAACAAGGAGTTTCAAGGTAGTGAAAAGGGTATAAAGAGGACTTCTCTTCCAATACCATAGGCATAATTTTCCCTTTGCATTCAAATGTACCTCACTTATAAAGGAAGGTACAAGCTGCTTTATGGATATAATTTCAAGTTATTAATTCATTTGATACATCATCAACCTCCCATATTTTCTCATGTGCTCAATTGAATTGATGAGTACAAAAGCTAGATAGAGTAAAACTCATGAAACAAATCTAACCCATCATGGGTTGATGAGATTACTAGTCAAATAATTTTTTTTTTAGACACAATGGGATTGGATTTCTTTTGTTGAGAGAAATCCTCCAAGTCAAAACACTTAGAATTTGACTGAAATCTTAATTTTTGTAAAAGGAACTTAGGGCTCCCAAGAAAACACTCAATATTTTCAAGATGTTAACATACTCAATATATGCATGAAACCTTCACAACTATGACTGACATGCAAGAAGAAACTTTAATTACAAAGGAATATGAATTCATTGAATTTTTAGAAGCTTCAAAAGACCAGCAAGAATGACTTTTATTGCATGGGGAGATGCAAACTCTTCAAATGGTGGTGATTGTTAAACCATGAATATGCCATGTTTTTTCACTACTTTTTCCTAGTATTTGGATCATCCTACTTATATTCTAACTTCAAAATAATACCTTTTGATGGAATAGTTTGAGTTTTGATAGTAGTTATTATTGTTAGCACTTTTTTCACCTTATTAATCACTTGAGTGTGTAAGAAGAATAACTTTATATCCTTTGACTATTATTGAGTGGGAGTAGATTTCTATTATAGGTTTTTGTCAAGATAAACATTTATTGTGAAATCCACAACATGAATATTTTTTGTGTATGAAGAAGCTACTGCAGCTGACCGCTAATCATTGGTGACATAACCACTCAATATGTTGAGATTCTAAGATATTTTACTAGTTTTATTTCCTCGGGAATTGAATGTACTTGTAAAAAATCCAAATGTGTAACCACACATTGTGTTTTATGTGTTAAATTCAAGACCATTTTTAATTTTTGAATGGTGATTAGGATGGCTCAAATCATGGATTCATAACTCAATTATGCCTTAATTTTGGCGTATCATTGTATAAAAGGGGTTTCTCTTCTACAAGCAAGAGATTTGATTTCATCTTGAAATTTTGAACCTATATGTTGTATTTAAGTCTCAATTTATATCAAGGATAGCTTAGTTTCTCATCAATTGTATATGTGTACCACATGATTTCAACTAATTATCCATTGGTTTATTTCCATGATGTTATGTTCTAGGAAGACCCACACATGTGAGCAGGTATCATTTTGTATTAGTAACATAGATATAGTATTGATAGCATAGATAAATTAATGATCACATAGATAAATGTATGTTACCTTGAATTATTGTTTTGATAATTAAATTTTCAATCGTTTCCTTTCGGTTGATTTTCACAAGCCGTTGCAAAATACAAGATCGAACCAATGACTTGTCAGTTAATATTTGTATTTATAGCTTCTTTCCACTATTTGAATTTTCCTTTGAATTCATAAAATGAATTAAAATCATTTGAGAAAGTTATTCATAAAATAGTTTATTCCTAATTGATTCAATATTTCATTTAGCTTTCCACTTTACTACTCTTTAAACCTAACCAATGCTTGATGATAATTTGCATCCTGCATATAAAATGCATAATATCTTTAAAGTAAAATACTTATCCTATTTTGAGAACTAAATGGTTTGATAAGTTTATTATTCTTCAAGTAAATTTATTTACCTCAACCACCTAATACACTTGTCTTAACACATCCATTCCGACACCAAGGATTTTTCACTATTCCATAGGTATTTAGCCCTTATAATCAACCTATTGAGTAGTATCCTCCACTAGGACCTACTCCACCTAGCGAAAATGGAATATCTTAATTAATGTCATGAATATCTACCTCCAAACTCATAACCATCAATAAAGTTCCCCACTGACCCACAACCAACCATTTCAAATCCTACCCAACTTATGGCTAGTACCCCTCTCATGATTCCTCATCTTATTAATTACCCTACCTCGTGGATACCAAGGAAACCTCTTAGACGAATTTTTCAACCATTGTGCTAAGGATACACATAGTTATAGTATTATGGATGATCTTTCATACTCACCCATTTCCATGTTTGCATTGGAGGTATTACAAATATGTACTTCTCAATGGTAGGCTCCACTATCCATGTTTGGGGAAGTTGACCCCACCTACTCACATTTAACAAAATTTTATCTCAATAACTTTAAGCCATATCTAGCCTCCTTACTGACATTTCAAATTCCATTTTATATATAGAATGTCACTATTCATCGATGCATCATAGATGAGGGTGCATCTACATGCATCATGTCTAAAAATATCTAGTATAAATTGGGCTCCCCTAAGCTCCTACCATTTAGCACCACCCATCAAGCCTATAATAGTCACTTGTTGGGAAAAATATCGAGAGGGGGGGTGAATCAGTATTTAAACCTCACATAAATTTTTCTTTTCTTTACTGATTTCTATACGCAACTTTATTTAATCCAACTAGCGTATGTACGCAGATTTCTTTAAGGAAACATGTGTATTCCCAGTGAACTTATTATTCATATAAATCTTCAGTAACTTTACTTAGACTAGTGCATCATTCATTCATTAGGCATTTAGAAGTAAACATGTGCAATAAGAACAAAATAAATCATCACACATAATCAACACACATGAACACCAGGATTTAAGGTGGAAACCCAATGAGGGAGAAAACCACCGTTGATGTTGTCTTTGTTTTCAAAATTATTATATAGAAAACTACTTACAAGCTTGTACTGGTGCATACTCATACCAGCATGCAAGAACCCACCTATAGAAGGCTGCAACCTTCTCTCATTCTCCAGCTGCTACTGGAAGGGAGCTCCAACCCCCTAATCTCGTTTACCAGCCACCACTGGAAGGGAGCTTCAACCCCCTGCTCTCGTTTACCAACCACTACTAGAATGGAGCTAAAACCCCCTGATCTTATCACCAGCTCCTACTGGCAGGAAGATTTGATTTCCTCACTGAAGGCTCCCACCCTCAGCACCACCATGGACCACATTTCATAAATTTTCACACTGGATCCACTGACTTCAATACATCACAACTTTTAGGCCTCTTTTCATCAGATTTTTAGACTGGACCCACAACACTCATTTAATCCCAAAACCATACATCAAACTGAAACATATAATTGTACCAAATAATTCACTAAATCATCAATAAACCAACCAATCACTTATCTTTAATCACAACCTACTAGAAGCATAATCAATACTCAAACAACCTAGAAACACAGCAAAAACTGATCAAACATCATTGAGAGACAGCATAAAAACAACAAAACTGATCAGACATTTCCTTCAGCATTCTTCAGCAAAACCATGGCTTTCATATGCACCTTCCATAAGACATATCCATGACTATATGTGCTTCTTCTGAAACCAACTTGCTTATAGATCTCATTAATTTTACTGAATATATACGCGCCTTTGCAGAACCGAACCCACATGTATGCGCGCCTTCCTTGATTCAAACACGCGTATAGATCTATAAATAATTCAGGATTGTGCAGAACTTTAGAACTGCAAACTCACTCAGATCATATCCTTCACTGCAACAAAAATGCGCCAAACCACTGATCTAAACATCTCACAAGAAGATCATGCAAATACATTGTCATTTCAGGTCTAGTGATCCTGATCCATCATTGTATTCATGGGTGCATCATTATTTCAGATCTATCAATAAAATATAGCCCAATCCATGCAGATATACTTCAGGTTGAAGTATCCATTCAATTCCCATACTCATACACACTTAGCACTATGATCTTAACCTCCTTATATAGTTTGAGCCCTAGCCAATACCAGGACCCAAAGCCGCACAAGTGCCAATGGTATTGTTGGACAGGGTGAAATAACCATTACTGTGCTCAATATTGCGGGCTAATACCATGGTAAATACCCCTGGTATAATAAAATTAGTGCGCTAGCACATACGCGACTTTTCTTCTTCATACCCACGTGTATACGTGACTTTTCTTTTATTAACGCACATATAGTTCTTCAATAATTTAC
Organism: Pinus albicaulis; assembly: GCA_034641835.2. Taxonomy (NCBI): domain Eukaryota; kingdom Viridiplantae; phylum Streptophyta; class Pinopsida; order Pinales; family Pinaceae; genus Pinus; species Pinus albicaulis. The sequence continues at coordinate 1,133,812,781 of CM076578.1, read as the reverse complement.
TTTATCCATCCTCTAATTGTGATCTGCAAAGCCTCTGTCCCATCATTCTGAAATTTTGTTCCATCACTCTCAGCTTATCCAGAAACCATATACTTCGTATTTTACAATTGGGTTTCCATCAAGGACAACACATGCATCATAATGCCAACATCACTCAATCTCAATCTGAAATCCTCTACCAAAATGTTCCTATAAACACATGCAAGATTACATTAATAGACATTGAGGCTATAGGCACACCTCTAGACTCTAACATCCTCCTAAAACATAATTACATGTATTCAATGAAAGCAACTAATTCTTCAATGTTTCACATGATGACGTTTCCCCACATTAAGAAGGTTGTCACGGTTGACCAGATAACTCACTATGAATTATGACTTACAATAACATTAGATAACATCCTCCCTTACCTTGGAAGCATTTCATATCTCACATCATTTGTGGATAATAGCCCAAGTATTTTCAAATATCCCACCCTAATTGGTGCTTATTAAGGGGTCCTTGTTGATCCCTTCTTCTTGTCTTACCAATTGTTACACCATCATGACCATGAAAAAAGACACTTCATTACCATCACCCACCCTAGAGAAACCACCTATATTAGGGAAGAAACTTGCAATAGAATAGTAATATATTACAAAACACACTCCTATGCATAGAAAATAGGCTCCAATCCAATGGAAGAGTTCCCTTTCATCCAAATCTCATTTTTTTCACCCCCCAGATGTAAGGCACATCAATCCATTACTACAGTATCCCTTTAGAATATTATATTAAGCATCCTTGTATGGTACCTAGATCCACCTTTTGCATGTACCACCCATGATACCATTATTTCCCACCTATTCCATCACTAGTACCACTTCTACATCATCAAATAATCCATTTGCACACAACAAGGTGTTACAAGCCAATAACCATTATTTTATTTCCTTTGTTTATGGGAATTACACTCATCATTACCTTGAGATTAAAAAATTTAGGAGGACAATAAAAGAGGTGTATCGCATACAACTTCCCCAAACTTTTTTTGCAAGAAACAAACATGTGTCACAATGACCACCAATGTGAGACACAATAAAATCCATCTACTATTTCTCCATGTATGTCAATAAGTGACTTATTTTCCCATGAGCTATATGTGAAAAATGTTTTCATTACACCTTTTAATACCTAACCATCATCACATACTAAATTCTGCATGTTACAGAGCAACAATGGATTTTATCAACATTCAATCTCCTAGAAGAAGCACCATGGGCTTCTCTTTTAACCCCCACTTTGCATCACTTGATGTTTTTTTATTCTTTCCAATTCACACCACGGGTCTTAAAAATACAAGTAGTTTTACCTCCTACCCTCCCTAGTTCACCAATTCATCCCTGATAGGTGGATATACCTCCTACACTACCAAGTCCCCCACTGATCACCCAAGGAAAATTTCACCTTCAATAAACAAAACTGGATCAAATGCTTGTATTAGCATATTTTATATTTCCTTTGCCACAATCCCTTTACCTCAAGCCATTTTATTTTTACCTACAAACATTGAGGTCATGTCAACTTCATTAGATATTTCAACTTCTAGCTTATTATGGTCATTTAAGGACATCATCATACCCCTACACTCAATCCTTTATGATCAAATTTACACCACTTTTCATACCCAATCTTCCACACAAATGACTACATCATAGAAGTATTGAGCACCACTAGTCTCCCATGGCACGTGATGCATCATCACTCTTATTTCTTTCCTAAAAAAAATTTGCAACCTAATATTATAGCAAGTATATTTTCTCTTGAAACCAAATATTTCATTCCCCATCATAATGTTGATTGGTTCAAAAATCATACCCAGCCCCTAATGATTTTACAGAGAGGAACATGACCAAAATATTTCTAACTATCAAATTAAACATTTTAAATAGACTAGGTATTGTAAAAATCATCTTGCTTAGAGAGACATGCTCTCTAAAATAGGTAATTTCTTATCAATCTCATTTTCAATATTTTCCTGATCTGTTCACCTATTTTTATACTGAAATTATTGGCATTAAACATATGTTATTAAGCATTAAATGTGTCGGTATTTCTTCAGAAAAAACACCCTATACATTAGCCCCAAGGGATAGCTCAATTGGTTGAGTTCTTGTTTCTAAGTACCTCACAAATTGGGAGGTCACAGGGTCAAATATCCTCGAAGTCCTTGGGGTTAGGCCCTACTATTTTAGCTTATGGGTAGATCCCTTCAGTTTGATCTGCCTGTATTTTCTCGTGGATGTAGCGGCCACCCAATTTCTATGAACCACATGTAAAAAAATCTACAAGGGATAGCTCAGTTGTTCAAGTTCTTGTTGCTAAGCACCTTTCCAATCGAGAGGTCAAAGGGTAAAATCTCCATGACACCCTTGGGGTTAGGACCTGATAGTTTGGTCGGTGAGTAGATCCCTTCCAGTTTATATACCTAGATTTACGCATGGTTGTAGTAGCCACTCAGTGTCCGTGAACCACATCAAAAAAAAAACCACCCTATACACCCTTCAAAATCTATGGGCATTAAAATTGAGATAGACAAGCTCCACAAAGCTAGGTTTATCTACCTAATCACCTGCACTTCATGGGTGTCCAATATCATCCCTATCAACAAGAAGAAAGAGACTACATGGCTATGTATGGACTTTCAAGAGCTTAGTCAAACTCATCCCAAAGAAAACTTTCTTGCACCTTTTCTTGACCAGTTTATGAATACTTGCAAATGACACGAGTTTCTTTCCTTCATGGATGTTGTATTAGGATAAAACCAGATAAAAATTTGTCATGCAAACCAATATAAAACCAGCTTAAATACTTCATGGGTCACATTTTCATTCTTAGTTATGCCTTTCGAGCTCAAAAACACTAGATACACATTCCAGCAAGTATGACTTACATTTTCCATGCTTTATCCCTATAACATTGGCCTACTTTTATGACCTTATGGCTTAGTTAAAGAAGTGATCATAACATTTTTATGACATTTTCACATTCTTCAAACAATAATATTAGAAAAAGTACACTTAAACCCCCTTAAGTGGGTCGCTTGTGCTATGGCTATACGATTATTTGGTTTTATTTTTTCCCCCAAAGGACTCATTTTTTACCCTTTCAAAGTCTATTCCATTACTATAGTTCCTCACCCTAATTATTTATCTCAACTGCAAAGCTTACAAGGGAAGGCCAACTTCCTATGCCATTTTTTTCTAGTATATGTGACATATGCGAACAACATTTTACATATACTACACCAGAAAATCCCATTTTGATGCAATGATCAAGCTCACCAAGCATTTGATGCTTTAAAGTTTGTTCTCACTAAATTTTCTCTTGTTATCCCCCCAAATTTCACAAAATATTGTGTCCTTTATCTTTTTCCTTTCTAAATTTCCATTGTTGGAGCATTGGTACAACAAGAAGGAAATGGCATTGAAAATTTCATTTACTAAATGAGTGAAAATTGTTTTGGACCATCTCTCAAGTATGTCCATGAATAAAATATCACCCTTGCATCCATTGACATAGTGAAAAAATTGCATCATTGCATCTTATACGAACCACCAAAGTCATAACTAACACAAATCCCATGTAGTTCTTGCTCAATTGATGACTAATCAATTGGAAATTCACTTGTTGGATTGTCATAATCTAATATTTTGATCTCAAATTTGCTATCCAAAGAGCAAGAAAGCATTGGCCCTCATTGAATTCATCATTGGTCTCCCATATGTCACAAACCACAGACCAATAAATTACATATTTATTAATGAATATCTATTTTTTATTTCATTAGATCATCCTTGGTATGGTGGCATTCTTACATATTTGCATAATTAGTATTTTGGCCCACATATCTCTCGCAATGGTTATTGATCCTTCTGCCATCAAGCTCCCAAGTATATCCTCATTGGATATGTACTCTACCATTATGGTTTTGACACCATGTTATATTTATGGCTCACCTTGGAGAGAGTTTAAAAAATCACTAATTATTATCATAGTTTCATTTCCAATGGCCACCTCCCAAACGATTACCCGTGTTAGCTACTATTGGCCCACTCTATACCTTGACTACATTCAAGAAGTCAAGCAATGTCCCAAATACCAAGAATTTACCTAAAATAAGAGAGATTAACTAGATCCTTTGCACCGTGTCATCACAATTGAACCCTTAAGCAAATGGGGAATTGGCCTTATGGATTTTAATCCTTGATTGAGCAATGGTCATCGATACATCATCATAGTCGTTAATTATTTAATTGAGTGGGTTGAGTTTATTCTAATGTTTAACAACACGATAGACATGATTACATGATTCATCTTCAATTATGTCGTTTCTCATTTTGGAGTCCCCTGGAAATTTATCTCTAACCATAGCAAATTTTTTAAGAAGGATATATTTTAAGAATTATTCCTCCTCTTGGATTCACCCATAAGTTCACTTCCTCATACTATTTGTTGTCCAAGTTATAGGTTAAGGTTGTCAATAAATTCCATAAGACCATGATGTAGCACATGGTCAATAAAGCAAAAAACCAATTATCATGACATGTTATTTCCAATTTCTAGGGCTTATTGTACTTTTGTAAAACCCACACAAGCTTACCCCTTTCAACCTCATCCATGGGGTGGAATCGGTCTATCCCATTGTGTGTGAAATACCCACTTTGTGAATGAAAATTGAACCACTACCTAGTTCGTTGGAGCTCATTGATGAAGATCATTGATCTTCATTACAGAATAACAAAGCCACTATTAAATTATCCAAGGCCATATATGATCAATAAGTTTACCATCACCCTTTCCATGACAGAAATCTCATCCTCACCTATGATGTTGACAGTGAAATTGTAGGACCAAGTAAGTTCTTTAGGATTTTATGGTGAGGCCATTACATAGTCAAACCTTATCTCACTCAAGAGGCATACATCATTGTTCACCCAATGTATATTGTCTCAAGGGCCCTATCAATGGTTTATATCTCAAGAACTTTTACCCTTAACACAGTCCCCTTCACCTCCCCCCATTTTTGCATAGAATTTGGTTTTTCATATTTTATTTTATTTACATAACCTTTCTCACGCATTAATGATTTGTTGCATTCTTTTTTTCTCCCAAATGAACCATCTACAAGATTACCACATTGGTTTTACTGGAAACATTAATCAATGGAATTAGAGTCTCACATTTACGTTTTGGGCCATGTATTCACCTTCTTGTGTGTTTCTTTACTCAATTGGAAAATGTTTAAGACCGGCCATGAATAACCAAGAAAAATATGTTGCCTTGATTAGCTTCTGTACTAATGCCTCTGACATCCACATTCGACACCTCAGTGTCCACCTAGATTTTTAGCTTATCATCTCATACTTGAATAATGTTTATCAAGCTCATGATCCATGCCCCTTTAGAAAATACCTTCAAGTTATACTTTTTTGAGGAATTTTTAAAGAATTAATTCCATTCATGTTCCTAGAAGTGAAAATCAAATTATAGACAATATTGTGAATGACATTGTACTTAGAAATATCTGCATTAATGCATTTTTTATAGTTCATCTTGGCATAGTACATACATGTTCATTTTATTATCACCATCACATAGAGTGCAACATGCATGAAGTATAATGGGTCATATAAATAAAAAGAAATTGGATTTATCCCATATATAATAATAATAAAAAATGCATTTACTACAGTACTATGGTGGTGGTAGCCAAAGTACTAGGGGAGCTCCTCCTACACCCTCCTCCACTGGCTCCATAACCAGTGTTTTGACTGACCCAACAATTGTTGCTTCAATAATGTGTGGGTTCTCTTATCACTCCACCAAATCTCTAAAGCTGAGAAAGAGTCCAAACATAGGTAACCATAGACCAATATTTTAGCATGGTAGTTATCCCTACCAAACTAGAGAGGGATCTCTCCACAAAATCACAGCCAAGAAGGCTGGATGAATTAGGGTTTTAGGCTAGGTATGAGTACAGGGGTTTGTTTGTTTGAATTGGTTTGATGGATGAGGATTAGGTCAAAGAGGCTAGGTCAGGGAAAATAATATTAGGGTTGCAGAGATTCAACGGGGAAATGTCGGTAGAAAACCTAACACTTAGGGTTTCAGGGTGAGATGGATCAGACAGATGAGGAGCTAGAAAGAGCAAGGCTAAGCATGAATTCTTTCTAAACTGAAGAAGATGAACAAACTATGAAGATTTCCCCAAAATAGAGCATGAGAGATGTATTATGTTTATCAACTTGAAAACCATCATATCATAGAAATTAAATGGATCATGAAACAAAACATTGATACATAATGAGACATAAGAAGAACAATGCTAAAATTCCATACCTATCCCAAATAAATAGCTGCAACCTTTTCATTAGTTTCCTACCAAATATTGATTACACTAGAGTCTTTGATCAATGCAACAACATCCAACCACTGAAATGAGTCAGAAAAGTACAATATATAGACCTCAAACAACCTCTCCAAAACTCAGGGGTCAAATCCCTAAGTTGAGGAGTTGTTCCACCAAAAACTGAATTGATACCTAGAGTGTAGGGAGGTCAAACTGACTCATCCCTCACTTTTTGGAAACTGATTCATTACATCATCATCAAAAGTTTTCACGTAATGTATTTACCCTAAGTAAGTGTAAAAACACCATAATTGCATTTACATCATTTATTTATAGAGGTGAAAACTCCATTTTCCAAGTGAAACTGAGAAAATTGAGAAAATATGGAAATAACAGCAAACTAAGAAAATATGTCAAAAGCGCAGCGCCACTTCTCTAAGTGCATTGCCATCTTCAGCTCCATTTTTGAGGGGGTTCGAGGTGTAAAAATTGAGCTCAGGATACCTCATTGGAAATCTTGTCCAGTATAGCTTCCAAATATATGCTTGGTTTCCAAAATGGTGTTGATTTGACCCTTCAAAAATTGATTCTCCCAAGACTGGTCAAAAGCATTGCGCCAACCTCCAAAACAGGGCAGAAAGGTCATTTTTTTAGTGTTTTTTGACCTTTTGACTGCCTCTTTGACCCAAAAAAGATTAGCAAAGTTGTTTACCTGACTGTAAATTTCCTTCTAAATCCAATGGTGCCTTCATTTTGGCCATTGGAGGTCCCTAGGAAAAGCGCAGCGCGCAAATCACCTTGCCACGTCATCATAAATTAACTGTGATCTGTGGGGTCGGGGCCATGTCATCTACCACGTCATCTTGCCACGTCAGTACCTACGTCATCTTTCGTAATTTTTATTTCACAATTTCTTGTGTCTTTGTGGTTTTTTGATCATCCTTCCACTGTGATTTGCAGTATGAGATCAAGCCCTCCACATGCGATTGTGATTTGCTATGAAGCCTCTGAACATTATTTTGGACAGATATTTTCACGACTTGACCCTGACCTGTGCACTATTCTGAACATATTCAATAGCCCGACTCTTGAGATTTTCTGATCTTAAAATAGCACGACTCAACCCGCTCATTCACGACTCTACCCACGTTCACGACTTCACCCAATGCGTTCACGACTTCACCCAATGCGTTCACGACTTCACCCAACATGTTCACAACTTGACCCAGCTTGACCCAGCTTGTTGCCTTTGCTGCCTTTTCTCCTTTGTTGCCTTAAATTCCTTCGCTCCTTTGTTCCTCCTCTGCCTCTCTTTCATTCTTTCTCACTGGTGTTGCTCCTTTGCCATCCATGACAATATTTCCAACAGTCTCCCCCTTTGGCATTGATGGAAACACTTCCTCCAATACTTCCTCCCCCTTTCACTCTAAGAAGTGCCTTTCTTCCCCTGATTTCTTTGCAGAAGTGCCTTTCTTCTTCTGCTCGCTTTTCCTCCCCCTTTGACATCAATGGAAAAGGGTTACACATTTTCCAATGTAGTTTCCATCATTGCATTACTTCTCTCTGAGTTGTGTATAAGCATTCTTCATTATGTTCTTTTGTTATGAAATGAATATACACACTCCATCTATTCATTACACACTTGATGAATCCTTTTGTATTTGAATGAATACACCTAATCCACCATTTTAATAATGTTTCTTGATTGTTTTGTATAAACCGTGACTGTTTCTTTATGTTACACATAAGCATTGCTTTATATGTACTTAAAAATTACAAGAGAATTGTGAATGCATTGCAGACTTCATATGATATATGAGCATTGTTGGGGTAACACTTTGAGAACCATTGAGATTGCATGAATATACACAAAAAATCGATGCTATCACAACTCATGAGAATGTTGGAAGGTATGTCACCACAGAATGTTCTATTATTTTGTTCCTTGTTGCTTGATGAAACTATGTGCACTGATGAAATATCAACAATTCCTTTCTTTCCATGCTTTGATAACGGAACTCGACATTCTTCTTGATTTATTTCTGCCATACCAACACCATGATGTATGCTATAATACTCTAATACTGGGGACCTGTACCATAATACTGCTCCAAAAATAAAATTTTGTATTCTACTGATAGGAAGACTTCTCCGAATACCAATTAATGAATATTTGTTATGATATACTGATAATAACATTTTTCTTACTCATCCTTCTTAAAATCATTTTGTTACATTATTAACACTTTCCGAGAGACGCACAGTGTAATCATCCTTTGTAGATCTTTATCAGCTCCATAGCTCGAGCTCTTCTGGACAAATTTTATGGGTTATTCTCCCACTAATAAGTTGCTTCTTGTATAACGCTGGTTGGATGTATGTTCCTGATATTGCAGCGCTGGTGCATTTTTCTTTTTCTTTTTTCTTTCTTCATCACCCTTTTTTATCATATCATAGAGTATCATCTACAAACATTATCCCCAGTTTGTCTCTTATAAATTCGAAAGTTTATCTAGCAAGAGGTTTTGTAAATATGTCTGTTGTATGTTCTTTTGTTGGGACATATTCCATCTTTACTATTTTCTTTGCTACTTGTTCTCTAAGGAAGTGGCACTTTATTGGGATGTGCTTGGTTTTTGAATGAAGCATAGGATTTTTTGATATTCTTATTGCACTTGTATTATCACATTTAATAGAAATAGGTTCAGTGATGCATACCTTCATGTCTTGAAGAGTTTGTTTCATCCACATCACTTGTGTGCAACAAGTTGCTGTTGCTATGTATTCTACTTATGTTGTAGATGGAGAGACGGATGTTTACTTCTTTCTTAACCTTGCCACCAGAATTTATCCCAAATAGAAGGCACATCGACTTGTGCTTTTACTATCATCCACACAGCTGGCCCAATCTTCATATGTATATGTTTTCAATGTGAAATATTTTCCTTTCGGATACCATTGGCCATAATGTTCATTTCCTTGCAAGTATCTAAATACCCTCTTGATTGCTAGCAAGTGATTTTGTTTTGTTGTTGCTTGATATCTTGCCACAAGTCTTACTTCCAACATAATGTCTGGTCTAGAGTTTGTTAGGTATAGCATACTTCCTATCATAGATTTGTAAAGTCTTTGATCTACATCTGCAGATCCATCATCAACACATAAATTTCATCCAGTGATCATGGGAGTTGACACATGTTTGCAGTCTTCCATTTGGAATATTTTTAACATGTCTCTTAATTATTTTTCTTGTGAAATGAGAATGCCTTTCTTATTCTGTAGAATTTGAAGTCCTAGGTAGAAGGTAAGCTCTCTAATCATATACATCTAAAATTCTAACTTCATCTCTTCTGCAATTCCTTTTACTAACTCATCCTTGTTGCTGCCAAATATGATGTCATCTACATATACCACTATAATTAAAAGTTCATTTTCATCAGCCTTTATATACAGATTTTTGTCTGATCCTCCCTTCTTGAATCCTTGTTTTTGAAAGTACTTGTCCAGCCTATAATATCATGCACATGGTGCTTATTTGAGACCATATAGGGCTTTCTTTAATCTACAAACATAGTTGTGCTTATCTGCTAAGGAAAAACCTTCAAGTTGTTCCATGTAGACTTCTTCCTCTAGATCTCCATTTAATAAGGCAGACTTCACATCCGTTTGATATACCTCGAAATCATGACAGCATGCAAAATCCAGAAACATTCTAATTGCTTCCATTCTTACTATAGGGGGAAAAGTTTCATCATAGTAAAGTCCTTCAATTTGAGAGTATCCCTTACATTCAAGTTTGGCTTTATTACTGATTACCTGACCTTGTTCATTCATTTTATTCTTGATTATCCACTTTCTTCCAGTGACATTTTTCCTAACAGGTCTTGGTATTAACTCCTAGGTCTTTTTCTTCTCAATCTGGCCTTATTCTTCGTTCATAGCATTTATCCAATTTTTGTCTTTTCTGGCTTCATCGAAATTCTTTGGTTCTATCTGTGACAACATGAATAGATACACTTCCTCAATCTGTTCAACTATTTGTCTTCTTGTTTGGACTCCTTCACCCTTGTCTCCAGTGATTTGATCTTTTGGCTGGTTCTTTTGAGTGTGTATCGAGGGTCCTTTTGAGTTTATTTATGTATCTTATGTTGCCCCATTCTGTTCTTTATTTTCTTGATTCTCATCATCATCATGATCTGGCGGATTGACACAACTTGTCCTTTTGGTTCTGTCTGGTAGTTTTTCATCGAATCTCACATCAATGCTTTCCACAATCTTATGCAGTATTTTATTGTAGCACCTGTATCCCTTATTATTTGATGCATATCCCAAAAATATTCCTTCATCAGCCCTTGCATCATAATTCCCATATTTTTCATCATTATTCTTTATGAAACATTTGCTGCCAAAGACTCTAAAGTGCTTAATTGATGTCGGTTTCCCATGCCACATTTCATATGGAGTCTTTTCAGATGAGCTTTGTTGAGAATATGAATAGTTGTGTGCACTGCTTATGCCCAGTAGGTTTGGGGAATGTTTCCTTCTTGCATCATGGCTCTGGCAATCTGCTTTACAGACCTATTTTGCCTCTCTGACACATTCTATTGAGGTGTATCTGCAGCAGTAAATTGTTGCTTTATCCCACATTCATTTCACATGTCTGCAAACTCATCACCTGTGAATTCACCTCCTCTGTCTGATTTGACGCACTTTAGTTTACATCCAGTTTGATTTTCTATCAGTGCCTTGAATATATTAAATTTCTCAAACACTTCATATTTCTATCTGAGATATTCCACCCATGTTAATCTGCAAAAATCATCGATTATCATCATGAAATAGGATTCTCCACCTGGTTCATTTGTTCTCGAAGGTCTACACAGGTCCATGTGTACAAGTTGAACAGGCTTACTTGTAGATAGTTGGTCTTTGGCTTTGAATGATGTGCGATTTTGTTTGCCCAGTTGGAAAGACTTACATATGGTATTTGGTGGCTTCTTTATTGCAAGAAAATCTCTGACAACTTTATTTTCGCTCAGTTTGATGATGTGGTCAAAATTTAGATGTCCCAATCTTTTATGCCATAGCCAAGATTCGTCAAATTTTCTGATGTGGCATGCTTCATTCTCCTCTTCCACTATATAAACATTAATCTTTGTTTGAAAACCTTTAACCAAGGTCTTTCTTGTGGTGATTGACCTTACTTCACAATCTTGGGCTCTGAAAAGGACCTCACAGAATTTATCACAAATTTGACTAACACTTAGCAGATTGGATTTTAGACCATCTACAAACAGTACATCCTGAGCCTCTCTTCTTCCATTATTTAGGTTTATTGTGCCTTTTCCCTTGATTTTCCCTGCTCTATCATTTCTGAATGTTACATTCCCATATTTATTTTCATCAAAAGTTGCAAACTTGATTCAGTCTCTAGTCATATGTCTTGAGCATCCATTGTCCACATACCATTGATTGTTCTGATCCTGAGAAATTAGAACCATATCACACTTATTTGGCTTCCTTTTCCATTGCATGCAGTTGTTTGTTCTAAAAAATTTCTGAGGAGATGGATCATAGTATTTGAGAGGAAATTCATAAGAGTTGTGCCCATTTTTATGGTAGCAAAAAAAATTGATTGTATTTTGGAATGGATTATGTACATGAATCCACCATTGTTCTTAATTCCCTTTGAGTTTCCATACTCCAGTCTCCTTATATACGCTCTGCACTCCATGGATTTATGACCGAACCTTTTACAAAAAAATCAATACCCATGCAAGTAGTATATGTATCTGGCAGAGAAGGTTGTTTGGGGATATAGCTATCTGGTCATATGAAAATGCTGTCTTTGGAAGCCATTTGATTTGTGTTGGAATGTTGCTTGGTTGTTCACTCCTTTTTTTCCTAGGGCTTTCCTTGTGGTGGGTTTTTGCTGTAGCTCATCAGGATTTGAAGGGTTTCCCACATTTTTTTTCTCATATTGATGGGATTTAACGTCATCTTTCACAAATGTAATAGATTTCTTATCCTCTACCTTCGACTTGTTGAATTCTCCTTCATATCCTATCCCAGTATTTACAAGAGGAGATCTTTGTGCATTTAATATCCTGTCCAATTGTTCAGCGCCTTTTAACTGTTAAATGTTCATTGTTAAATCAGTTTGATCCTTTTCCAATTTCTTCCTCAGACTCACCACCTCTTCTTCCAATCTTCCACATTCCTAAATTTTCTCCCTTATTTGCTGTAGCAAAATGTCTTCTACTTTCCTTGCTTCTTCTAGTTCGATTTTCAACTTAATAAAATCTGCAGATTTTGGTTCTTCCTTTACATGTTTCAGAAGGATTTCCTTATTTTTTCTGGTCTTGAGCTTAAGTCTATCTATTTCCTTTAGGGCACTCACCAAGTCCCCCTAAAGATCTACCTTGCCTTCATCTTCAAATTCCATGAAATATTTCTCAAGCTCTTCCTTGGCCATAAAAATGAATTCTGATGTTCCTTCTTCATTAGGGGATTCATCTGAGCTCTCAGATGCACTGTTTTCTTGTTGAGAATAGAATGTTCTTCTATTAAATTTGTTCCCTTTCTGCCTATTGCTGAAATTGATTTTCTCTTTCCCTTTTGACTGATTCTCTATTTTCTTATGAGGAAATTTTGAAGCATAGTGCCCCACTCTTCCACAATTAAAGAACTTAAATGGAAGTTTCCCTTTGTACTTACCTATGCCTCTATCCAATCTTCTGACAAATTTGGCTTCTTCTTCATCAGAGCATGAGCATGTACCTTCCTTCTCTTCTATGCACTTCTCTTCTTTAAAGGCATCCTCCCTCATGTTTGACTTCCCTTTAGGAAGTCTCATCTCATATGTTGTTAGGTTTCCAAGTAATTGGTTCCTGGTCAAGGTTTCCCCGTTTGTTGTTTCTTCTATGGCAGAAACCTTAGGATTAAACCTGGGTGGTAGAGATCTCAATAATTTTTGTACTAAAACACTTTCTTTAATTTATTCTCCTAGGCCTATCATGATATTCACAACTTCTGCAACTCTTAAGAAGAATGCAGCTATATCTTCATCTTCATTCATTTTTAAGTTTTCAAACTAAGTTCTACATGCTTGTAGTTTGGCCATCTTCACCTTTGTAGCTCCCTCATGAATATTTTCTAATGTATCCCAGATTTCTTTGGAAGTCTTACTGTGCATTACTTTGATAAATTCTGACTCACTTAGACCACTCAAGAGTGCATTCATTTCTTTTGCATTAGCTATGAAATTTTGTTTGGCTTCTTCCTCAGTGTCTGTATCCTTTAGCGCATATTTTTCTTCCACAACAAACCAAACTCCTACTCCAAGAGACATTAAGTATGTCCTCATTCTTATTTTCCAGAAATCATAGTTTGTGCCAGTAAACAGAGGGGATTTATTTGTAGAGATTCCTTCTAGGCTAGCCATTTTGGGGAATAAGGACCTCCTTCTAGTGGCTAAACTGATACAGAAGGAACTGGCTTTCATACCAATTTATGAACCCTTTACTAAACTGAGAGGAGGGGTGAATTAGTTTATTCCATTCATAGATATTAAAATTCTTTGCATTAAACTCATTAACAAGTCATTTCATAAGAAGCTTAATAAAGAGTGATCAAAAGACTAAATATGTGAACAACAAGTAATAAGAAGATTAATGCATCTCATCAACACATAATAATCATGCACATGGACACCAAATATAAGTTGAAACCCATAAGGGAGAAAGCCACATATTATTATTGTTGTGTTGCAAAGGCAAGCTCCTAATCCATCTCACAGCTGATTTTCTAAAGGCTCCAACCTACAGGAGCCTCCTACCTCAATTTCTGCAAGCTACAACTTGCAAGGAAGTTCCAACTCCCATATATTTTCTGCAGGCTACAACCCACAGGAGGCTCCTACCTCACCCAGCTCCAACTGGAAGTTTATCAATCTACAATATGAAAGGAGACTGCAATCCCCTCACTCAACATGAAAGTAAAATGTTGATTTACCTGGATATCAGCTCTGTTTTCGTCCACCTCCACTTCTGCCCTCTCTGCCTTCAAATTTGCTTCATATCAGCTCCAGATTTGCATAGCATCTCTATCAGCTATCTCACATTCTCCAGCTCTCTCCCATTCTGCTACTCTCTTACATTCTTCAGCTCTCTTCCATTATGTCGCTCTCCGGCCTATCTATGCACACTGATATTACATTTTTTATATAGATAACTACATGACTGTTTCCATTCTAAAGGGAATACGAAGTGAACAGGCCTAGCCCTATGCCTTCCACCCATTTGATTCCTTACACTTCAGTTCAGGTTATTACATCAGAAATAAAAATTACAACACTCATTGGAGTTTTTCCTATGCCTACGGAGACTTGCCTTTGCATCACAAACAATATAAAATAATCAATGAATTTACATTTACAGTTACAACAATATTTCACTCAGCCCTTTCAGTTCTTGGCTCGCTAAGTATTTGTATTTTCTACTGCTATCATTGATTTTCTCGTTTCTGCTATTATATTATAGCAGTGTTACATGAACTCCTTTTGCTCAACTCAACCTAGCTAGCATGTTTTGAACAGTGTTTCATAACTATCTTTTGGCCTGACTCGACCCACCTGATGCGTTTTCAATAGTGCTACTTTATCTCCTTTTTCCCGACTCTGCCTCTTCTGCTTGTGCCTACAGCGTTCAACCTTCATTGATCCTTTTCTTTGTGTCAAGTCACTTACTCGAGCGTTTCTGCTCACGTTCAGAATTTATTCCATTATCAAGGTGTAGCCGCTTTTCACCCGTGCTCGTAGTGTCGGGTCTTATTCTTCACCTGATTCCTTCTGTCGTGTTCAACCTTTTTTTCATAAACCATCATTATACTAGACTTGAAACATATTAATATTTACCTCTATACAATATCGCGTCCAACCACTTATCACATTTTGGTGTTTCCTTTGTGTTTCATGTTATATTCAGCTCTTCCATTCTCCGATGAGATTTCTTAATGAAAAAGCCTTAATTCTGGATTTGAAATCCTTTGGACTTCGCCTTTGAAATGTATCGCATCTCGCACTTTAGCGTTTCAACATGATTCTTGAGCACTTATCCTCCTGAGCTTGCGAATTGCGATATCTGATTGGGTCCCACAGACGAACTTCAATTTCTTTAGATTTTAGCTTTGAACTATATCATGACCACTCCTCGTATCGCATCTCGAAATTCTTGGTGGTTCTACGTTATATTCACCGCTTCCAGCTTTGATGCAATTTCTTCACAAAAAGGCCTTATTCTGGATTTGAAATCCTTTGCAATTTAACTATGAAACTACATCACATCCATCCCTTATCACATTTCGGCATTCCAACTTGCTTCATGAGTGCCATTCCTCCTGAGCTTTGCGATTTGAGATATGTGATTGGGTCCCACTTGACTTTATCGCAACTTCTCTATCACATTTTTCTTATCGCAAATTTATTTAATATCTGGATCTTCACCTATTGTTATTTGCGATTTTCGATATGCTGGCAAAGTCCACGTCATCTTCGCGTCATCATGCCACGTCACCTTGCCATGTCATCATAAATTAACTGCGATCTGTGGGGTCAGGGCCATGTTATCTGCCACGTCATCTTTCCACATCACTGTCTACATCATCTTCCGTCCTTCGCATTTCACAATTTCTTGTGTATCTATGGTTTTTTGATCATCCTTCCGCTGCGATTTGTGATATGCAATCAGGCCCTCCACATGCAATTGTGATTTGCGGTGAAGCCTCTGAACACTGTTCTACATGGATATTTGCGCGACTCGACCCTAACATGTGCACTATTCTGAAAGTATTCAATAGCTCAACTCTTGAGCTTTTCTGAACTTAAAATAGCATGAATCAACCCACTCATTCACGACTCTTCCCACGTTCACGACTTGACCCAATGCATTCACAACTTCACCCAACATGTTCACGACTTGACCTAGCTTGTTTCCTTTGTTGCCTTTGCTCCTTTGCTGCCTTAACTGCCTTCACTCCTTTTTTCCTCCTCTACCTCTCTTTTATGCTTTCTCACTGCACCATTGCCTTAGTGATTCTATTGCTACTCCTTTGTCCCTACTAATAATTCTGGTGCTGCTCCTTTGTCCTTAATGATAATCCTGGTGCTGCTCCTTTTCCATCAATGACAATATTTCCAACACTCTCTAGTTCTAGAGCTCTTTTTAGCCCTCTAGTTCTAGGTCTTCTTCTTGGCACTTTTTCTTCTTCCTCTGCCATCTTCTATCCTCCTCCTCTTCCACGTAATATCTGTCTTTTTCCATGGTTTCTTGGTCTATAAAACCTTAGGGATGAGGTGGATGTGAATGGGGAGTTGACACAGGCCTAGGGAATAGGGATAAGTCTACAAAAATTTAGGTAGATGGGGGAACGGATTAGGGAACTGTGGGAGGTGATGGGAGGTCTAAATGTCAAGGGAATTGAAAATGAGAATTTAATTACAGGTTTAGGGAAGGGGCTTCCAAGGAATGTAGAAGCCTAGGACTTAGGTTTTTTAGGTAAATGGACTTAGGGATTTGGGAATGATAGTGTAAGGGTAGGATGGGTTGAATAATGATGTAGGAAGGTATTGTAGGGTTTATGGGCAGTAAATTGAGAGTAAGGGAGTGATACTAGGGTTTTCCACTAGACACTTAGTTAATTTTCCTCATGAAGAAAAACACCATAAAAATGACATTTAGGAAAGCAAGGAGGCTATGATTTTGTATCACTTACTTGATAAAGGAGGAAACAAGCTTATGCTGAAAATTTGGAAGAGTTTGAGGGTGTTTTGTGGATTCTAGGGCTTGCTGGGAAAAAGTGCAATGCCAAGCCCATGAGCGCAGCGCCTGAAGTGAAAAAGGTACCACCAAATGCTCTAAGCACAGCGCCTGTTGCCTACGTGTAGCACCACCCTCCTCTAGGCGCATCGCCTCACAAATTTTCTCTTT
The DNA here is from genome assembly GCA_034641835.2 of Pinus albicaulis. Taxonomy (NCBI): domain Eukaryota; kingdom Viridiplantae; phylum Streptophyta; class Pinopsida; order Pinales; family Pinaceae; genus Pinus; species Pinus albicaulis. The sequence continues at coordinate 1,133,795,402 of CM076578.1, read as the reverse complement.
GAATCTGCAATTCGACTTTTTCAGGATGAGGGAGTGCAAACTCAACCTTTGGATGTGCAAATGAGTTTGAATGGGATGTCTTAGTGGTCTTTATACTTCATGAAATTGATGATTTTAGGCCTTGGGACCCACTTTCTTCCTTTGTTATCACTTAACCTTTTGAAACTTTACCCTTTACTTGACTCTTTCCTTTGACAATTTAATATTTTGATGATCTTTGAGAATTCTTTGAATTTGACTTTTTGGTGGTTTGACATCTTTGGAACACTGACTTAGCAACTTGGGATGATGAAATTATTACATTTTGAAATACATAAAATTACATAAATAATATTAAAAATTACATCTCAAAACCAAAATTACATGTTGAAACAAGGATTTTTCTTTACAAATCATCTTCATATGGTGAAGAGATGTTATTGGATCACCCTTTACTTTTTGGTCTTATGCAGTGGAGATTAAGTTTTATTGAACCATGGAAACCCTAATGACCTAATGAAACCTTGAAAAACCCTAAAAGACCTAATGAGACCTTGAAGGACTGAATTTCAAGATGACATGACTGATATTACTTTATGGATGATGTATAGTTTGCAAGGTATGAAACTATGCCAGCAAGTAATCAAATTTGAGGAAGAGTGGATTTTTTGGACTAGGGCTACCATCAGTGACTAATTTTTTGCATGACCTAGTGGAATGATAAAAAACTTCTGAGTGGGACCATTAAAATGATATGAAAAGAGGATTTTTGATCACTGATGGCAGGACACAAATATTGACACTAGCATTGGCCTTATTGGGGATGATAGCTCTGAAAGAGGTGTCAAGAACACCATAGACCAGAAAGCCTTATCCATTGGGCCAATACGGTCAAAAACCCAAACTAATAAACATGACTGAAAACTGATAACTCAGATGAAATAGACTGACTCAAAACAAACTCAAAATTGACTAAAAATTGACTCAATACTGACTGAAATAAAAAACTTACTAAACTTATTGATGGTAGCATATCACCGAGACTTAAGGGCTTGAAATATTGATGACAATCGCCTGCCTGTTAAAGACATATGTACAATCATGTGAAGTGATCCTTCCATTGTAACCAATCCTACAGATGGCTACTTACTGAAATTCTTCTCTCATTTTCCTTGAGCAAGCAGAAAAAACAAAAACTAGGCCACTCCAAGCGTCTACTGAAAATGTGATTCTCGTCAATGAAAAGAAGAAAATACATCTTCCCTGCTAATTGTAGAAAATCAATAAATGGATCTTCAAAAATGCGAAATGTTACCTTGTATCGAGATCCAGGAAAAACACAAGCACACCCTTCATTCTGATCTGAAAGAACACTTGGTTGTTGATCCATAGGAGAGCATAGAGAAGTATGACTTTCTTTTTTCTGAGTATTGGCTTTAAATTACTCAAGCATGGGAAACTATGATTCTATCTCTAGCATAATGTCTCTCTTAGACTCTTTCTCCTTCCCTTCATATTCTAAATGATCTTTGAACAAAAAACATTCTTTAATATTGTTAAACATGACAGCCTTATCCTCTTCATGAAAGACAACAGTCTCTGTTAGTTGGTCTCTTTGCAGTAAATCATCATCACAAATTGGCTTACTCTCAACAACTTCCTATATAGTTCCATCAATCTCATGACTATCATCATTTAAACTTAGATTTTCATTTTCAATGATGGTAGAAGTTTCACCAACACATTATTGACTATGTGAACACTGCAAACCTGCATTAGCTTGGGTTGTAATATGACTGTTCAGGAGTTGCTCTATCTAATCTTCAGACAGAGGAGAAAACTAAGTTTTATAGCAATTAACATTGGCTTGATGATTCTAATTTTCAAGATCAGGAATAGGCATTTCTCTTTCTAGGTCCTGGTCTTTTTCATCCAAGGAGGAAACTACTAATTCTTGTTGGGAGGAAAAATCATATAGGGCTTCTATGATCTCATCATCTAGACACTGTTCATCCCCATACAAATTTTCAAGAAACTCAATGAAATTATCAGATATCTCACAAAAACAATCAATCATCGACAAGGAAGAATTAGAGCTTTGATAATTTTGAAAGAAAACTGAATGAAAGTCCTTTAGAGAATATAAACTAGCAGATGGTAGACTCTCATACCATGATCTTGCTTTTTCCTCCAAGGTAGCCATAAACATATTCATTAGACAATCTTCAGGAAACTCAATCTTTAGTCTGTGAATATGAAAATGAAATTTGACCGAATGCAAACTAGCATCTTCATCGTCCTAACCCTTAAACTTTGACAGTATTGATTGCCAATCTATACAAGGAATACGGTTCGGAAAACTAGGAATATGAGCTCGATTCATAGGAGCATACCTTCGAGCAATCGAATCCATTTTGACAATAGTGAGTTCACCAAGAATATCTTCAAACTACTGGTTCTTGAAAAGTGGAGTCACCATGAAAATTTTGAACCTTTGGATTTTTTCAACACTGGATTCGCAAAGTGAATGATGCACAGCCTTCTTGTGCCTGATCGTTGTTCACCATCAACAATAATATCTGATCTTTATCACTATTTCCCAGGGAAGATTTGTCTTTTCGCCTCCCCGGCAATGGCGCCAGTATGTTATCACTCCACTGGATCTCTAAAGCTAAGAAAGAGTTAAAATAGAGATAACCACATACCAATATTTTAGCTTTGTAGCTAGCCCTACCAAACTGGAGAGGGCTCTCTCCACAAAATCACGGCCAAGTGGGCTGGATGAATTAGGGTTTTAGGCTAGGTATGAGTACGGGGGTTTGTTTGTTTGAATTGATTTGATGGATGAGGATTAGGTCAAAGAGGCTAGGTCAAGGAAAATAAGATTAGGTTGCAGAGATTCAATGGGGAAAGGTAGGTAGAAAACCTAACACTTATGGTTTCAAGGTGAGATGGATCAGACTGATGAGGAGCTAGAAAGAGTAAGGCTAAGCATTAATTCTTTCTAAACTGAAGAAGATGAACAAACTATGAATATTTTCCCAAAACATAGCATGAGAGATGTATTTTGTTTATCAACTTGAAAACCATCATATCATAGAAATGAAATTTATCATTAAAAAAAAAATCCATACATAATGAGACATAAGAAGAGAAATTCTAAATTTCCATACCACAAGTATCCCAAACAAATAGCTGCAACCTTTTCATTAATTTCCTACCAAATACTGATTACACTAGATTATCTGATCAATTGAACAACATCCAACCACTGAAATAAGTCAAAAGGCACAATATATAGACCTCAAACAACCTCTCCCAACCTTACGGGTCGAATCCCTAATTTGATGAGTTGTTCCACCAAAAAATGAACTGATACCTAGAGCATAGGGAGGTCAAACTAACTCATCCCTCACTTTTTGGAAACAGATTCATTACATCATCATAAAATGTTTTCATGTAATTTATTTACCCTATGTAAGTGTAAAAACACCATAATTTCATTAACATCATTGATTTACAAAGGTGAAAACTCCATTTTCTAAGTGAAACTGAGAAAAAGTGATAAAATCTGGAAATATCAGCAAACTGAGAAAATTTGTCAACAGCGCAGCGCCATCTTGAGCTCAATTTTTTAGGGGGTTCCAAGTGTCCAAATTGAGATCAAGATATATCATTGTAAATCATGTCTAGTCTATTTTACAGATCTATTCTTATTTTCCAAAATGGTGCTGATGTGACCCTTAAAAAACTGATTCTACCAAGACTAGTCAAAAGCGTAGCGACAGCCTCCAAAATGGGGTAGAAAGGTCATTTTTTGAGTTTTGTTTGATCTTTTGACTGCCTCTTTGACTCAAAAAAAAATACAAAGGTTTTTTTACTAAATTTAAATTTCATTCTGAATCCAATGGTGCCTTTAGTTTGGCCATTGGAGGTCCCTAGGAAAAACACAACGCCCTAGGCCACTGTGCAAAATTGGAAAAACACAAAAAATTCAAAATTTTTCAAATTTTTCCCAAACTTCTTTAAGTTTTTTTATGTGGGATGCTGATGAGGTGTATTAGGAAATGAGTGATCCCTCAGCAAGAATATCAAGCTTTTCCCCTTCATTTTACTTGGTTAGGGTTTCAAGTCTTGATTTGGCCTTTTTGAGCTTTGAGCTTGCAATTTGGTTTTTCTTGAAGTAGTGTTTGGCCCTCTTCCTCAATATGTCATTGTCCTTGTTTTCCTTATCCAGGAGCTTCTCAATATTTTGGTTGGCCCTATCAAGCCATTTCTCCCAGTTCTCATTGACAATGATGGAAAATTGTCCATTCAAATTTAGCTCACTAACAAGTTTAGCCTCCTTTTGCCTCTCTAGTTCTAGAGCTCTTTTTAGCCCTCTAGTCCTAGGTCTTATTCTTGGCACTTGTTCTTCTTCCTCTGTGATCTTCTATCCTCCTCCTCTTCCATGTAATCTCTACCTTTTTCCATGGTGTCTTGGTCTATAAAACCCTAGGGATGAGGTGGATGGGAATGGGGAGGGGAAATAGGTCTAGGGAATAGGGATAAGCCTAGGAAAATTTAGGGAGATGGGGGAAGGGATTAGGGAACTATGGGAGGTGATGGGAGGTCTAAATGTCAATGGAATTGAAAATGAGAATTTAATTACAGGTTTAAGAAAGGGGCTACCTAAGAATGTAGAAGCCTAGGACTTAGGGTTTTTAGGGAAAGGGACTTAGGGATTTGGGAATGATAGTGTAAGGGTAGGGATGGGTTGAATAATGATGTAGGAAGGTATTTTAGGGTTTATGGGCAGTAAATTGAGAGTGAGGAAGTGATACTAGGGTTTTCCACTAGATACTTAGTTAATTTTCCTCATGAAGAAAAACACCATAAAAATGGCATTTAGGAAAGCAAGGAGGCTATGATTTTGTATCACTTACTTGATAAAGGAGGAAACAAGATTATGCTGAAAATTTGGAAGAGTTTGAGGTGTTTTGTGGCTTCTAGGTATTTTTGGGCAAACGAGCAGCGCCTAGCCCAGAAGCACAGTGCCTGAAGTGAAAAAGGCAGTGTCAAATTCTCTAAGCGCGACACCTATTACCTATGCACGGCACCACCCTCCTCTAAGCGCAGCGCCTCAAAAATTTTCTCTTTGACTCTGCAATTCGACTTTTTCGGGCTGACAGAGTGCAAACTCAACCTTTGGATGTGCAAATGAGTTTGAATGGGATGTCTTAGTGGTCTTTATACTTCATGAAATTGATGATTTTGGGCCTTGGGACCCATTTTCATCCTTTTTTATTCACTTAACCTTTTGAAACTTTACCCTTTACTTGACTCTTCCCTGTGACAATTTGATATTTTGATGATCTTTGAGAATTCTTTTAATTTGACTTTTTGGTGGTTTGGCATCTTTGGAACACTGACTTAGCAGCTTGGGATGATGAAATTATTACATTTTGAAAGACATAAAATTACATAAATAAAATTAAAAATTACATCTTAAAACCAAAATTACATGTTGAAACAAGGATTTTTCTTTACAAATCATCTTCATATGTTGAAGAGATGTTATTGGATCACCCTTTACTTGTTGGTCTTCTTCAGTGGAGATTAAGTTTTATTGAACCACGGAAACCCTAATGACCTAATGAAACCTTGAAAAACCCTAAAATACCTAATTAGACCTTGAAGGACTGAATTTCAAGATGACATGACTGATATTACTTTATGGATGATGTATAGTTAGCAAGGTATGAAACTATGCCAGAAAGTAATCAAATTTGATGAAGAGTGATTTTTTTTTGGACTAGGGTTACCATCAGTGACTAATTTTTTGGATGACCTAGTGGAATGATAAAAAAATTATGAGTGGCACCCTTAAAATGATATGAAAAGAGGACTTTTGATCACTGATGGCAGGATGCAAATACTGACACTAACAGGTTCCACTCTTGAACTATCAACATGCCAGCATTGAGAACATCCCTTATAAGATCTACCCATGCCACTTCCAAGACTCCAAACAACACAAAGTCTAATTAATATTGCATATCTACCTCCCACTCCCTAAGTTGGGCCACGTGCTCCCTGGGTCAATTTATCTCCTCTTAGTCACACCTTATCACTTTTAATCCATGATATGGCCCATGTGTAGGTGTTGCCTTTGTATCATGGTAGTAATAAATTTCAAAGGAAAAGTATGATGGTACGGCTAAATTTTTTCATATCGTAAAAAATATAAGAATTCATGCCAATTTATTTATTTTTTTAACTTAAATCAACCCAAATTCATTGGTATTCTCACAACATTTCTTGAACACATCATAATTCTGATGGTATTCTCCATCTTTTCATGAGAGCAATGAAATTTAATGGTCGTCGCAATACCGACGAATAGCCCATTGTGCTATTAATGGAAGGTTGGGTCACTCTTTGACTTGGTCAACTGTCGTCGGAATTCCGACGTTAAGTAAATTTATAAATATGTTTCTTTTAAGAGACATTGCGACATTTTCACTATAACTACAACGATTCTAAAAGGTTGTGAGGTCTTCTTGTCAAGAGGAAAATGGATTTATTCTTATATATAGGAGGAAAATGGATTTATTCTTATATATATATATATATATATATCAATTGCATTACAAGTACACTACTCAAATTTATAACATAATCATTGCATAATTTTTTTGCGGGGAAGAATGTCAACAAACATTAAGTGGGGGGGAATCAAAGGGATGACAGTAAATGTTATTTCCCTTGCACTGAATGTGAGGGCTTACGTACCGTAGGAGTTTTAAGAGAAACAACTAAAAGGCATTGGAGGAAACATGGGCACATTGAAGGGGGGTTGAAGGAATATCGTCCTTGGTAAGCTACATATTCATTATCTATTCTGTTTATATTAATTTTCTTTGTAAAATTTCATATTGTTATAATATTTATTATGTAGACTAATTTTAATTTGCATGATTTTTTCTAATTATAAAGTCAATTTGGCCCCCTTGACAGTGTTTGAATGCCCCGAGTAGTATTAGAAATGTTGTACAACTTTAGGAACATGGAGAAAATATTGAAGATCAAGTTAATGATCCTATGGAAGAAGATGACAACAATAACATAGTTCAAGATAATGGGACAAATGAATTGATCCAAGACTTGTTCGCTCAACCAGTTAATAATGAGGATAAGGACAATGATATAATATTCTTGACGAACCTTTGCTAGAAAAGGCAATGACACCACTTTATGAAGGTTCAAAATAAAATCTTCTATGTGCTACATTATTTTTGGTGAACTTAAAGGTTTTGAATGGTTTTTCTAACACTTGTATGACACATATCCTAAGGTATGTAATATGTTTCATCACATATTATACATAAAGGTTGATTTTTTCCTTTTTTTTGTTAATTAATGTGTAATATAATAATGTAATATTTATTATTAATATTCTTTACACTAGCTAGAAATTTTTTATGTTGTATATTGTTAGGTGAATTTTTGTTACCGTCATCAAATATGTTACCTCGCACATATCAAGATTTACATGCCATTATGAAAGAAATTGGAATGGAGTATCAAGATATAGATTCATGTTCTAATGATCATGTTATATATTATGGACAAAATGCATTGAAAAAAAATCACCCACAATGTCAAATAATCAAATAACAAAAGAGGTGCCTCAAAAGGTTGTTCGTCATATTCCCATAATTCCACATTTGCAATGATTGTTCAAGTGAAAAATAATATCACAATTTATGGATTACCATACAAGGAAGATAAGTGGATATGGTGTTCTTCGAATTCTTGCAAATGGTTATGCATTTAGGGAAATTGGCGAAAAATGGCCGCATTTTAAGAATGAACCTCGTAATGTTAGGCTTTCATCGACAACTAACGATGTTAATCCATTCAGAGAGCTCAATTCCATTTACTCAATGTAGCCAATTTTTGTTACCAACAACAACCTTCCTCCTTGGATTCCAATAAAGAGGGAACACATAATTTTGACAATGATTTTTCCAAGTATTTGTTTACATTAATTTTTTGAATGTAACATTTTAATTTTTCTTATTTGTTGCATAATATATTATATTTGGTTATTTAATTGTACATACATATCATGGCATTAATTATGTGTAATTTCAAACAATTACTAGGAAAGTACCAAGTTAAATATATCAATCTATATATTGAGCCTCTTATCGACGAGTTACTAAATTTATGGGTGGGAATCACTATGTATGACATGTTGAGATTGCAACAATATGAAGAGCTTAGTGAAAAGAAGTCGCCTTCACTAAGTGGGCCCGCAGGCTATTTTTGGCGCAAAGTCTATTTTTAGACATATGGATCATGATTCTATGAGTTGCAGGATGCTATTTGTGGATGGTTGGTCAAGTTGGAAAAATATATGGACTTCTATTTTTAGAAATATTGGGCGGAATCTATTTTTAGATTGCTAGTCTAAAAATAGATATGTCGAATATTATTAGCTCTTAATAATATTTGGACTATAAACATTATCTTATTCTCTTGGAGCACTTCAGTTAAGTGCACAGATGTGGCAGAGGAGCTGACAGAAGGAATTACGCTATTCCTAAGGGTTAATTGGAGCTATTTCATGGATACTTCAGTTAGAACTCATGTGACAGAGTTTGGTGGAGTTGATTAAGGAGTTAATGGAGTTGTGTTCAGTTTAACTAATCTAAACATAGTTGAGCTAGTTGTATTTAGTCTAACAGATTAATACACTAGTGAAGAGTGGTGTGAATTAATTATTAATTAATTCACTAATTATAAACTCATTAATAAACTAAAGAATACATCAGTTAACTTCAGTGCATGGACAGTTTCAGTGGAGACCAGTGCAGAGATAGGTGAAAGAGTAGGTTAACTATTAGTTGTGACTATACTGTTGCATATTTGCAACAACCAGTGATTGGAGGAGCCCATGAGGATTGCGCAGTACAAGCCAGGTGGTTCAAGTTATTTAATGAGCCATCCTATAGCATTGATTACGCAATAGAGGCTGGCTATCAGGTGGCAGAGATTGGAGCATGTGTTTTGCTAGATCTAGCTTGATTAGTGTGTAGCAATTGGAGGTTGTGATGAGAGCTTGTGAGGAGCTTTGTACAATGATTGTTACATGATCTCTATGACATATAATATACAGATAGTTGGGGGTTTTCAGCTTTAAGCTTTCCCATGAAATACTGTGTTCATATGTGTGATTGTTTATGGTTTTAATGTGTGCATGCAATTGATTTTATTTCTGCATGTAATGATCAATGGTAGAAGAGATTATGTATTGTGCATGAAGATAAAATAGTGTGTGATCATGAGAATCTCGGTGAATAATATATCAGTTATTCAAATTTCTACATGACATATGTAAACCAATAAGGTAGAGGGAATTTCAATTCCATGGAAAACTTATATGGAAAATTCATGATGCCCCGGGACTAACACATTTTTGTGGTATGTAACATTCCGATATTGCACCATATTAAAAAAATTAAATATAGTTATATGTACCTCTATACTCAATATCCTCTATTTGTACCCTTCCTTTCCCTTTTTTGAGTTTTTAATGTAAATATATTTTTTATATAGAGGTATTTTTCAAAAAATTAAAAAGAAAATATAACCTTTAATATTAAACAAAAAAAATACATTTGTAATTTATATAATTGGCTATGGCACATATTATACGATGGTCAACGCTAGCAAGGTTTGAGGCTATGGAAAACAAAGGATACTAACTCTTAGGCATGAATGGCCCCTTGTCATCATGATTGATGACTAGTAGCCCTGCATTCAATTAAAAAAAAACATATGGCAAGCACAAGATATAATGCTAATACAGTTTTATTTGGAAATGCTTGACCTTCAACTTATCCCCCCAACTAAGATTATATCATATATCATGAATATTTGAGCGAGATAAGGGGTTATTTAGCATAGAATGGAAAATAAATCATGCCTAGATTTCACTAAGAAGCATAGAGTTGAATTAGAGAGAAACATGCTCGTTGTTGCATAATAAAATCCTAGATGGTGAAGCTAACTTAATGTTGGTTTTCTCTTCATGTTTCCAGGATATTTCATGTCTTAATGTATATTTTTTTTCTTTCATGTTAAGTATTTTACTGTTTTAACCTGCATTTTTGGTTTATTTATCTATTGTAGGTATTTTATGGTTTTTATATAGATATTTATTAGTTTTGAGTAGTTAATGAGTTGGTAACTCAAGGATATTTATAGTGTGGAGGTTTTTTTTCATTTAAAAATGTTTAATAGTTGGCATATATCTCAATAGCTCTTTATCCTCCATCATTGGGTGATGTCAAATATGGGAAATCAATAGTTCCCATTTCAAAGCTACTAGTGTTAAAGTAAACTAGGAGTTGCTAAATTTGTTTTCATAGATGTTATGGGATTTGTCTCACTTCCATAATAGAACTTGAATTGTTGAGTGAGTGCTTAATTCATGCTCTCTAGAGGTCGCATCTCCTCTCTAGGATGCATCCACTTGATAACTAGTGTCTACACCTTGCCCACAGGTCATACATTATATTAATAAAATGAAAAAAATATATAATATATAATTTATTAATAAATACACAAAATTTAAATGTTTAATATATGGTTTAAATGTTGTGTTTGTGTGTGTGTGTAATTTTTTAATTTTTAATAATTTTTATGTAATGTCGGGGGAGGCAAGAGGGGGAGGGGTCATCTTTGGCCCTGAGGAAAAAATAGCTCTGCAATACGCATGGGATCTTGAAAGGGCTACAAATAGCCATGCAGAGTACCTTTCCCTATGGAAATATCTAATGATTTCTAATGAACAAGGAATTAAGCATATTACTATATTTGGTGACTACTTTCTAGTCATTTTCTAATTCACCAAGGAAAATAAGACTTGTTCTCTTTCCCCACCCTTGATTCAAAGGATCCTGGACTCAATTTCAAAAATTGAACAATTTATTTTTTTCATATCTATATAGATTTAAACTCGAATGCAGAATATCTAGCAAACAAAGGGGCCAACATGAACCAATGGATAATAGAAATTAATGCAAGATTATGTCTCTCTCTATTTCCTTAAATGAATCTAAATTTTTCTGGCTTATGGATCGTCGGGGAGTGATCTAATTTCTTCGCTATCAGGATAAGACATTAAATGGAATGCTTGGAGACTCTCGCTTTTGTATCTTACTGGAATGTCAGGCCCATCTTTGGTCGTCTTCATCCTTTCCCTAGTTCCTTTTTCGAATGGATATTTACAGGTGGCTCATTCTAGTGAATAGGTGGCATCCTCCTTCGACCTTTATCATCCACTACAGTATTTTCTACTTAATTCCCACTGGTTCCAATTTATGGAATTTGTTCTTGGCTACAACTTCGCCCTTGGAATGTTTGATGATGGATTTAATTCCCATGTCCTGCGTTGTATTTAAGTTGTTTCTCTTTTGTCTTGGAAATATTTTCTTATCGATGTGATCTCAATGGCTTCATATCAGTTTGTTTCATGGTTTGAAGTTCAATTTTTTATGGTTTTCCAATGAAATTTTTCTCCATAGCTTTCTCTTTTAGTTTCATGTTGTCATTGGTTGGAATTTTGTCTCTCCTAATTGTGGTGCTCTAGTATATTCCTCTCTTCAACCTTCGCCTCAACCAGGTTGGGATTACCTTGATTGTATTGTGATCTAATATTCATGGACGTGATGGCCAACAACTTTGACCTCCAAGGTTCTATTAGTGCTTCAAAGCTAATTGATAATCTCTTGGACTCCATGTAGGCCTTGGTTTCCTTAATTAACGATCTTGAAGACATGGTCAAGCATCAACGAAGTTCATTTCAATTGTTTGTTGAAGCTAAGTTATTCGTGCACCATGTCGAAATGGAGGATTCATTGGATAGGCTTAGTGATGTTAATTTTCCATTGACATATGCTTAGAACAATCTCTTATCCAAATTATTTCTTCAGTCAGTAACAAAATCAATCTTCCAATGACAAGTCGCATTTATAGATAGAACATTAATTTCAATGCACAATAGAATATAGCCAAGAGAAATATCAAGAGACACAAGATATGGTCAAAGATGAGGGAAAAACCCCACAAGGGGGAAACCAATTTAAAATTATTCTTCTATTATATTGGCATCAAAGATTCAGCAGAGAGATTATAATTTCCCAATTCATCAACCAAGAGTCAAAGGTCAACAGCTTTGACTTAATCAACATCCAAATGATGAGCCCAATAGTCAAATCCGATCAACAAGTTAAATATAATTTTTTTGTCAAAGTCAATAGCAATCAATAATAGTCAAATATTTCCTAACTAGTCCTAAAGTCAACAGTCAAACAACCTCCAAATAATCTTGGTCAAAGGTCAAAATACTTGGCCTCCTTTTCTAGTCTAAGTCAAGTCAAAATAGTCCCAAAAGCAGCCCGGTCAAAGGAGAGATAACATGTAGTCAAACTGTAGTCAAAGGTCTATGGTCAACTCTAGTCAAACAACCCAAAAAATTTCAATTCCTCCATAGAAAAATTCACCCTCCAAATCAAATTTTTGTAAGTCAAGTAAAGTCAAACTTGGTCAACGACTAGTCAAACTGTCCCAACAAAAAATTCAATGCAGATTTCATATTTTCCCTTCGCACTTGTGAGCTCGGATACCTTGATTCAGACCTGTATGAACCAATCACAAGAGGAGAGAGAGAGAGAGAGAGAGAGAGTATGTGTTGATATGATTCACAAATGAGGTTGTCTTGACTTGTATTTATATGCTTCTTTGGAGACCCAATTATGACTTTAGGTCAACCTGGACTTTTGTGCACTTGTGTTATGCAACCAACTCACAAAATAGAAGAAAAGATAGATTAATGACTTAAAAATTCCCCTCTTCGGGGAGACAACCTCCTTTACATTAATAAATGAACAATTCTTGGATGATACAAATGACAAGACCTCCTTTGTATATATAGGGGTCTAAAGGGTCACAATATAATCAGAGCCTACATAACAATAATAATGTAAGGGCACAACAATAAAAATAGTGTGTTTCTTTGGGGCACAACAATAACAATATGGTGGCTACATGGACACAACAATAAAAATAAGGTGGCTACACTAACAATAACAATAAGGGGGCTACACTAATATTATAGGGACCTAACATGCCCCTCTCCTTCAAAAAAATGTTGTCTTCAACACTTGAGTAGTTATGGATGCTTCTGTATAAAATTCTCGTCCTCCTATGTGGAGTCTTCAACGGGTAAGTTCTTCCACTTAATTAGATACTTTGAAATTAGTCAATTTCATAGCTGGTGGGTTCTTATTTCCATGACTACTTTAGGCTCAAATATGATTTTTCCATCTTCGTCAAGTTCTAGAAACACTTTTTGAACTAGAAGCTTTTCACTGATAACCTTCTTTAATCATGAAACATGGAAAACTGGGTGTACTCAAGAAGATGCAAATAGCTCCAATTTGTATTCCATAGTACCAATATGTTGCAACACCTTGTAAGGACCATAGTACTTGGGTGACAATTTATTATCCTTCTTAGCTTGTTTGAGGGACATTTGTTTGTATGTTTTTAGCCATATAAATACCTAGTCACCTACATCAAAACTTATTTCACTGTGAAGTTGATTTTCCTATTGTTTCATTTGATTTTGTGCCAGAGTGAGGTTATCCTTTAATAATTGGAGAAATTGTTGTTGATGATCGATGTGATCTTCCACTGCTTGAACCTTATAATTTTCTCTTAAATATGATGTAATGTATGGTGGATTATATCCAGAAAGTTCCATAAATGGGATCATTTTTTTTGCACGTATGGAAGGAAGTGTTATACCACCATTCAACTAGAGATAACCACTTGACCCATCGTGTTTGTTTATTAGATACAAAGCAACGAAGATATCCTTTCAAACATGTGTCCACTATCTCAATTTTCCCATCAGATTGAGGATGATAAGATGAGATATGAGCTAATTAAGTACAAAGACAAGAAAATAATTTCGTCCAAAAATTTCTAGTGAAAAAGGGATCTATGTCACTAAATATAATCTTTGGGTTTCCATGAATCTTTTGATTGTTTCCATAAATGTATTAGCGACTGTATTGGCTTTAAAAGGATGCGATAATGCACAAAAATGTGCATACTTTGTAAGTATATCAACTACCACCATGATGACACTCTTTCATTCAGACTTGGGTAAACCTATGACAAAATCCATTGAGACCTCCTCCCAATGCTGACTTGGAATGGGTAAAGGTTGTAACAAACCTGGGTTCTTAATTGTCTCAACTTTATTTTGTTGGAAAACTAAACATTCTACCACAAAATTTTGAATATCATATTTAAGGCCATCCCAAAAATATTCCTTCTTGACCCTGTGGTAAGTTTTTTTAAATCCCGAGTGCTCTCCTAAGGAAGAGGCGTGCAATTCCAAAAAATTATTTTGTTTGAGTTGGGAATTCTTACAATTATAGAAGTGATATTTGTACCATAAAGAATCATTTTTTATAGCTAAATGTATCAGAAGTATTAGGATCTTGCTACAACTTTTGAATGAGTGTCCACACCTCTTCATCATTAGTCCATTCATCCCTTGCTTTGGTTATCCACTCAGATTGGATAATAGAAATGGCACAAAGAAATGCTTCCACGTCCTCATCCTTTCTTGAGAGTGCATCTGGAACAACATTTTGCTTCCTTTTTTTATAGATGATTTCAAATTCATAACCCAACATATTTGTCACCCATTTTTGTTTCTCTTCTGAAGATAATCTTTGTTCCAAAAAGTATTTAAGACTATCATGATATGTTTCTACCTTGAAGTGTCTTCCCGTTAGGTAAGGTTGCCATTTATTTAGTGCATGTAGTATTTCCAACATTTCCTTCATATATAGGTTTGTGTAAATATTTTCCTTTTATTGGATGAATTTAAAAAGAAATGGGTCTTCCTTCTTGCATTAAAACCGCACCAATTCCATTTCCTGAGGCATCACATTCCACAATAAAGGATTTTGTGAAGTCTTGCATAGCTAAGATCGGTGCTTGGCACATTTCCTCTTTAAGATGTTTAAAGGCCTTAGTTTCTTCTGGAGTCCAATAAAATGCATCTTTCTTCAGTAATTATGTTATAGGTGTCGCTATTCTCCCATAACTCTTAACAAAATTGTTATAATAACCTGTCAACCCGAGAAATCATCGAAGATGCTTTATGGTTGTGGGGAATTTCCATTCCTTAATGGACTTAATTTTGTTAAGGTCTACCTTAACACCATCATAAGATACAATATGACCCAAATATTCCACCTCTTATACTCCAAAGAAACATTTGGAGGTTTTTTCATATAATTATTTCTCCCCCAATAGTTTGAGCACCCTGTCAACATGTTGAACATGATCCTTCCAAGATTTGTAGATTAGTATATTATCAAAAAATACTAACACAAATTTTCTAATGAAGGGTTTGAAAATGGAATTCATCAAACCTTGAAATGTAGAAGGTGCATTAGTAAGGCCAAAAGGCATCACCAAAAATTCATAATGACCCTCATGAGTTCTTAATTTTGTTTTCGGAATTTCGAGTCATTCTTCATTCTAATTTGATGATATCTTGAATGAAGATACAGCTCAGTGAAGTAAAATTGCTCCATCTAATTCATCCAACAATTCATCAATGACGGGAATGGGAAATTTATCTTTAATATTGAGTTTGTTGAGATCCCTATAATTCGAACACATATGCCATGATCCATTCTTATTGTGCACCAATACTACTGGAGCAGAGAAAGAACTTTGACTAGGTTGAATTATACCAACCTCTAGAATTTATGCAATCATACGTTCAATCTCACTCTTTTGGGTATAAGTATATCTGTAAGGCCTTATGTTTGGGGGAAAACTTCCTAGAATCAAATGGATAGCATGATCATGATCATGAATAGGTGGGAGGCCTTTGGGAGTCTTAAACACCTTGGAATGATTTCTAAGACTTTTTGAAGATCTGAAGAAATAGATGATTTTGATGTTTGAACCTCCAGTGAGCATAATTATGCAACTATGCCTAGTTTTTATTTCTTTAGAAGCTTTGCCATGACATTAGAGCTTATTCTCTTTCCTGATTTCCCTGCGATACTCCTTAATTCATTTTCCTTTCCTTCCCACAATAATTTCAAGAAATGTTCTTAAAAAATAACAGCTATCGTCCCCAAATATTGTAATCATAAGAATCCTATTACAACATCAGCACAACCCATTGGAATGGAAAGAATTGGATTATTCAATACATATTGCCCCATGGTTAGATTTATATTATGAAACTTTCTAGAGAAATTTATAGTTCCTTTGTTTTCAACCATCATTTGACACTATGGTGCTGGATATAGGAAGCAATTTAATTCCTTGGCTATCTTATAATGAATAAAATTATGGATACTACCCAAATCAACCAGTGTAATTACATTTTTATTCTTGATCTATCCCAGGGAAAATTTTAAGGATGGAAAATTATCTTGAAGTTTAAAAAAATGGCAAATCTCACTAGTCCCTAATATGCAAACTATAAAATATTTATTGACGTATTTGTAAAATTATTCAAATTTATAATGATATTATATATATTGTCTATATAATTTTGGCGATTTTTAATGTAAAATAATTTTATATTGTAAAATTTAGGCGAATCATTTTTATAAAAAAATGGAAATTGGCGAATATTTTTTTTGGAAAAACCATGGAAAATTAGCCCACGTGCGAATATTAGCCCCTCAAGTTTTCCATGATCTATCTTTCTATCTTGAGAGTTTGAGGAGTGGTAATTCCTACCAATGCATTACAAGATATGGTCAGAATCATTTCTTCTTTCTCTGGGGTTGGTTCCTGGTGTATATCCTCCTCTTTTTATGTTTCTTGTTCCTTTTCTTCCTCCTCCTCACAATCTATGTAAATTAATTTCTTCTCAGCGCACTTATGACCTTTAGTGTATTTTCTATCACAACTATAACAAAGCCCTTTTTCTCTCTTTTTTCCTCCAATTATTTTGGTGTCAACCTTGTAGGTTTTGGAAGGCTAGGAGTAGCAACACTTCCATCGTTGTAGTTGTGAGTGGTAGACTTCCTTGTTGACATAATGTTTCTGTCAACTTTTCTTGCCACCCTGAATGCCTTCTCCAATGAATTAGGTTCCCAAAGGCGAACCTCATGTTTGATGTTATCTTTTAAAGTACTTATAAAGAAATCAACCCTATGCCCCTGTGGAATATCAGTTACCTTGATATTTAATTTTTGGAAGTCCTCAATGTGCTCCTCCATTGAACCCTTATATTTGATATTTATCAATTGGCTAAAGAAGGTGTTGCTCTTTTTATCTTTATAATGTGCTATCAATTTCTCCATAAAAATTGACCAAGTGACAAGTGTTTTATGAGGTCAAAGCCACCGATACCATACAAACTGATTGGGTTCTAAATATAAAGTTACAATGTGTACCTTTTTTGTGTGTTGCATATCATGGAAATCAAAATATTTCTCCATTTATAACATCCATGTTACTGGATCCTTGCCATCAAACTTCCTCGTATCGATCTTTGGAATTTATTAGGTCTTAAACCCAACATTGGAGTATCTAAAATCATGATTGACAATCCTTTTATTCTCATCATGAGTTTCATGGAGTACCTTTCACCATTAGGAAGTGTTTCTTGTAGCAAATTTTTCAACCCTTCCTTCGAGCCTTCCATTTCTTATTTTAAACCATCTATGTCACCCTTTAAACCATCCATGTCACCTTTTAAACCATCCATGTCGCCTTTTAACCATCCATGACACCTTTTATTTTTTATTTTAAACCATCCATGTTCCATTTTAGTTCATCTTTGATTTCTCTTTGTGAGAGAAAAATTTGTTGCACTTGGTCCCGTAATTTTGATATATCATGTTGCCATTATTCCTCTGCATGTGTCATAGTACATATTTCTGATGGCTTAATGGGTGTGGAATTATTTTTTGGGGGAGGAATTTTAGAACCCAATACTAATATATATGCTTCAATATTCCCTTGGAATCACCTAAAATTTAATTTTCAAACAAAAGTTATGCAATTTATAAAAAAAAAAATACACACATTTTTCTTGATTTTAGGAGCCCAATCTTGAAATGGTTGTAACTATGTAATTTCAAATCTCCAAGGTCTGAAATTTGGTCATGTGGTATCCCTATGAATCTTATTTCCAATGCCATAATTCAGACCAATATTGGATTCTTCAATATAGATTTATGTTAAATCTCCCACGATGACATGATTTTGGACTAGTTCAGTAGAGAAAAGTTTTACGGGATTCCACATGTCATTGTGTCAACATTCGTCCCTAATACTACTATATAAAAAACTAAAATTTGTGCAATTTCAACCACTTTTTACAAAATTAAAATCTAATGCCTGAAACAAAAGTTATGACGATTTTCCCTAGGTCAACTGTTTGAGACTGAATTATAGAGCCTGCAAAAACCCTAAATTCCCCGGATCATATCTCAAAAATTATAGCAAACCAAGATATGAAATTTGTACACAAATTTCAACACGATTTCAGCTCCATGTGTTCCAAAATTTCATCTTTTAAGACCTCGTAGAAAAAAAATTATAGTGAAAATTATAAGATGTCGTGTTTGAAGATGAAAAACCCTAGAATACAAAGCTTTGATACCAAATGTTATGCAACTAGCTCACAAAATAGATCAACGACTTAAAATAAGCCTCTTTGAGGGGGAAACCTCCTTTACATTACATAAATGAACAATTCTTCGATGATACAAATGAAAATACCTCCTTTGAATATATATGGGTCTAAGGAGTCACAAAAATAATCAGAGCCTACATAACGATAATAATGTAAGGGCACAACAATGAAAATAGTGGGTTTCTACGAGGCACAAAAATAACAATAATTGGGCTACATTAACAATAAAAATAAGGGGGATTCACTAGTATTATAGGGACCTAATAACTTGTGGATTTTCCATTAAAAATAATTTTTTTCCTTGAGCAAATTAAATTCTTCAAGGGCAAAGGGGTTCTTCTCTAAATGAGGAAGGTTGTCCAAAGGGGGGAATTTTTCCTTGAGTTGTCAAATCAACATTCCCTCTTAGCTAGGGAGAAATTTTTGAATGAAACATGAATCTCATCTCAATAGTCACCTCCATTACTGAATTAAGTTTTCTCTGCTCTACTCATCTTTTCTCATCTGTTGAACACTCTCAAATATAAAGAAGAATAATTTCACATCATACAGGAGCTAAATCTACCACCCTCTATCCAGGGATAATAGGTGAGTTATACTTACCACAAGGGTAATGATCACACTCTATCCTATTGACATGTGACAATAGGCAGGATACTACTTACCATAAAGGTAAGGATCACAGACTATCATATTGCCTGTTGATCTTCCCAATTTGACCCTCAATAATTAGTGGTAGAAAAATTGCATCCCGTTACTTGAGAAGGATACCACTTACCATGGATGGAAAGGATCACAAACTATCTCAAGTTTTGTAAAACCCTCCTCCCACATCTACCCAAGTAATCGTCCAACCAGGGTAAACATGTGACAAAGAGTTACTATGATATGATTCAACTCCCTATGTGTCAGTTAAGGAAGAGTAATCGATGGAACACAACAACACGGACCCTATTCACATATTACAGGATGCCAAGGAGCCATCAAAATACTTCCACGAGGTTAGCCCCTAAAATAAAACTGACCTTTTAGTGCATCAATCCCCCAGTCGCTCCCTTGACATAGGCAAGAGTGCGACTACAAGCCTCCAATCGCTCGCATAGCATAGGGATGCATGTGACTATAGACTTTTCCAGTTTGTGCCTGCGACCTTGATTTTGTGCCACTTTTTCAAGCCCAGAGATCAGTTCATTGCAGATAACTCCATGACACTTCCAAAAATGAAATATAATAGTGGAATAACATTGTAAATGAAATCACTTGAACAAGGACTTGATTGGACCCCTACTAGCCATAACAGACATTTTGTCAAACATGTCATAAACATACATTCTATAGGTCATAATAACATATCTGAGCATAGGGGTATCATAATTATCTGAAAATCATCAATAAGGATTGATTCCTTCTCACATTAGAAGCATTATAATCTATTAGGCCATTCATTTATTATTGTTTCACATACTAATCAAAACATGATGAGATCCATACATCATAATTTTCATAAAAAATGCTTATAACCAACAAATAACCAAAGATATATCAATGAGGAAATAACCATTGAAACCACATAACATCATGTACCTTTACTCATGAAAACACCAAGGGAACAATAGCTCTTATTAACATATGAAAATCCAACCAAGTTAGGGACTTCCACGTACCACCTGACCATAGACTAGGTTGAACCAGATATTTCTTTCATTCACTCGCCCATGTACCATATTCCAAGAATGAATGTGGAATCTCATGAAACACATCAAGCACAACCAAACCAGGGCTTCTAGAGGCCAACCACCTCAACCTCAATAATTGATTCCACCTCACGGTCAGAAATCACTAACCATCACTAGATCAGTCTCTACCCTAGCTGTTTAGGGCTCTAAAGTGTTTGTTCTAACCAAGGCTCTAGGAATAGTAGCTCAACCCATAGATGTTGTCGGGCTTGAGATATTTTTTCCAACCAAGGCTCCAGGACTATTAACTCGACCCAAGTTGTTACATGGATCTAGAGCATTTGTCCATCCAAGGCTCCAGGAACTAGTAACTCAACCCATGGTTAAAGGAACATGAGAACAAACAAACAAACAAAAAAAAATGAAATGAACCCAAAACACCATGGATATCCAGGAAATGGCAAGCCTATGCAAAACCACTATCCATCTAGGAAATCCTCCATGCCAATGACAGATCATGACCAAGAGACCGCATGCATATGCCATGCATGCCAAAACTAGTGAGGAAAACATATATGCAACTAGGTCCCTACAAGAAAAACCCACTATAGTTGTTGATCTCAATGTCCTCTTGTGCTTTCCTACTCTTCCTTTTCCTTCTTGCTCTAAAATTCCAAGTGTGCCACACTCCTCCAAGAGTGCTCCAAGAAAATCTAAGTGTCCAAGAGTATGAGAGAGAAAATAGAAGAGAGCTCCACAATAGAACTGACAAAAGGTTGAGCAAAATATTTCCAAATGATCCTTAGAAGCCTTTTTATCAATGAGGCCTCTATTTTCTTCATTTTCCATTATTTTTCTTCAATTTCCTCCTCACATGCAATATGTGACCTTTCACTTTCCTTTTCTCCTAATTTCCATTATTTTCATAAACAAAATTCCAATTAATACCTCATATACCTTTCAAAATCCATTTCCATTGCCTTCGCCAATTACCCTTAGCCATAATAAACCATAATGAACACTCGCTAGGATGTTTTTCCCACCATTCAGCTTGGAATATGTGTCCCATGACCATGATCTTATATTTTTTTACATGTATTTTTAACCAGGGTTGTTACAAGTTTTCTCACCCATTTTCCATATGGGGAGAAATAGTCCCAAAAATCCCAACTTGTGGGTAGGATGCCAACTAGGTTATATTTTTTCAATAGGTAAGATATGACCTGCCATGGAAAGTAAGGATCAAATACTATATTATTTATTGACAATAGGCATGATATGAATTACCATGCAAGGTAAGGATCATAGACTATCCTATTTCCCAAAGTTCCCTCAACCCTAGGATATCTCTAGCTCATTTCCTATCCCCGTGATATCAA
Organism: Pinus albicaulis; assembly: GCA_034641835.2. Taxonomy (NCBI): domain Eukaryota; kingdom Viridiplantae; phylum Streptophyta; class Pinopsida; order Pinales; family Pinaceae; genus Pinus; species Pinus albicaulis. The sequence goes on along the minus strand of CM076578.1, from coordinate 1,133,773,611 downwards.
TCAGGGAGGAAGAGCGTGGCTCAGTTTTCTCGATCAACCAAGACCCTTACTTAGGAGGGTCACATCCATCAGTCCAAATAGCTCTTTGAACACTAATAACTTCCCTTTGGGAAAATCCCTGGTGAGTGTGCTTTTTATCTGCTCATCAATATAAATATGATGGAGTCTCATGGCTCCTCTCTACACCTTGTCTTGTATGTAATGATACATAATCTCTGTCATGAAATGATATATTCTCTATTAATCATATCCCACTCATTTTTTTGCAATATATCATTGTCGTATGCAGTACCTACTCAAAAAAATCTCTAAATAGCTTCCTCAACCATGCTACCTTGCAGCTAGCCATGCTAGCAACAATATACTATGCATTGGTCATTCTTAAAGCTACATACTTTTTCTTCTTCCTCATCCAATATATCATGGAAAAACCCAAACTAAATTATCACCCTGATGAGATCTTACTGTCGATAATGTTTCCAGCCTAGTCAGCATCAATATTGTACCCATGAAACCTCACATCTCCTGTAGTATATCTCATAACAAGGTAAATCATCCTATGCAAATATCTCAGCACATGCTTGGCAGCAACGCAGCGTGCATGAAGAGGCTCAATCATGAATTAACTCAAATTTTTAACTGCAAAATATATCTTTGGATGGGTGTCCATGAGGAACATCAATGCCCCGACCAATTTTTGATACTCAGATGGATTTTCCAAGCTAGGTCCAATAGCATCTCCACATAAATTCTTGAATTTCTTCTCCATCGGTGTGGCCAAGGACTTGCATTCTACCATTCCAAATATTTCCAATAGTTTCACGACATATTTTCCTTGAGAAAGGAAAATCTCGCAGGCTCTTTATCACACCTCTAAGCCTAAGAAGTAGTGCATCAAACCAAGATATTTCATTTAAAACTCAAAGGCTAGCTCCCTCTTACACTCGAGCATTAGAGGCCCACTACCTATCAAGAATAAATTGTCAACATATAGAACCAAAATGAAATTCATACCTTCGACCACTTTGAAGTAGAGTTTCATATCAGCATTGCTTCTCGTGAATCCAAGCTTCACCAGATAACTATCAATGCAGGCATACCAGGCTCTCGAGGCTTGATTCAAACCATGTAATGCTTTATTTAACCTCCAAACATGAGTCTTACTATATTTAACTTCGAAGCCCAATGGTTTTTCAATAAATACTTCTTCCTGTAGTATTCCATGGATAAATTCAGTATTCACATCCATCTAGTGAAGAGTCCATCCTTGACTGAGAGTAAGGGAAACAATCGATATAATGGTGGTGTAGCAGGAAATAGGTGCAAATATGTCATCATAATCTTCTCCATCTTTCTAGGAGAAACCTTTGTCCATGAACCTCTCTTTATATTTATCAATACTTCCATCGGCTCCATGATGGATCCTATACAGCCACTTCGAAGTCATGAAAAACTTTCCTTTGGGTCTCGAAACAACATCCCACGCATAATCTTTCATAATAGACTCATATTCTTCAGTCATGGCATCCTTCCAAACCTGCACTTTCACTACTTCTTCAAAGGTGGGAGGCTCGGCCTAAATGATGATGCTAATAGCTACAATATATCCTTGGTCATGGCATGGCTTCTTTATTTTTCTAAAGTTTCATCTCGCATTTTTATGTCTTTCAGCATCTTGTAATGTATCACCAAGCCAAAGGGGTCCCTTCATTAGAGAAATTTTGAGGTCTAAAATGGGCCTCAAAACAAAAATTTACAACCAAAATTAACTTTATAATAAACAATAGGATTGAAGATGATGATGTCAACCATGGGAGATGATTCATCATTTTTGGAGTAAAAAATAAAAATATTAAAAAATAAAAAAAATAAAAGAACTACTTTTTCAACTCGTATTTTCAACTTATCTCCCTATGGTTTTACTCAAATTTCAAGTGGGAGCACTCGTTGGATGAAAAATTTAACTCATCATCCAAGGAGAACCCATGTAATTTCAAGTGGGAGCACTCATTGGATGCAAAATTTAATTCATCATCCAATGAGCACCCATGTTTCATACTTTCGATGGACCTTACTAGACGAAAAATGAGAAATACATGAAAAATATGATTGTAATCACATTTTTTCTTGTATTTCCCATTTTTAATGTAGAAGGGTCCATCAAAAGTATGAAACATGGGTACTCCTTGGATGAGGAATTAAATTATGCATCCAACGAGTGCTCCCACTCTAAATTGGAGTAAAATTGTATGGAGATAAGTTGAAACTACAAGTTGAAAAAATAGTTTCTTTATTTTTTCCCTTTAAAATTTGATGATGTAATCTAATATTAATTTATTATTTCCACTGTTTATTTATAATATTCCTTAGGAGTCCCATTTTATACCTCAAAATTTCTCTAATAGGCTTGTCAAGAGGATCCTATGTTGGAGGATCCGAGGGGTCCATAGGCTCCATGGTATCATCAACAATATCCCTCTCAGATTTCGACACAGAATAACCTTATAGTAGGTCCATGTCATCATCCTTCTTCTTAACAGGAGGAGGTAGAGGAAGGTCCCTTTATTTTCCAAGGGAAGCATCTTCATCAAAAATTACATTCCGGCTAAACTCGATTTTCCTTCGACAAGACATATATATTCTAAAATCCTTAGAATTTTCACAATATCCAATAAAAGTACCTTTCTTTATGATGGCTTCTAACTTGATCCTCTTATCCTTTGGCACATGAAATTACACAAGGTATATAAATATACTTAGATGACCAACATCAGGCTTCACATCGGTAAAAACATCTTAGGGAATTTTTTCACCCAGGGCTTGATGAGGAACCATGTTTTGAACATAGATTCTTGTATTTGTGACTTCTCCCCAATGGAACTTTGGAAAATTTTTATCTTGAAACATGGCTCGGGAAGATTCCATGACAGACTTGTTCTTTATTTCACCCACGCCATTTTTCTTGGTATTATATGGTATAATAGATCTTTCTTGATTCCAGCCTCCTTGCAAAAGTTAACCAACTCATTTTAGGTATATTCTCCACCATTTTCAAACCTAGAAACTTTGTTTCTCTTCCTTGTTTGATTCTCTATCAACACCTTGAATTCCTTGAAAATGTCAAACGCTTCGTCCTCATGCTTTAAATAGAAGATCCAAGTGTTCTTGGAGAAATCATGAATAAAGATTATATAATAGAGGTAGCCACCCAGGGAGTGCAAAGGCATGGGTCCACATAGGTCAGAGTGGATGAGTTGTATAATATCATTGGTCCTAATTTTACTGGAGGGGAATGGTCCCCTTGACTTATTTCCACTAACACCTCGAACATACACCATCATGGCTAGATTGGATATCGGGCATCCCAAAAAATAATATTTTGAATTTGGGTAGGGATTCATAGTGTAGGTGTGCCAGCCTTCAGTGCCATAGATCTCTTTGATGATTTATGTCGTGAACCAATTTTCGTAGTGGTCTTCTATTGACTCTATAGAGTCCTTCAATTATAGATCCCAAGGTGAAAGCACCCCTCATATGGGACTCCATTAGCCAGGTGAGGACCTTTCTTCTTATGAATGAAACTCTCATCCCTTTATCTTCCAAGGAAGATATAAATACCAAGTTATTCCTTAATCGAGGAACATACATAAAATAATGAAGAAGAATGGATTCCCCGGAGTCCAAATGAAATTTGACATAACCAAAGCACTTCACTAGATATGTAGATTTGTCCCCAATAATGATCTTTAGATTAGACTCCCTCTCAACCAGATTTGTGAGGACTTCCCAATACCTAGAGAAGTTTCTAGAAGCCCCACTATCTACCAACCAACTATCACAAGTGTTGGCGAAGAAATAGGTCTCGCAGGCAAGACCCAGGTTCAGAGATCAGGGCCAATAAGAGAATCTGTTATAGTCTAGAACCACGCCGGCATTGTCACCCTACTCTAGAGAGTAGAGAGTCTCACCCGAGGCGTGGCGCAACCACATGCAGAAGGGGAATAGATCGATAGTGGTGGAAGGATTCGCAATTCGTGACTAATATAGAAGCGATTACATAAATATCATCATATACGCAAGAACATTCAGAATATTGAACAAATAATAAGCAAATAAAATTTTAAGACATCACAGACATCATGCATGCATGTAACTTATATAATCAGACAGCAACCTGCAAGTATATTGATAACTTTCAGCCAGATCCACAGTTACATCGCTTCCACAGGAAGAGTTTACAATTCTGTTACAGACGTCTTATATGACAGAAAGATAGATAAGAGAAGCCTAGGAACTACAAAGATATCATGCTCAGAATAGATTTCCTCTGCAGCATTTGCTCGATCCTCTTTAGTCACTCTGCATTCATCTCTCTTCTTTCGGCCGGGTGACAGCTATTTATTCACCCACCATCGCAACTGCTAGTTCCTCTTGCGTTCTTCTTTAGCTTCTTTCAGCTTTTCTCTTGTTGTCTATGAGTTCTGCTCTTTGTCTTCTGATGTATCTTCTCTTCGTCTGCACTTATGCATCTGCTTTTTTCAGCTATCTCCTGTTCCCCCACAACCTCGGTAGCTCCGCTACTCACCATAGTTGCGGCTTGGTCACGCCTTCCATGTGTCATTCTGCAACCCAAAAATCTGCTCTTTATTCAAAATTAAAAACAAGGGCCCAAATAGGCCCTGACCACAGTTTCTTGACTCGTCCCGAGTCAATCACAAATCACTGTCTCTATTTCCATCACCTCACCGGACCCTGTGCCCTGTTCTTGTTGTGCACCTTCAGTATGTTGCCCAAACAAGGGCCCCAACTCCGGGACCTTGCTGAACGCTGAAGCCTTAAGCTCATTGAAGGTTGACACAGCTTGCTGCCACCCCTGTAATAATGCATCTGTCTCTGCGGCGATCTTGACGACAGCTGCCTCCCCGACGTGTGCCGGTACAGTCCCGAACACTGTGCCGATTTGGGTTTCAGCCTCGATGGCTAACTACTGCATTTTCTTGGCACTGAGTTGGAGGGGCGTGTGGAGCTCTCGAATTTCTTGTTTAGCCATTTCTGAGCTGGCCTCTTTTTGCTGGATCTGGACCTCCAGAGCATCTGCTTGAGCGTATAACTGGTCCAACTGTGAGGGGTCCGTGGCATCTTGAATTTTCTTCGAAAGTTGTTGTAGCTACACTGAAATGGGTTGCGTCTTGACCATAAGGGCCATCAATCATTCTTGGAGACCTTTCAGGAGGTCATAAGCATCACGCGCTGCAGAGTTGAGAGTTTCCTGCATCTGGGTGACCTGGCCTTGTTTCTCTACAATTTGGGTTGTATAAACTGCCTCTGGATCGGGCAGCGTTGGCCATGCTACTAACGCTTCTTGGAGCTCTGTATTTTCCTTATGGAGGTCAGTGAATGCTATTCTGAGGTGGAGGACCCGCTACAATATATATGTCTCTGGTACATCTGCAAGCATCCGAGTGTGATGAGCCTCGACGGCCGGCCATAGCCCTGTAAACACCCTGGCCACTTCGTTTATCTGACCCTATAGTTGCCCGTGTGCTGCTATGAGTTGTTCACGTTGTTCAGTAAGCGCGGTGATCTACTGCTTTTTCTCTTCACACCTCTGTTGCAGTTCGGAATGAAGCTTTTCCGCCTACTGGGCTGCCCTCTGAATAAAGTGGTATAGTTGGGCCGTACCCCGTGTCTCCAAGTTGGCGACCCCCGAAGTGCTTTGATCCGGCCGTCGTTCCTGTAGGGGTTTCCCACTGGCAACTGATCGGGTGGAGTGCTCTTGGGGGGATGGCGGCGGGGTTTGATGAGGTGTTGAGTCGGCCATATTCAGGTCTGGCCGCTCCTGCTCATCTGTGTGGATGGCCTGTGGAGATAGGGTAGGCTCAGGCTGTGGCTTAGCCGTGTCTGCAACAATATGTGCCATCTATGTAATTATATCAAAAAATGAGACTTGGGGTTCCCCAGCGGGGTCGACCGGTGGTACCACTGCTGCAGTACTTGAGTCAACCTCGGCCCCGTGGTCCCCATTAAGTAGATCTCGGATGATTGGGTCTGACACGGTGGCGGATGAATTGAATGGTGCGGATGAAGTGGTAGGTGGGACGATACGTGGAGGTGGAAGGCGAATGTTGATGAAGTCAGAGGGGTCAATGGGAGGTAGAGGTGTAATCCCTCCTATTGCCCCTGTGTCAATGACTGTTTCTTCCTATATAGGCACCCCTGTACTCGGTGGCCGGGGTGGATCCTCCTCAGTGAGGTCCACCACCGGACTCGACTCTATGGTTCGGGCCCACTTGGCCTGAGGAGCTTCTAAGGGGTCGGTGGACTTGCTCTTTTCCCCCATCGGGGTAGTCGTTGAACTTGGTGAAGTAAATAAAAAATTAGGGATGGGGGAGGTGATGGAAGTTGTGTGGAGACACGATGTGGACTGAGAAAGCTGGAACTCGGAGAAAATAGGAAAAGGAACGGCACCGCTTGAGACAACCTTGAACACTTCATTAAAGCTGTGTACCTGAGTGTTTAGGTGGTGAATGTGGGGGACGAGCTGCACAGTGGAGTCCTGTTGTGCCGCCTCCGCTTCCGTTTCGGCAGGCCGTTGCTGCGGTATCATCTAATCAAAATTTTATGTGGGTACCCTGTTTCGTATTTCCATCGCGACCCCCCGCCACGAACAAACTTCATTGTGAAAGGTTATGTCTTCGAGCTGGAACTTCAGCGGCCGCATGTGAAATGTCTCCTCCGGCACGCAAGTAGGTCGGAGGAGGGTATGCCTATTGCTGACCCCGAACCATACTTGCTCGTTGTACTCGTCCAGCAGGTTCCTGGGCACCCTCTGCTAGCCTGCTACCACATCTGTCATTAAACCATACCAACTCCGAAATGCCTCTGCATTGACTTCTTTGGTGTTGGGATCACCCGACACCTTCCACGGGATGAACTTCATCGCTAAAGGCTGGCCCTCTATTATTTCCGCCGGTAGCCTGATGAGGGGAGTGTGCCACTTCCACATGGAAAATGCAACTATCAAATACCCATAAATGAAGCTTGTGGCCCACTTGTAATTGTCTCCGCACGCGTCGAATAGCTCCTTCAATAGGAAGGAGCACTAGTTCAGCTTCGCCCCCTAGACACAGTGCTCTGCAATGGAAATAGTATCCAAGGTACATTCTCCCTTCGTGTAGTGCCTCATTGCCTTACTGGCAATGAGGTAGCATGCGAACTTGATTTCGGGCTTGTTGATAAGCTCCATCTTCGCTCCCTTTCCTCCCCATCATGTGCCATATTTTGCATAATAGTCGGCATCTCCCGACCTCTTTGCTCGTTTGGAAGTGGTCTGACATGCAGACGATACATCTCGGCCGTTTTTTGAAAGCCCTGTGAGCCGGTGGATATCCTTGGCATGGATTGGAATTTCCTTGTTCAACCATAATGACCCGTTCTGGATGCGGGTAAGTAAGAACTTAGTGCACTGCATGGCTAGTCCTGTTGTCCTGAATACCAGGAGATTTCGTAAGTTCAGAAGGGAGGATTGTTGTAGGCCTCGGAACTCTGGCAAAATTATGTTCGCTGAATGCCTGGCTTCTGTGGTATAATGTTCCATATACACCTGCCATTTAAGTGTTGGGAACTCGAAAGAGTCCGTGAGGTTTGCGTCTATGAGAGAGAATTGTCGTATTTCCCGACGAGGGACTCTGTTTTATGAATTCTATTGTCGAGCTGCGGTTCTATGACTGCTGGGTTGGCTTTTGGCATCTTTTCTCTACGTTGATACACTTGCAGAATTGGTCTCAGTGTCTTCTCTCAGCTCTGTGCTTCTGGATACTTCTGCTGCTCTGGTTCTACTCCAATTTCTAATTCTAACTTCTCCGGAATTCTCATGCTTTTTTCCATGCAATTTATGTAATTACCTAGTACGAGTGAGGTTGATGAGACCCCATAACGAGTTAATTCATGCTGGCATTCTTCTCGGCGATAATCATGCGATCAATCGCCAGCTAAGGTGTACTCTGACATCTGTTGACGGTGGCATGGGGAAATGGGCGAACGCGACGGCTGAGGTTCCTTCGAATTATGGCAAAATGATTATTGCAAGGTTACTTCTAATTATGGAAATTTATGCTACAAATATAGACGATCCTACGGACTAACACAAGTACTAACTGAAATGATATGGACTGACACGAACACGTTTGTTGATCCTACGGGGATGACACACTGGACACGCCCCTCCCCGACCACAATCGGTTGAGGTGTGGTCCCCGCAACAGAGCGGTTATTGACGACCTATGCATGGACAATGAACACTACCTATGCTCATCCCGGTTGCGGGAGAGTTATTCAACTATGCTACTCTATGGCTTCTCTCGGGTGCGAGAGTTATTGATGAAAGGTGAAAGAAACTTATTCACGGTAGGGCTTCAAGCGTGTGCCATTCACCCACCCAGGTAAAACAGTACCGTCTAGCTGAGCCAACCGAACGGCTCCGGAATCCCTAATCTCGATGAAGAAGTAAGGTCCCAACCAGTGCATCTACAGTTTTCCCGAAAAATTCTGAAACCTGCTATCATAGAGGAGAACCTTTCCTCCAACATGGAACATTTTTTTCTTGATGTGGCGGTCATGCCATGCCTTCTGCTTATCCTTCTGAACCTTTTGGTGAAACCGTTGAGTCTCAAAAGTGTTTTCCATATTCATACATATTTCCATTATGTCATAACCATTTAGCTCTTATTTCATAGCCATCTGACCTAAAACCCCACATCAAGTAACCATTTTCATAAATATATGGGTTAGGATCCTTGTTTTCCAAAGTTATTTATTTTATGTATTTAAAGTGAATTTATGATTAGAAACTAGAAAATTAACATAGTTTCATATATCTAAATATGTGTTATGAGTTTTGTGACATGTGTAGGTCAAAATGAGACTTCTAGAAGACCCTTATGTGGCACTCTAAGGCCAAATTCGAATTTGGTTGGAGAAGATTATGGGATGAAGAGGATATGTGTCTCACTTCCTTGTTGTATTGAAACTCTAAGAAGATATGTGTCTCATTCCTCAAGTTGTGTTGAAACTCTAGAAAGACATGTGTCTTATCATTTCCTATTTTGATTGTAACTCTAGAGATGGAGGGAGAGATTCATGGACTCTCATTAATGAGATGTCTCCTCATATTTTGTATAAATAGGAGAAGCTTTCTCCTATCATAAGTAATGAGAAAGTAATGAGAAAGTAATGAAGAAGTAGATTTGTAACTAAGTTCAAGATGGAATGGGATGTAGATTTGTGAGTTCTTTTTAATAGAGAAATTCAGTTCTTTGATGCTGTTTTGATTACAACTTTAAGGAGCTGAAGAAGGATTACACCAAATTGGTAGCAGAGGGCCCCTGCTATCCAAGGAGGCTTCTACATGTTTTCTAGATAAGTTGCTTTCAATTTTGTTTTGTCATATTTCCTTACTTAGATTGCTTTCTGAAATCATAGCTTTTAGCATAATTTTTCATGGCAGCCCGGGCATTTGCATATCTTTTGACTAATGACATGGAATCAATATTGTTCTGCTGTTAATTTATTTTTTCTTAGTTTTTTTTTAATTCCGGTATTGCTTTGTTTATTTCAGTCTTGCACATTTACTTCAGTAGTTAGATTTAGATATATTAAATTGCTCATGTCATTTTCAGTTACCTCCGAAAGCCACAGCTGGACTGATGGTGAGGGATTGTATTATGAAATGTGTAGTTTGATATTAGTTTCCTTTATGCAAATTTAGATATATTAAACTGCTCATAACATCTTCAGTTGCCTCCGAAAGCCACAGCTGGACTGATGGTGAGGGATTGTATTATGAAATGTGTAGTTTGATATTAGTTTCCTTTCTGCAAGTTAGATATATTAAATTGCTCATAACATCTTCAGTTGCCTCCGAAAGCCACAGCTGGACTGATGGTGAGGGATTAAATTATGGATGTGTAGTTTGATATTAGTTTCCTTTCTGCAAGTTAGAAATATTAAATTGTGCATGACATCTTCAGTTACCTCCGAAAGCCACAGCTGGACTGATGGTGAGGGATTGAATTATGAATGTGTGATTTGATATTAGTTTACTTTCTGCAAGTTAGATATCAGTTACTCAAGTTGTTTATGGTTACTTCCGAAAATCATAGCTGGACTAATGATGAGGGATCAGAAGACAAGTTGATGTAATTTGATTTAGATTTACTTTATTGTAACTTTTGGATTTCTTTCAGCATAGTTTCTTTTGTGTTTAGACAGCAGCAAGAATAGTTTGGTTTCATGCTCACTAGTTCACTGTTTTGATTTATTAGATTAGCAGCACCTTTTTCATTTCAGTAGCACATTTTCATTTCCTTTCGAGTTTTGTCATTGTATGTTTCAAATTCCTTTTTAAGTTTGAAGTTGGTAAATCATTATAAAGGACATCATTGCCTTGAATATCCATAACCATACTTGTCTTTTAGAATTTCATAAAAATCCAAAAACGACAAAAGGTAAGAGATAAGTTATCTTGCACATATAGTGCTACATAGATCGACTTACAGATCTAATTGATAATTTATGTTAGCAATTTAGGACACACTAAATTGACCAAAAACGAAACTTCGACCCGAAGCAAGGGCCTCGTCTAGTTCTTGTAATTCATGGAGGCGCTCCTGTAGCGATTCCTCTTCCAAGAACTTTAGGGATGTGGCAATTAAAAGACTCGGTATGGTGAACTCGGTGGGAATCACAGCTTCCCGACCATACACCAGCTGGAACGGTGTTTGATTGGTCAAACGCTTCACCGTAGTCCGGTAGGCCCATAGTGCAGCTGGCAACCGCTCATCCCAATCATCCTGCTTGGCATTGCAGATCTTCATCAAACCTTTTTCGAGGATTTTGTTGAACGCCTCAACAGTACCATTGGCCTGCGGGTGGTATGGGCTAATTTTGTGATGTTGGATCATGAAGGTGTCCAGCAGCAATTTGACTGTTTCATTAATGAAGTGTGTACCTTGATCACTGGTTAGGCTCTGTGGGCAGCCAAACCTGTTGATGATGTGTTCAAAGATGAACCGAGCCGCTGTATCAGCTGTACAGTCTCGTACCGCTGCTGCCTCTGCCCACTGGGTGAGGTAGTCAGTGGCGGTAATGATGTACCGGGCCTTGGAATGCCTAGCTACCGGGGCTATAGGACCTATGAAGTCGACAGCCCACTTCTCAAATGGTCGCAACACATGCATCGGGTGTAGCGGGAGCTCGTCCCTGTGAGAGGGCCTCCCCATTCGCTAACAGACATCGCATCTCTTAACAAATGTCTTACAATCGGCATGGATCGTCGACCACCATAGTCCATCTTGGAACACCTTCCTGGTAGTGGGTTTCGCCCCCACATGCTCGCCCGCAAAGCCGCTATGGCACTCCCACATCACGGCGTCGCGTTCATGGTCGAGTATACATCTGTGTAGAACCTCATCGAGGCCCAACTTGTACAACTACCCCGCAATCAGTTGGTATTCAGCAGTGCGAACGACAAAGTGTCGTTTCTGGAGTGGGGTGTAGTGCTGAGGGAACTGCCCCGTGGTCAAGTAAGTTGCAATGTCGGCCAAATAATCTGGTATGGCTTCGACTCAGAAAAGATCAGCATCCTGCAGCTGATCATCGAGAGAGCCATTGTTCTCCCCCGTTTCCAACCTGGATAAATGATCGGGCCCGACGTTCAACCTCTCGGGCTTGACGATCACTTCGAAGGTGAATTCTTGGAAGATTAGAAGCCATCGACAGATCCGTCCCTCCAAAACGAGCTTATTGACCAGGTACTTTAACACAGAGTGATCCATAAAGAACTTGAATTTACCTCCTAGAAGATAGTGGCAGAACTTCTGGAGCGAATACACCATTGCAAGGGCCTCCCTCTTGGTAGTGGTGTAATTACGCTCTACGTTAGACAGTTTGCGACTGGTGAAGTAAACTGGGTGGTCAACTGTCGTCTCCCCTGGTTGCACCAAGACAGCCCCAAGTGCAATACTGGAAGCATCAATATGCACGTGGAACTGCTTATCCCAGTCTGGGTGAACCAGAATAGGTGTCGTTGCCAGCTTCTCCTTCAAAGTGTCAAGGGTCATCCTGCACTCATCCATCCAATCGAACACTTCTGACTTCCGCAGTAACTTTTCCAAAGGAGCAGTGATCTTCGCATAATTCCGGATGAACCGTCTGTAATAACCCGTGTACCCTAGCAGTGCCCGCAACTGCTTCACCATTTCTGGGGCGTCCATGTGGACGATCATGACTACCTTGGCAGGGTTGACGCAGACCCCTTGCTTGCACACCACATGTCCTAACAGCGTTCCGAAAGGAACCGCAAAGATGCATTTCTTCAAGTTCAAGGAAATATGCAACTATAGACGCCGATCAAACATGATGCGTAGCAGGGTGGCGTGGTCTTTCAGCAAACTGTAGACGGTCCAATCTTCCATGTAGACTTCCAGAAACTTGTGAATATACTCCCAAAAAGCAGCGATGACGATCCGGGAAAACACTGCGGGGGAGTTCTTCAACCCGAACGGCATCACATGGTATGCAAATGAACCCCACTCGGTGGTGAATGTCGTCTTCGTTTTGTCTTCTTCTGCAATGCGCACCTGATGATAGCCCAAAAATCCATCAGTGAAGGAGTAGGCCTCATTCCCTGCAACATGGTCTAATACTTCGTCGCTGAATGGAGTGTGAAATGGGTCATGGATGCAAGCGTTGTTCAGACTTCGGTAGTTAACACAGACGCGGATTTCTAACTTATCCTTCTTATTTTGAATGATGATAGGACTCACCCACTCTGCTTATTCCACAGGAAAGATTAGACCTGCTATCAACATCTTATCTATCTCCAACTTGACCTTTTCTTTGATCCGCGGGTTCAACCGATAGGGTCGATGCTTCACGGGCCTGGCTTCCGGTTTCAGCACAATACTCATTTCTCCGAGGTCACCTTTGATTCCTTTTACATCTGCAACCGATGAAGGGAAGAGATCTTCGTATTCCTGGAGGAGGCTGAAAATTTCCTTTGTCATCTCCTCGTCCCAGTAGTCCCCAACCGTAGCCATTTTGGGTTTTTCCTTCGTGCCAATGTTTAGCTTCTTTGTCTTCAGTGGGAGTAGATGGATGCCTTCAGTGGTTGGCTCTTCTTTGATGTCCTGCTCACCTTCCTTCTCTTCAAAATATAGGTGCCTTAGGTCCTCCATACTATCATCATTTGGATCGCCATCGATCCATTGGCAAGCCAACTCACGCCTGCCCTCAGGATGTAGTGCTAATGTACTCCCATCAGTCCCTGGATCATGGAGAAACAGTACCCCTTTGATAGCCTGTAATGCCTGGGACACCAGCTCTGTCTCTCCTTCAAAGGAAAAGCACCAAAAAAAAAATTTCACGACTTCCTTCTAGGAGCTGGTTCCTCTTTTTCTCTCTTCTTCTAAGTACCAGGCATGGGGGATGGTATCTAAGGAGTGGATGAACCGATGCACCCATAGCTCTTCCGGGTATCCTATACTTTGCCACTGCTCCTCACAGGTTTTCAGGTGGTCCCTCGGGTCGGAAGTCCCTTGGTACCTGTGCCTCCTTGGAGGGCCTTCGTCTTCTTTGAACCGCGCCCTCAAGGCCTCCGCCACGCAACTCCACCACGATAGGGTGTTTCGGTGATTTTTCCACCACCTAACTGAAGTGGACTGTAGTGCTACATCCAAAAGTGGTATCCTGCTCCCTTCTGGTACCGTGTCTTCTACCTTTGCAATGAAGGTATTTACGGCCTGCATGTTGGACAGAGTGGGGTACTCCCTGATCTCAGCGCCAATCCAACGAACTCTGGCGATGTTGGCACATCTCCACGTGTTGGTCTCATATCCACCCTACTGCCAGTCTTCCCAGGCTAGTTCTGATCCCAGCTCCGAGCTCTGGACACTGCACCAGCTGACAAAGCCAGTTGCGGTCGGGTTAATATAGTCCTTCTACTTCCCTGCTATCATCTGATAAAGGTTTTCCAGCATCTGAGCATCCTCCCAGTTATCCACAGTTTCTGTATATCTCGGGCCTTGATACGGGTCGAGAGGCTGAGTGACTCAGACCTCTCCATCTTCGAAAATCATCAGCTCCTTTTTGAGGTCAATGATGGCGTAATTCTCAAAAGCCCAGTCGATGCCTAACACTGTAGGGTAAGGATCCTTGTCTCCCATAATATCGATAACCTCAAAATCCATGTAAGTCTTCACCCCTGCAATATCAACCTCGACTTCTTCGAGTCGGCCGATCGGCACAATGCAGTACTGGTTCACCATTCTAAGTTGGATTGGCGAGTAGGCCAATTGTGGCCGCCTAAGAGCCTCCCACGTCTTCCGTGGCAGGATGTTGACGTCAAATCCTAAGTTGAGCACGGTGTCGCTGATCTGGAATCTCGCAACCTGCGTGTTGAGCCGGAACTCTTTTCCTGTTCTTTGCTTGTTCTGCTTGACCCGCTGTACGTACTGGGGTGTTGTGTTCAAAGGTTCCCCCAGCCCTGTATTCCCCTGCAGTACGTCCTCCAAGGTATGCTTGAGTTGTTCCCGAATTGAAGCATTGTCAACAATCTTGAGGAATAATTGGAGCCATTCCTCAATCAGGGTCCCCGTGGCGCTTTGTTCCCTGGAATCAGTCGTCAAGGGTACCTCAAGGCCTTTCTCTCCCCCCAGCTGAGCAAATGTCTCCATCGCCTCCTGGAAGTACTTCTTTTGTGCATCCGGCCTGATCAATTGTTTCGGGGAGGCGGGCCGGATCCCTCGTGCCAGCTCCTTTCCGTGAGCATCCTCCCCCATCTTCTTTCCGCCTCGCGTCACAATAGCTACATTCTACATGGCCGGATTCACGGTTCCCCGAGGTTCAGAATTTACCAGATTCGTGCCCCTCTGCCGTGCTCGTTCCTCCCACTTCTTGATAAGTTCAGGGCAGTCCTCGGTTGCATGGGTGTTCACGCAGCACTGGGAACACCATGGGCGTCTGGGAAGGGGGCATTCCCGGGCCACGTGACCCTCTTGGTCACAGTTGTAGCATTTTAGCGAACCTCGTCCCCCTGTGCGACCTCCGCGCATACTGCCTCCTCTGCCCTTGGAAGCCTCATTCACCCTATAGGAGGGTCGGTCCAATCGGTCCGCCAGTGCGTCGAGAGCTCTGCACTGCTCAGTGTTGTGATTCATGGAAGCACAAAACTCACAGTATATGTTGTTTGGGACATTGGAGTACTTCTGCAACATTGGGCACATCCGAGGTTGATGCCCCATCGTCCGGAAAATTTTGCAATATTCCGTGGTAGCTTGGTTTGGTTGAGGTGGGAACCCCGTGTAAGGCTATTACAGCTGGTATACCCCCTGCAGGCTCATCGCCGTGCCACCCCCATTAGGTGGACCCCCCTGTATTTCCGCAACCGAGGGCCCCACACCCGTGCCACGCAACCGGGGACACTCAATTGCTACGTGCCCCTCGACCAGGCAATGAGTGCACCAAACGTTTGGCCTGGCTGGTCTTATAGGCTGCATCTCCTTGAGATTTTCGGTCAGAATGGCAATCTGATGTTGCAATCCCAACAAGGAAGGATCCTGCGGGGCCGGCCCTCCCCGATATTCCTAAGGGTAGCCCGCCATTGCCTCTATCTTCATAGCCTGCTCCAGAGCATCCTACAAGTTGTCGATCTTCTGTTGTGTGAGGGGGGTTCATGTCAAGGGAAGCAGAGCCTTGATGACCCAGTCCCTCTGATTTTTTGGGTCGATTGAGTAGCTGAGTTTCCCGATCATGTCCTTGAACCGACACATCAGCTCCCATGCAGTCTCTCCTTCTTTCTGCTCAATCTCCCAGAGCTCGGACAGACCCTGCTGGTCTGTTTGGGGGAGCTTAAATTCTCGAACAAAATCCCGCCTAACATCCGCAATTGCTGGATTTGGATGGGCCTCAGACCACTTTATGAACCATCGCAAAGCCCTTTCTTTGAGCGTGGTTTGGAACTCTATTAGCTTCCCTGCATCTGGCGTCTTCCTAGCCCTCCATATGGCTTCGCAGAGATACCAGTGTTGCTCCACATCATCGTTACCTCGGCCAGAAAATTATGGATACCTGGTGAAAGACCCATCCATATTTACTTGCGAATGTGTGACTAGAATAAACCCTTCGGGTCCTGGTTGCGTGACTATACCACTAGGAACTGCAATACTACTAGTAACGCTGCTACTAACGTGTGACACTGAACTGCTGTGCAATCGACTAAATGCTTGTAACTTAACAAAAATATTACTTAAATGTTTATAGAGTACCAAGGGAAGGTAGGGATCCTTGCCATGCAAACTTTGGGAAGTAGGACTGCCTGGAGAGATAAATGTGGTCCACTCTTGAAACAACCGCTGCATCACGACATACCATTCGCCATCAAAACCTTCTTCGGGCCGTACACCTGCATCATCTTCATTAGTCGTCGTCTCCCTTTCTCTCCTAGCTGGGCTCCCATGCACCCATCGCACTCCCACAGCGGTCCCTTCCCTCTCCAGGGTATCCGCCTAAGTGTCCATATTTCCTATCCTCTAAGGCGCCTCCTCTTGGTTCTTCCTATTGTTTCCATGTCGTTTCAACTCCCGCATCACCCTTTCTCGCCACCTGTCGGCGATCTGCGCCCTCCAATGTGCACGTCGCTCCCTCAACCTCCTCGCGGCCTCAGCATCCATTCCCCCACTCCCCTAATTCACACTTCACGTGGCATCTGTCCCTTCGGCCCTTCCCCTAGCACTGGAGGTTTACACTTCCATGCTCAATTTTTGGAATTCCATTAGCCCTTCGTCCACCATCAGGGCCTTAATCCACAGCAGAATCTCCTTAAGCAGCTTCCCTCTTAGCCTGGAGTGGAAGATAGCCTCATCCTTCGAGAAGGATTGGTAGCACTCTGCAGAAAAGTCCACAATATATCCGTCCAAAGTGGTCTCTACCCAGAAATCCACCGCGCAGGTCAACTCGGTATCCAGCCGATGCAGGGCCACCAGATCTCTGTGCACCCATTTGCGGTTTATCTTTCGCGCTCTATTCCTAGGTACCTTGGTCTGCAACCTCTACAACCAATTATAGAGGTCGCTAGGGAATTTTCCCCAGAGGATCTCGTAGGTATCACTGGCGGAATCCGAGAAAAGGATGAGATCCTTGAGCACCTTCTCTTTTTGATATGTCAACTCCTCTTGCTGAGCAATAAACTGGTCCATATGGTTATCCCACCATCTCCGTATTTCTCCTTCAAAGACCCTCGATACCATGATCTAGTTCCCCTCATAACATGTAGGGTCCCGGCAACGGAACCATTTGTTGGCGAAGAAACAAGTCTCGCAGGCAAGACCCAGGTTCAGAGATCGGGCCAACAAGGGAATCCGTTGTAGTCTAGAACCATGCCGGCATTGTCACCCTACTTCGGAGAGCAGAGAGTCTCACCCGAGGCGTGTCGCGACCACATGCAGAAGGGGAATAGATTGATAGTGGTGGAAGGATTCGCAATTCATGACTAATATAGAAGTGATTGCATAAATATCATCATATACGCAAGAACATTCAGAAGATTGAACAAATACTAATCAAATAAAATTTTAAGACATCGCAGACATCATGCATGCATGTAACTCATATAATCAGACAGAAACCTGCAAGTATATTGATAAATTTCAGCCAGATCCACAGTTACATCGCTTCCACAGGAAGAGCTTACAATTTTGTTATAGACGTCTTATATGACAGAAATATAGATAAGAGAAGCCTAGGAACTAAAAATATATCATGCTCGGAATAGATTTCCTCTACAGCATCCGCTTGATCCTCTTCATTCGCTCTACGTTCATCTCTCTTCTTTCGGCCGGGTGACGGCTATTTATTCACCCGCCATCGCAACTACTAGTTCCTCTTGCGTTCTTCTTCAACTGCTTTCGGCTTTTCTCTTGTTGTCTATGAGTTCTGCTCTCTGTCTTTTGCTATATCTTCTCTTCGTCTGCACTTATGCATCCGCTTTCTTTAGCTATATCTTGTTCCCCCACAACCTCGGTAGCTCTGCTACTCACCGTAGTTGCGGCTTGGTCGCAGCTGCCATGTGTCGTTCTGCAACCCAAAAATCTTCTCTTTATTCAAAATTCAAAACAAGGGCCCAACAACAAGAATCTAGAGGAGAGAAACTAGAAAGGGTAGAAATAATAATATTTTCAGATTGAGTGGCATATGCATCATTTTCATACCTGGAGTTCCTTGATATCTTTTGAAGACGATGGCCTTCTTCATGATGATCAAAATGATATATCCTTCTTCTATTATCTCTTTTATTTTTATCATCTCCTCTTCTTCTATCATTGAACCTGTTGTTCTTGAAGCCATGATTGTTTTTGTAATTAGACATTGGAGCATCTTTATTTTTCAGACAGTCTCGGGCATAATAACCATGCTTGTGACAATTGTAGTGTTGGCGCTAGAATCAGCACTTGGACTGCATCAAGTTTCTGACCAGACACATCCTAAACTCTAAGGCAATTTAATGATTTTTTTATGAGATTGGTAGGTGGTTTAAACTCTTATTCACTGAAAAGAGATTTCAGTCAAATCCACAGTTCTACTAATGAGGGTATTGGATCATGATGTGGTAGCAAAGAATGAGTTTGTAGCCTATGAGGAGAAGAAAATGTAAAATGAGAGAAGAAATAGTAGGTCTGCAAAGCAGAAATCTATTGAATTTGGTAGAAATTAACACAAGTAGCAGTTTGATAATATTTCATCAAGAAAAAATTATTTCTAGTCTTACAATATTCTCACTGAAATATCATAAAAATAATTTTCACGAGTGATGCTCTTTCCATTGTTATTATATATTTTTTACCAAGAAGGGTCACTGTATGAGACTTACAAAATTTGATAAAACACATTAACATGTCAAGGGACTAATAAAAACTCATAACAGCATGAGGAATTGCAAACTGCAATTGAAGATAATAAGATATGGAAACAAAAGTGGAAATTGACAATACACACACCCGATGGTAATAAGTCCTCAGAATTTTCTGTCTATTTCATTCACTAAAAAGAGTATTGATCATATGCGTTAATATTCTAAAACCATGAACCCTTACTTCATAGTATTTTGTCACATATATATATATATAATTTTCATCCCCAAAAAAGGAGTAAATTTGTTCCTAAAAGTGATTACCATCTCGTGCAAGAGATGAGGCTTATCCAAAAAATTTAATACAAAGTTCTATGACATAATCAATATAAATAGCATCAAGGCTAACAATTCGAAGTGGTTATATGATGTGGCAGTCTATAGGAAGACTCCTCCTTTGTTCTAGTGCAACAAACTCCACAAAAATTGTAAACAATAGTGAAAGTGACGCGTGGATGTTCCTTGAATGTTGCATGGTACCTCGCCGAAATGTACTAGTGCTGAGAGTAATGGTAGAAATATGTTTCAGAGAAACTTTGTCGTTATTCCTTTCCTTTGGTTTCTTGTTTGTTGTGATAGGGATGGAGGCGGATTAAAAGAGATAGCAGAGTTTCATTTTATTAGCGAGAGAGATTATTAGATAAATTGTGAGCGGGAGGAGAAAACCCTTTGTAAATATATCACAATCGTAGATTGGGGTCGAAACGTTTAAACATAAGACACAAGCGGGAGGGAATTTCATTTGCGATGAGAATTGAGGTGACGTGGAATGACAGATGGTGGGGCCCATTTACATCTCAATCATGGAATCGGGAGTTTTGTTAAGAGAAACGAGAGGTAAGTGTTAAAACTCGCGAAGCACAATGTGTGATAAGACGAGAGGTGACGTGGCAAGGAAGGTGGGGCCCAGACAATATCGCAAATCATGAATCAGGAGTTCTATTAAGAGAAACGGAAGGTAAGTGTTAAAACTTGTGAAGCACGATGTGTGATGAACAAAGTGTGATGTTGCGAGACGGAGATGAGGCCCATTTAATACCACAAATTGCAAATCGGGACTTTTGTTATGAGAAACGGGAGTTAAAGGTTAATATTCCCGAAGTGTGATGTGTGATGAGAACGGAGGTGACATGGCATGACAGATGGTGGGGCCCATTTAATACCGCAAAACGCAAATCGAGAGTTTTTTAATGAGAAACGGGAGGTAAGTGTTAAAACTTGTGAAGCATGATGTGCGCTGAATGGAGGGTGACGTGGCACTCTGAAGTTAACTTAAGTAAAATCATTGTAAAAGGCACTCGGACTTGTTGCTTTGAAGAAGCTTAGATTACAGTAGTATCACACTCTTTGGACTTGTTTTGGGCATCATATTTAGAACATACATCCTTATGTTTAGTGTTGACTTAGAAGGTTTCTTTGAAGCATCCATTGAAGACATTCTGAAGTTGCCTTGGGAATAATTTGGAGAACTTGAATCCTTGATCGGTGCTGACCTTAAAAAGTGTCCTAGAGCACCTATTTGAAGAGCTTGTGAAGAAATATTATGTTGGGAAACCATTATTGATGAAACCCTTCAATAGCTAATATTGGAGACATTATTGAAGAGCATGATGAATCGTTGATATCATCATGAGGTGATTTGGAGATCTTTGTTTGGGTACGATGAAGATCAATGGTGGCACCTTCTAAGCGATCAAGGTTGTCATTGATAATGTGACGTGGAGACTAAGTGAAGGAATTGCTGAAGATTATCAAGGCTCATTGAAGAAGACTTTGGGAGTCGTGAAGAATAACCAAAGATATTTGGACGAAATGAAGTTTTGGGTTGAAGCCCAAGAGGTGGGAGCCTCATAGAGACAAGGTCGGTGCCTTGGAAGATAAGGTTGGAGTCCTAGAGGATAGGATTCCTCAAGAAACTAGGTCAGAGCCTATACCAGAGATAGGGTTGGAGCCCAAGAGGTGGGAGCCTCATAGAGACAAGGTCGGTGCCTTGGAAGATAGGGTTGGAGTCCTAGAGGATAGGATTCCTCAAGAAACTAGGTCGGAGCCTTGGAAGTCCAAGTTGGTGCTTGGAAAATACAGATTGAATCCTGGGAGATTGAAGATCGGTGTCTTCATCTAGGGTTGGATCCCACATATATTGTACTTGATTTATTGCAAAGAATAAATTAATAAAATAATTTATTCTTATTTTTCATTTTGTGTTCTAAATATAAGTGATCTAACTGGTAAAAATAACAATTGAAAAGAAATATTGATTCACCCCCCCTCTCAGTATTTCCAACATATGGCATTGATGCATGAAAATTAATGCTACTTTGGTAAGGAAAAAAATGATTTGTTGGATACTCATACAGCCCATCATAAACATTGAATGATGTCATCCACACATCTTGTGGATCAATAGGTATCTAGTGATAAATGGACTTCAAGAATATATTTGTATTAGTTTCACGCCCGAAAATGTGTCTAGAATATCATCCATTGAGGGCTTGGGTACCTTTTTTTGTTCCTATTCCTTGTAGACATTTTTTGGCTAGAAAATTGTGCCAAGGAAACAAACTATGGGGATTTTGTTTTATAAAGGAGGCGATGGCCTTTGCATTCAACAAAATTTTCTAAACGAATAATTGAACCTCTTTTTCGAGCTTAATCAAAGGGAAAGCCTTTGATTATGGTAGATCTCTTAGCTTCATAGAAATTGAAGAACATATTAAGATTGCATCGAATATTAATTTACTCAACTTGAATAAACTTTATTATTACAGTAATGTAGAAAATTCTATTGGAATACTCCTAAAGGGTTTAACAAAAAAAAGCTATGAATAACCAAAATCATAGGGAGTAATTCAAATATTTTGAGGAATGACAATACAAACAGTAAACATCAAATACACATAAAGATCATATCCCTACGAAGGCAATAATGGATATCAATCCTCGATCTTCCCTCTCCGATAAGTCTAGACAATCCTACATTGCACTGAAGAACAGGGAAAAAAAAAACTCACATTGAAAAACATATTTCCATGAACCAAAATGTGAATCCTTTGATTTAATATCAATATTGAGGCTTATAGAAAATTTATACAAAAATCTTTTTTGATTACAAAATCCAACCCCTCTCTAGTTTATTCTTATAATTTATAGAGAAAATTTCCATAACAATAATTTGCTATGAAAAATTACAAAATTAGAATTGACCAATAGAAGAAAAAAAAAACAGTTTGTTACAAATTAAATCAAAAGGTCTAGTTGTATTTTTTTATTTGGAATGTTTTGCTACATATGAGATATTAGAGAAAGGATTGCAATTAATCTGTCCAAATTTTCAACTAGATAGCTTAAATTTGTCATCTTCCTATAGGTTAGATCCAAATCTAAGTATTTCTAATAAGTAATAGAAATTGAAAATAGGTGTTTGATTTGGCAGTCGATCTAGAAATTGTTCATTAATTTATTGATAAGTGTTTTACCATCAAGTGCCCCTTTTAAATCTACAAATTTATTTTCATCCCATTTTTATTTATTTAAGCTTTTCATGTAGGCCTCCTAGGACATCAATTTATTTGGTGCTTCCCAACAACATGTCAGTAGTCCTAATTTTCTCAATATGTTAAATTTGGTGTGAAAATGATCCAAATCACTTTGAACTTCTCTGCATTTTTCTTGTACATGCTGAAGAAAACTCTCTTTTTTTGGACTTTCTTAGTCTCTATAATCAGACCAAAACTCTCACTTATACCTATTTCCCTTAATTACTCCTTCCCTCTGGAATTTACAAATTTTACAATCATGTTGGCTAAGGTTGTCTTGTGTCCTAATTCCTCCTAGATTTGTTGTGAGACTCTACTAGCTAAGTGAAATAATTATGCTTCTTCACCAATTACCTCCAAAAATTCCCAGATTTCATAGACATAAGCAATGATTTCACCCCATAAACTTTTTCTTACTTCAACTAGAAACTGAGTACCTACTAATTTCTTTTTAAACCATTCAATCTAACTTGAAAGGATGTTCTTCTCTTTAGTTGCACTGTTATGAGGGATTTATTTATCTTTAATTATTTCTTCAGATTCTAAATTTCTTGATACTTTAGGTTGAGTGAATACATTACCTCAAACAAATTTTCAGTTTCTCACTCTTGTGTTTCAATAGGAGTATCAGAGATAGTTTGACTAGATCTTTCTTTCAGCAATTGTTCTACTTGTTTCTCCAGCTAATCCAATTGTTTATTATGTTCAATCATCAGTGATAAGACTATTTCCTTTTCATTAGTGACTGCACCTAACTCCCGTGTTTGAACATGTTCAACAATAGGCATGTTCAACTTTCTCCTAACAACCTGTATATCAGTATCCCTTATCTTCATCAGGGTTTGGATGGCATTGATATCATTTGGGTCAGCTCCCAATTTAATACTCATGTTTTCCAAAATCTTTATTTTGTTTTCCTTAGCACTGGTGGATGTCTTCTCCTATATCAAATAATTAGTGATTTTCTTCAAATATTTCTCCAATTTTTCCGCAATAGCCACTAAATTGGTATAAGAATGACATAGCATTTCAATGATTTTCCTATGAAGGTCCATCTAGTCAATTTCATATATATGTTCCAAGTTGACAGTGAGCCTAATTGCTTTGTAGTCATAAAAAGTTTTAACATTTTGTGTCTTTGGCTCTAAAACTGCTAGTTGTAGTTGCTTCTTACCAAGATCCATTGTTATCAATAATCTAGTGCTTGATGAAGGACCTTGTTTCCATAACTCACTAAAAGAAAAAAATTTAAGCTTTGCATTCCTACTTTTGATTTCCATGAATTGGGAAAATAAATCATTTTTTGGAGCTAGAGTTGCAGAGGATGAAGGGACCTCAGTGAAAGTCAAGGGAAAAAACTCCAGGTTGAAAGCAAGCTCACTTATTGTAGTTATTTTACTGAGTGTTGCAAGTTTACTAGAAGTTGCGGCAACAGTTGATGATTCTTGTCCCTTTTCTTGTTCCCACCTTGGGCCTTTTCAATATTCTAAATTTATTTCCTCATATTATGAATCTGAATACTAACTATCTTGGATAGTCTTATTGAGATCCTTCTCTTTAGGTGGTGGAGTATCCAAGACTTTAGGTCCAGCTTATTTGAAATCCCTTGCCTCACCTATAGTATCTATTAATGTGTTCTCTTCCCAAATCTCTATGTTTTCATTCATTTCAATTTATGGTTTTTCTACATGTTGATATGCACATGAAGCTTTTTCAATCCATAGATTGGAAAGTTTTCTTTGAGGGTCATATTGATGAACTTCTCCTTGAGACAAGTTCATTTCCTATAATAGTTTGTCAACTTCATGTGTTGTCGCTCTATTGGTTACCTGAAAAGGGCCCACTTCAACTTTCAATTTAAATAGAACTGGGTGCTTTCTAGGTAAAAAGTGAGTTTAATCATTGTTCAACACATGTATGTACTCCAGTGAAAATATCTTGAGAGGAAGGAAATTTTGGAGCCTATATTAAGGTGTCATTTCACACCCATATAGTAGTATAATTTCAGTGAAATCCTTGTACAAATACCAATCACCAATCCATCTTCTGACCTCTAGAAGTATTATAGGAGGTGGATTGAGGTCATGAATTAGTCCATATGCATCAAACAAGAACTGATTAACATAATCTTTAAATGTAAATTTTATAGAATAATTTATGGGGAGAGAGGTCTAGAAAATCACTGAAAATGTTCCTTTATTTGAATCTTGCTTTCTGATATTAATATTGTGAAACCTTTCCTCCTGAAAGTAGATGAACAAGTGAACCCACACTGTCTAATATCTAAAATATCTAGAGATATTTAAATATTCCAATAGGTAATTTATACCATTTGAAAGATACAGGTTAAATTGGATTCTGGTAGAAGAATTTTTTATGGGAGAAATATAATACAGGATCCCTAGAATGAATCCATCAACTTCCTAGTCATGGTCATAACTTAACAATGGGAATATCATAGAAATATTTTTTTAGGATAGCTCTAGGAAAATACTTGATGAATATGGGGGGATAATTTTAGGGCTTTCAGCTCCAGGGGTAAAAATAATTCTAAAACTGAATTTCTTTCATCGAGAGAGATATTGGGAGATGTGAAATTTAGGCTTTCACCAGTAAGAAGTTGAACTTGTTCAGGAAGAACCAAGCCCAGCATTTGTAATATAGATTGGGGGATAATTTGAAAAATAGGTTTCCATCTTTAGAAAATATATTAGTTTGGCTTAGCCGGTAATTATCAGAGAACCAAATAATTAGTTCATGGAAATGATAGGTTTTATGGAAAAAAATTGAGCAACATACGATTCCCAGACCAAGGAAAGATCCTATTGGTCTTGGATAATTTGGAACACCAAATTCTGAGTTCATAGAGGTCGAACTCACATTTGGTGTCGAAGACGTCGGTGTATCAATCAACCAATTGAGATTCATCGGGATTTACTAGTGCTTGGTGGATTTTTTATTAACTAGGGATCACAATTTAGGGCACAATATTTTTCTCCTTTGGTGTTTTCATTTTAAAATTTTAACAAACAATAACTGTAAATCACAAAAAATGATATGATAATATAGTTTGGATGACTACTACCATTTACCATTGGTCATTGGAAAAGAACATACCAGAGCTCTTTTCCATGAATACAAAACAAAAAAATGAATTTGATGAACTCGAGGTTGATTTTTATACCCTTCGCTTGGAGATAGGTGTCACTTGCGATTAGCCTAGAGATAATGTGATTTGGCATGGCGGGCTCTACCTTGATGGTGAATGTTGATGTGAATTGAAACCACTGATGGTATAGTAGGCGCAAATAGGTTGTATTGGAAGCCAACACTTAATATTAGTGTGTTATTAATATTAGGGTGCCATGTATACAAAATGGTTTTGTGCTACGTGACAAATAGAGGACATGAGCATTGAATTATGGTTTGAGCACGTTGGTCATGCACTATTATATTTTGGCCATTTGATCGATATCTCGACAATCTCAGCCATCCAATTTGTGCACTTTTCATTGTTCGTACTTAATTTTCTCAACACTCGACTTGGTGTGATAATAAAATTATGTAAAAATAAACATTGCTAACATGAATTATATGTTTTTATAAATGGTGAAAAAAACTATCACCTATACTTTGCATATAGTTCGAGATAATTTAAAAAATAAAATAATGAATTTTTAATATTATATGATAAAACCTTTTGAATATAAAACTTGTTCAATTACCTAAATGTGGATTGGGTTTCACTACTTTCTTTCAACAAGTATTAGGAATCTGTTGTAGCCTCTACAACACCCTCCAAAAAAAACCCCACTTCAAAAAAAATTTCGGAGCCCCTTGAACTTAAAGAAAAACTAAGTAAGGAGTCCAGAAGGCTAAGTTGCTAGGTCGCAAACTTCACTTTTTGGAAAACCGCAACCCCGCGACCTTGTGACCCCGCGACCCAGAGGTCACAAGATCGCATATCTCTCGGATCACACGAATTAAGACCTTGCGACCTCATTAAATGCTTGCACGTGCGACCTTTTTATATAAAGGAGGTCGCTAGGTCGCATTTTTCATATGCAGCGAATAGAAAGAAACGGCTCTGACAGGTCGACTGGCGCGCGATTT
This sequence comes from Pinus albicaulis, assembly GCA_034641835.2. NCBI lineage: Eukaryota > Viridiplantae > Streptophyta > Pinopsida > Pinales > Pinaceae > Pinus > Pinus albicaulis. Next base: position 1,133,747,001 of record CM076578.1, on the reverse strand, counting down.
TCCTGGGTAAGTTGCCATTTTCCCTCCTGTTGTTTCCTTTTTGGTTATTCTTGCCAAATCCCTGCATCCCTCAGCCTTTAAATTTTCTTTTGCCTCAGCTATTGTTTGCATTTCTTACTTAGGATTTCCTTCTGAATCCAATATTCACCACACTTGCCCCTAACTCATCACAATTTCTTGTCCAGCTTCTCATGGCCTTTGCCCTACTCCAAAATCTATCCCTTGACTCTTTCTGGACCCATTTAGCCTTGTATTTTTCCAGTTAAAGGGAAAAACACTCCACGCCGCGCGAGCCCAAAACCCCCCTGTCAAGCCCTAACGCGACTTGCGACCCCGCGACCTAGTCGCCAGGTCGCAAGGTCGCATTCTCTCCAGTTTTCGAAACTTGCGACCCCGCGACCCAGCGACCCAATCGCAAGGTCGCAAAGTCGCATTTCCATTTTTTCCCGAAACTTGCGACCCCGCGACCCAGCGACCTAGTCGCAAGGTCGCAAGGTCGCATTTTCTTCCTTTTACGCAATCCGCGACCCCGCGACCCTGCGACCTAGTCGCAAGGTCGCAAGGTCGCACCTTGGCCATTTCTTACAACCTGCGACCCCGCGACCCAGTAGACCACTTTTTCAGTTTTGCCTATTTCCTAGTTGAATTAATTGATAAACTGTAATTGTTCTTGTATCATCATGGCGTCTTTCTTATCTTGGGATTCTTTCATGAAAATGACAGGTGAATTTGAAGCAGATTTGGGGTGTATACCTGTCGTCTCATATTCCAGCGATATGGGACCACCAGCGTCCCAGAAGAAACACAAGCACGTGGTAGTGGAAGATACAGAGACAGACATACAAATATCCCCACCGCCGATATACAGAGATACCCTTTGCACCTTTTCCAAAGGGGACAACATGCGATGGTACCACGTGTACTAGGAGTTCGCCAAAACGGAATTCCCGGAAGACCTCCCTGATCAGGAGATATACTCAAATGTGAAAAGCTCCAAACTCCATCTCGCAGGTGCTCATCCGAAAATATTCCCATGCCCAGAGATGATTGATTGGATCATACAGAAAATAGATCCCAAGAAGTTCCTGATCATAGATAGCGAGGGCAAGGCTTTTGCGATGCTAAAAGGCTCTAACACCCATGTGTATTATTCTTTACCAGAGCGGGAAGAAGATTTCACAGAAGAATGGGTCGTTTCTCATGCAGTTCCTGTAGTCGACACCATAAGGCAATGGTGGGAGGAGCCCGAGAAGTTTAAGGTCAAGAAAGACCGGGAATACCCAGTGGCGAGCCTCAGGAAAGTGTAGAAATTAGTGGTTGCCCTGCTTTGCAGATTGTACGGGCGGCTAGATGCCACTACCTTCAACGGCTCATGGGCAATTATCATGGAATACGTCATAGTGTATGGCACCCGTTTCAACTGGGCAAACATATTGATAACCTCCATTCACACAAATTTATCCTCGGCATTGGCGCCAGATGAAGGAATGCCTTCCGAATTTTATATGGCTTCTTATCTATTGGATGTCGTATGTGCGAGGTTGCACTTTGAAGGATGGGCACATAACTGGGATCCCAAACAGATCTGTGCCATTCATCTACAAACCAAGGTGTTTTGGGAATCCCGGTATAAAACAGACATAGAGCCGATCTCCCAGGTGTTCATCCCTGCTCTCTACAGAAAACTATTCGGCCAAGACGCTCCCTGCATGTCTTGGCGAGCAATGTCAGGAAGCCCAAAGGGAAAGTTTTGATCTATAAAACCCCCTCCGGAAAAAATGTAAAGGGCTTCTTTTTTGGGACTCAAGAGCTATACAGCATTGTATTAACAGATAACACTCTTTTTACATATAAATACAAGTACCTGTTGAAACTCCTTTTGGATCTGATGTGTTTTGCTGTGCAAACTCTATGAGTATTTCTATACAGTTTCAAAACATCTTTGATTAATGAAACTGCACTCTTTAATGGCATCGTTCATGCATTATGGTTTCCTGTATTTGTGTTAATGATGTTCAGATTGATTGCTTGCTTAATGGATGTTAATGACTTTGTTTATTAGCATTTCGTTTTATCTTTCAGGAATTAAGGGGGCATCTCGTCATAAAGAACTGTTTCTTTTGTGGTCAGAATAGCCTACAAGCATAACCCCAAAGATGTGTTGTTGACAACACCTCCTTCGGCGTGTATGTTTTATTATTTGTCTTGCTACGCATAGTGTTATATAAATGTTTAATGCAACAACCATGTATCTTGTATCATGTGAATAAGTGTGTGTTTGCAGGTTCGATCGAGTTATTTTGAGACCAAAGGGAAGGTGACTTAAGTGGTAGTCGGACCCACACCCCAGACGGGATCCCTATTCCAAAAGGTTTGAGGTCTGATTGGGACTTTCTACCGGGGAGATCCCCTACTGTTGGTCAGACAATTTTTCTCGTCAACAGAATTGGCGCTAGAAGGAGGGCTGAATGGAAGCCTCCCATCATACAACCAACATTCCATCACAAACTCCCCATGGGGAGGTCATAAACAACGATGCTATCCCTCCTCCATTGGAATATATTCCAAGGGAGGAGACTCCATATTATGAAATCACCAGAGAGCAGTTGAGAGCCTTGCGCCCAGCTGCCCGCAATCTCATCAGGGATTTGTGATATGCCCCAATCATGAGTTTCTTGACCCATACCAGGACCCCTACTGAAAATATCACTCGCAACGGTGCCCTGGTGAGTACCATACCCCAGTTGGTGAATCTCATGGTTGAAGACCTCGCCATCGCTGTTCAGGGTGATGAACCGATCCCCGAACTCCTAGGGGGCGAAAAGGAGGAATTTGGTACCACTGAACCTTTCCCCGACCCTCAGCCCAACCAAGCCCAACCAAACAACAACCAGGCACACCCCCCACCTGGGGGAGGTGATGGAGATAGATCCCATAGGACTGAAGGGGAGGGAAATAGAGCTCGCAGAAACAAAGGCGAGGGAAATAGAGCCCGCGGGAATGAAGGTGAGGGGAATAGAGGCCGCAGGACTGGAGGTAGAGGAGATAGAGGCCGAGGCTAGGGACACTGTGCCAACCACCACCGCCCAAACCCAAATAGGCCGCTTGTCCACAATTGGGGATTTCTTAGAGACATTGCCAACTGTGAGAGATATCCAGATGAACACTCTCGCCATGAGGGAGAAGCATCGGTGTCAGGTACGGGGAGTGAATCCGAACATGAGTTCAGGCACCACCAGCAGGCTAGGAGAGTGCAACCACTTGCCTGGATGGCCCAGTCTCCGTTAGATCTTTTGGGCCCCCTCCACGACCTTCCTAGGCACCCTGAGAAGCATCTCCCCAAGTTTGATCCCGAGAAGGGCACCTTGGCCGAGGATCATATAAGCAGCTTCTATCTTTCCTTGAAAATCATGAGGGTTCAAACAGATGGCGTCACCTGCCTCCTGTTTCCACACACTCTTGAAAACAAAATGGCCACCTGGTACCGCTCCCTCCCAAGTGCCTCCATCACATCATGGGACCAATTCTGTCGCGCATTCTTGCAGAAATTTTCAGAGGACAAAACCCCTTCCATGCTCCTCACCGAGTTAAGTACCATTAAGTGCCATAAGAAAGAGAAAGTTAGAGACTTCAATCAGCGCTTTTCCACCATACTGCAAAATTTTCCCCCAAACCTGGCGTTGGACGACTCTATTACCATTGACTACTATACAAAATCTCTCCCCAGGGATATCGTTGTCTTCGTGAAATGTGAAGCTTGGCCCACCCTTGCAGCCAACTACACAGCCGCCCTCACTGTAGAAAGAGACATGCTTTCTATAGGAGCTATCGATCACGAGGGGAGAGATGACCACAAACCAATCGTGAAAAAAGGTCAGTCCTCCACGAACAAAACCACAAATAAGGATAAGGATGCTTTTGACTTCAAGAGTATAGCAAAGACCCTCAAGCTATTGACCAATGAAGTCTCTGACCTGAAGAGGAAGGGTATAGAATCCACAACTAGTGCCAAGGCACCTAAGCCCTTTTTCGGAAAGAGCAACCCCAACACCAGCCGACCTCCGTCTAACCCGAACACTGTTCTCAACGTGGAAGAGATAGGAAAAGATAACTTCTGTTCTTTCCACCAGGTTGCCCACTCTGAGAAAACGTGCCCACAATGGATTGGCAGCATGACTGTAGTAGTAAACTAGCTTCTGGATGATCAAAATCCAGGGGATCCAGGGGAGGATGATGTTTCGGACCACGATGAAGATTTTCCTCCGGATGAAGAACCAGGGTCCTTGGTTCTTGCATTTGACGTTATCCGCGGGAACAACAATCTTACCGTCACTGATATCAACATGGCAGACAATCCTAAGGCTCCACCCGTAAGAAACTACAGCCTTAGGAGCAAAGGACCGGTCCCCGAGCCATCCTTTGAGGAGAAGAAAAGGGCTTTCTTAAGGAAAATTCTCCCCCCGGGGAATGAACAACAAGCTGCCCCTAAGAAGCCCACCAATGACAACACCCGAGCAAATCAGAAGAGCAAGCTCCCGGTGGGGTCCCCCACAACCACTACCGAGCCCTGTCCTCAATCTGATCCCACTTATAACATTGTAGAGGACATGAAGAAAACCAGAGCTAACATCTCCCTCTACGAGCTTGCCCACATCACGAATCAACGAGAACTCATTCTTAAAGCCTTCGCCAATACCTCAACTACTAAGCCTGTGAGCAACACGTCTACGCAGCCTAGTCCAGGTGTTCAGTCTATCGTAAACGCCATCAATGAAAATTCCAGGGGGTCTACTCCTCCCTTCCTATTATCGTTTGACATTTTTAACTTCAACGTCCATAACTGTCTAGTTGACTCCGGCGCATCCACAAACGTCATGCCCCTATCTGTTTGTAAGAAGCTGAACATCCGCCTGGAAAAAACTGACGCGAGGATCATTCAACTTGACAGATCTCAGGTGCCAGCTGTAGGAGAGATAAATAACGTCATCATCCACCTTTCATCTGATTCTAGAGTCCACCAATGTATTGACATTGTAGTCGTTGACATTCCGGAAGCCTACGGCCTGTTACTTAGCAGGGATTGGTCCAGCAAGCTGCAAGGATACTTTGCCACCGACTGGTCCCACCTGTGGCTTCCTTACAAGGGCCGGAATAACCAAATTAGGGTCGAAAGTGAGCCTTATATGAAATATACCATGACTGATCTGGACGCTACTAACGAACCCATCAGTTTTTCCCAGGAGGAGCTTGGCATGTGCTTCTTGGAAGCCATTTTTGGATGTTATCATCATCCTCAGTCTCCAGTAGACCCCGAGGTCCAGTCTGAACTTACACTTGTCGCAGAAGACCAAGCCACTCCCATATCTCACCAAGCTAAAGTCTTGCCCCAACCTACAACCTCGAAAGAGCCAGAAAGTGACATGTGGACCCTATATTATGACGGTTCCAAAACCCATGACGGAGTTGGCGCGGGCTGCATCTTGCTAGACCCTCACAAGAACAAATTCTTGATCTCGTGTTGGCTTGAATTCCAGTGCACAAACAATACTGCTGAATATGAAGCTCTAATCCTCGGGCTCAAGAAGGCATTGGATTTAAAGGTAAGGTGCTTACAAGTTATTGGAGATTCCAAGATCATTACTCGGCAGGTACGCAATACCATTCATTGTTTGTCTCCGCATTTAAAATCTTATCGGCAAGAGGTATGGCATCTTATTTCTGCTTTCGATGCTTTTGGAATTACATCTGTTCTTAGAATGCACAATGCAGCAGCTGATACTCTGGCTAATGCTGATGCTAGATTTACCCCTTTGAGGGATGAATTTTCTATTGAAGTTATATATAGACCCCCCGTTCCAGATAATATTACTAATTTACACATTTTTGATGATGATCAACAGATATTGGAGTTTATGCTCAACACTGAAGTATTCAAAGACGCGGCAATTAATGAGGTGGATCACGACCAAGCCTTGCAAGAAGAGCATGACAAACGCAAGGAAAACCCCATGCCTAAGGGGATAGTGTCACTTGAAAAGCTCTTCGACCTACAAAGCCGATTCCGCAGGCCCCCAAATACCAAGGTACAAAGTTCCATTTTGGCACATCGGCAAGTGAATTTGGGATCAGAGGAGGACCCGAAGTTCATTAACCTCGGGAAAGATTGTACCGACGAAGAGACGCAGGCATTCACCCAACTATTTCGGAAGTATCGAGACGTATTTTCTTGGACGTATGATGATTTACGTACGTACGATACTCGGATTATTCGGAACGTGATACCAATGAAGGAAAGCGTGAAATCGTTCCATCAGAAGCTCATAAAAGTGCATCCTACTTTGGAACCGATGATTCTAAAAGAACTTAAGAAGCTGTTGGATGCACGCATCATCTTCAAGGTTCGTCACTCCACATGGGTCTCAAATTTGGTCTCGGTACGGAAGAAGTCTGGTGAGATCCGATTATGTGTAGATTTCTGGAATTTGAATCGAGCCTCAAATAAAGACAATTACCCGGTGCCACCTATGGAACAGATATTGCAAGTTGTGTCTAAATCCGAGATGTTCTCCTTATTGGATGGGTTCTCTGGTTACAACCAGGTGCTGGTAGCTGAACCAGACAGGCTCAAAACGACCTTCTGAACCAAATGGGGGACGTTCGCTTTCAGGCGCATGCCTTTTGGGTTGATAAACGCGGGGGCAACTTTCCAACGGGCCATGGATATAGCTTTCCGTGGTTTGATAGGGCAGAGCGTGGTAGTCTATTTGGACGACATCACCGTGTTTTCAAAACACCGCGGCGATCATTTACGCCACCTCAAACAAATCTTCGAGAGGTGCAGGAAGTACGGGATTTCACTTAACCCGAAGAAGAGTGTTTTTGCAGTGGCAAAATGGAACTTGTTGGGCCACATTATAACTAAGCAAGGAATTGTAGTAGATCCAGAGCGGGCAAAAGATATTTCCCATATTCCCCCCCCCGGAGCAGTAAGAAAGCAATGCAATCTTTCCTGGGGAAGATCAATTTTGTCCGCAAGTTCATATCGGATTTCGCCTAGATAGTTAGGCCTTTGTAGGGGATGATCAAAAAGAATGCGGTGTTCAAATGGAACCTGCCAGAGAAGGAGGCTTTCGACAAAATCAAGCAAGCCATAGCTGAAGCGCCATCCCTTCAAAGTCCAGATTTTAGCAGAGGCTTTATCCTATATACTTTCGCTTCAGATTCATCACTTGCAGCTATCCTCACGCAAAAGGACGGCAACAATGACGAGCAGCCCATTTCCTTCATGAGTACTGGTTTACAAGTAGCTGAATTGAACTACCCTGAAATCAAAAAGCAAGCCTATGCGGTCTACAAAGCAGTCAAGCATTTCAGGCCCTACATCTTGAAAAACCACATCACGGTTTTCGTTCCACACCCAGCTGTCCACTCACTATTTGTGCAGCAGGAGCTAGGCGAGAGGCGAGGCAACTAGGTGGCATGCCTGCAAGAGTATGATTTAGATTTTAAACCAGCACACACCGTTAAAGGACAAGGTTTATGCCAGATGGCTGCGGAGGCTGCAAGTTCCCATGGAGTTGAAGAAGAGTGTTGGGAACAAGAAATCGATATGTACCAGAGTGACCACGTGCCTTAGCAGAGTAGCCCTTCTTGGTACTCTAGCATTTCAAGATACTTAGCCCAGGGTACCCTAGACCCCGCTCTAACTGCCCGGCAGAAACGTGCGATAAGACTCAAAGCTACATCTTACCAGCTGATCCAGGGGAAACTTTTCAAGAAACATTACGATGGGGTCATGTTACGCTGTTTGGAACATGATGAAGCGCAAAAAATCTTGACGGAGCTGCACGACGGACCAGCTAGAGGTCATTTTTCCGGAGACACCACCGCCCATAAGATAATGCGCGCAGGATACTATTGGCCAACCCTTTTCAGATATGTGCATGCATATGTCCGGAAGTGCATCCAGTGCTAGAAATTCGCAAACTGAGAAGCGCGGCCAGCCGCCCCCTTACTATCAGTAGTAGTGGAAGAACCCTTTCAACAGTGGGGTTTGGACGTCATTGGCGAAATCATACCTCACTCTTCCAAGCAACACCGGTATATTCTTACAGCTACTAATTATTTCACCAGGTGGGTCGAAGCAGCACCTTTACTCCAAATCAATGATCAGGAGGTAATATAATTCGTCACTCATTCCATCATCACCAATTTTGGCGTTTCGACTTCCTTGGTTTTTGATAATGCAACTTACTTTTCATCTTTTAAATTATATGATTTTGCTCTGGAAAACGGTATTGTTATTAAACATTGTGAAAATTACTATCCCCAAGGAAATGGTTTAGCTGAGTCAACCAATAAAAATCTGATCCGCATCATTAAGAAGACCCTATTGTCCTAGCAGCGCAACTGGCACAACGCCCTTCACAATGCACTTTGGGCCGACCGTGTCACGCCCAAGTCCTCCCTAGGCACCTCTCCATATTTTCTCGTGTATGTAAAAGAAGTTGTTCTTCCTCCCCATTTATCTCTCCCTGCCCTTCAGCTATCCCAAGAATGTCATGGTACCCCATGCCCTACCTTGCAGACTCGGATTGACACCCTACTGAAGTTGGAGGAAGAAAGACAAAAAACCCAGGAAAAGTTCGCCATTCACCAAAGCCGAATCAAGAGATGGTTTGATAGAAAATCCGCAGGGGATAAAAACTTTGAGGTAGGAGACTTGGTCTTGAAATGGGATAAAGCTCACGAAGAAAAAGGAAAACATTCCAAGTTCCAAGCATTGTGGACAGGTCCTTTCCAAGTTAAGGAGAAATTAGGTTCCCACACGTTTAGACTGCAAACTCTTGAGGGAAAAGTCGAGGTCCTCCCGGTAAACGGGAATGACCTCAAACATTACTTCACTTAACAGCCCTTAGAGGGCTATCTTATCCTTGTACCATAGTTTCTGTTTTCGTCCCTTTTGTCCAAAAAAAAATAAATAAATAAATAAATAAATCTAAAAACGGAAGGACTTGTCAGAGCCACGCAATTGGCACACTGCAATAGGTTCTATGTTGATGGAAGGCCATTCCGATAGACACGAAGGTGGTAAAATTTGGCTTGTTACTGGCACCTAAAGGCAGCATATGATCTAGCTCAAGCCATCAAGCAAGGAGTCCACCTCGCAAGTTTGAGAGGGTGTATGCAAAAGAAAGTGTGATACAGTGGTAACTAGATCGGAAGGGAAAAGAGGTACTCCATGCTACATCAAGGCATTTGGGAAAAACCAAAGTCCTCATACCAGACCAGGAACAACCTCTCTACAAGAAAAATAAGTCGGGATCCCTCATCCGCCCAGGCAAAATTTCCCATCTCAAATAAAGTGCCACGAGCACATCTAAATAAGTGCCTCAGGCACATTCAAAATAAGTGCAATAGCACACTAATAAAGGGTAAAGGATTGAGAAAGGCTTCCTACGGAGAGAGGTGATGTAACGACTCCGCCGAGGTACTGACCAGGCTCGCTGTCATCGGAGAAACGTTCACGATTCCTAGGCAGTGACCCCGCCGGGACTGAGAGGTTCGTTGGCAGCGAAGCAACACGATGAGGACATAATAATCGTACCGGACCCTATAGCTACCTGGAATTCTCCAACCCTTTCGGTCTAGAGACCTGGAGAAATGAAATTTGGTTAACCAGCGCCCAAACAAGCCAGCGGGCTGAGCAACCTCGCAAGGTGCCAAAAAACTAGGCAATGTTGACCTTAAGGTAAAAGGAACAGCTAGTGAAGGCCCCTCCCTCCCCCTCCAAGGCTAACCATCGGCAGAGACTCTGAGTTCTTCCAGTGAATCGCCATTTGTTGTAGCCTCTACAACACCCTCCAAAAAAAACCCCACTTCAAAAAAATTTTCGGAGCCCCTTGAACTTAAAGAAAAACTAAGTAAGGAGTCCATAAGGCTAAGTCGCTAGGTCGCAAACTTCACTTTTTGGAAAACAGCGACCCCGCGACCTTGCGACCCCGCGACCCAGAGGTCGCAAGGTCGCAAGGTCGCATATCTCTCGGATCACACGAATTGCGACCTTGTGACCTCATTAAATGCTTGCACGTGTGACCTTTTTATATAAAGGAGGTCTCTAGGTCGCATTTTTCATATGCAGCGAATAGAAAGAAACGGCTCTTACAGGTCGACTGGCGCGCGATTTTCCTGAGTAAGTTTCCATTTTCCCTCCTGTTGTTTCCTTTTTGGTTATTCTTGCCAAATACCTGCATCCCTCAGCCTTTAAATTGTCTTTTGCCTCAGCTATTGTTTGCATTTCTTACTTAGGATTTCCTTCTGAATCCAATATTCACCACACTTGCCCCTAACTCATCACAATTTCTTGTCCAGCTTCTCATGGCCTTTGCCCTACTCCAAAATCTATCCCTTGACTCTTTTTGGACCCATTTAGCCTTGTATTTTTCCAGTTAAAGGGAAAAACACTCCACGCCGCGCGAGCCCAAAACCCCCCTGTCAAGCCCTAACGCGACTTGCGACCCCGCGACCTAGTCGCCAGGTCGCAAGGTCGCATTCTCTCTAGTTTTCGAAACTTGCGACCCCGTGACCCAGCAACCCAGTCGCAAGGTCGCATTTCCGTTTTTTCCCGAAACTTGCGACCCCGCGACCCAATCGCAAGGTCGCGAGGTCGTATTTTCTTCCTTTTTCGAAATCTGCGACCCCACGACCCTGCGACCTAGTCGCAAGGTTGCAAGATCGCACCTTGGCCATTTCTTACAACCTGCGACCCCACGACCCAGTAGACCACTTTTTTAGTTTTGCCTGTGTCCCAGTTGAAGTAATTGATAAACTGTAATTGTTCTTGTATTATCATGGCGTCTTTCTTATCTTGGGATTCTTTCATGAAAATGACAGGTGAATTTGAAGCAAATTTGGAGTGTATACCTGTCCTCTCAGATTCCAGCGATATGGGACCACAAGCATCCCGGAAGAAATACAAGCACGTGGCAATGGAAGATACAGAGACGAACATACAAATATCCCCACCACCGATATACAAAGATACCCTTTGCACCTTTTCCAAAAGGGACAACATGCGATGGTACCACGTGTACTAGGAGTTCGCCAAAACGGAATTCCCGGAAGACCTCCCCGATCGGGAGATATACTCAAATGTGAAAAGTTCCAAACTCCATCTCGCAGGTGCTCATCCAGAAATATTCCCATGCCCAGAGATGATGGATTGGATCATACAGAAAACAGATCCCAAGAATTTCGTGATCAGAGATAGAAAGGGCAAGGCTTTTGCGATGCTAAAAGGATCTGACGCCCATGTGTATTATTCTTTACCAGAGCGGGAAGAAGATTTCACAGAAGAATGGGTCGTTTCTCATGCAGTTCCTGTAGTCGACACAATAAGGCAATGGTGGGAGGAGCTCGAGAAGTTTAAGTTCAAGAAAGACCAGGAATACCCAGTGGCGAGCCTCAGGAAAGTGTACAAATTAGTGGCTGCCCTACTTTGCAGATTGTACGGGCGGCCAGACGCCACTACCTTCAACGGCTCATGGGAAACTATCATGGAATACGTCACAGTGTATGGCACCCGTTTCAACTAGGCAAACATATTGATAACCTCCATTCACACAAATTTATCCTTGGCATTGGCGCCAGATGAAGGAATTCCTTCCGAATTTTATATGGCTTCTTATCTATTCGATGTCGTCTGTGCGAGGTTGCACTTTGAAGGATGGGCACATAACTGGGATCCCAAACAGATCCGTGCCATTCATCTGCAAACCAAGGTGTTTTGGGAATCCCGGTATAAAACAAACATAGATCCGATCTCCCAGGTGTTCATCCCTGCTCTCTACAGAAAATTGTTCGGCCAAGACGCTCCCTGCATGTCTTGGCAAGCGATGGAGATGCTTAGCAAAGTGGCGCATTGGTTCCCTTTCGCCGAATATACAATCATCCGAGTCTTTGGCTCGTTCAGAGCACCACATGCTCTGCCTCATTTTGTTACAGACAAAGTGCTCATGCATGAGGTCTGTTTCCAAATGTCGTCGGGTTTTTCCAGGGTCCTGTCCAGAGGCAAGAAGAAGTTGTGGCCCGCTCTACCCCTCACTATCGGCGCATACACAGTTAAATACTTCAGAGAGGTAGAGGCAGAGGGAGAAGAGATGAAAATCTATCACTTTAGGGCTTTAGAGTACCGAACATACGACCCGGAGAGGATAGTTCCGGAACATTGCAAGAAGGCTAAATTCAAATGGAATTATCAGCATACGGAACGTCCGAGAGAGGATGAAAGGAGGAACTGGTACAATGCAGATAGGCAATATGCCCGGGGGGCGGACCCTGGCCAAGAAGACCCAGATGACCAAACTTTGGAAGTAAGGGGTCGTGAATTAGGAGGTGCTTCTTCCTCTCTAGCTAAGAAGCCTCGAACCATTACAGGGCAAAGTACCTCTATCCAACAGAAAGAAATGGAGGCTAATGCCCAGCAAGAGAGAGAAAAGAAAATGAAAGAGGACGAGGAGAAGCGCAAGAAGAGCTCAAGGGCAGAACAGAAGAAGAAGTAGGTCGAGGAGGCTAAGAAAGAGAAAGAGAAAAAATAAGTTGAGGCGGCAGCTGAACAGGAACTCAAGAAAGAGCTAGACAAAGTGGAAGTTGAGCAGGCCGCAGCAGCTGAGCGGAAAAGGAAGGCCAAATTACAAGTAGCGGTGGAAGCAGAGCTCAAGCAAAGGAAAGAACATGAGAAGGCTGAAGCTGAACACCGACAGAGGGAAGAAAAGGAAAATAAAAAGAAACAAGAATAGGATGAAATGCTGGAGGATATCGAGGTGTCTCCCCTTGACGTACCCTTGAGCGGTACACGAACCTTGCTCCCCGATGTCAGTTCCCCCCAGAGGCAAGAGGAGGAAGTCTTCGACCTCACCAGGCTCACATTTGATTAGTTCTCTTTCAAAATTCGGCAAGAAAAGAGAAGGTGCCTAGCGCAAAATCCATCTATTGCATCCACAGTCACAACTGGAAAAGAAATAGTCCTTGACACCAAGACTAATCCCGTGATGATAGCATCGGCTGGCACGGCTTTCGCTGCGGCCACGGAAGAAAATGTGACTAGAATGAGTAGAGAGATCATTTCTCTACAAAATAGACTGCAAGAAGCAGAGCAGCGGGGAAAAAGGGCAAAACAGGAAAGGGCGGCATTGAGAGAGGAAGTTCAACAACTCCAAAGCAAAACTCCCACTGTCAATGAAGTTCCGCTTGCCATTCTAAACGAGTCGCCCCATTGGTAAGAGTGCAGGCAGAGACTAAGCAAAAGCACGAGTAGCTGAAAGAGGCCTCGACTGCCTTCGACCGAATGATGGATTGGACAGCACGGTATCCCCAGGCCCCTGAGAATTTTCCAAAGAAGGATTGGATTCATACGCAGGATGCCAAAGTCCAAATCCGAATGAAAATACAGTCCAAGGATAAGCTATCCAAGGATTTGGGCAAAGTAATGTTTGCCTACGAACTCCTAATCAGCGGCATCGACTCGATGCACACCCTTCACCATATTCCTTCGTTGGGGGCACTAGACGAAGCAAAAACCTGGGATCAGTTAGATCAAGAGATCCAGTCATTTCTACAGCCCATTAGGCAAGCTGTTGTCACTCCTGATCTTGCAGCGTCATGAGAAAACCTGGGCCAGTTTCTTGTCACGCGAGTATGGATTTATGCCAAACTCACCTCTCTTTCAAACCAGATCTCACAAAAGAAGGAAACTCTAGTCCCAAATGCTCTGGAGTGCATGCATCGGTTGAAAGAGGAGGTCCCTCTAGTTTCCCCCATCGTAGCACAGTATCAGACCTGGCAAGACTTCCTCAAAGGAACGCATATTGATGCCCCTGACCTCTCAATTGTGCACTCATCTTCATAACTCAGTGGCAGTAGGTCGCAGGTCGCACTGCTCAGTAGGTCGCAAGTCACACTGCTCAGTAGGTCGCAGGTCGCACTGCTCGGTAGGTCGCACTGCCCGGTAGGTCGCAGGTCGCAGGGCAACTCAACCGGCGGGCAAGCAAAGAGTCAGGAAGCCCAAAGGGCAAGTTTTGATCTATAAAACCCCCTCCGGGAAAAATGTAAAGGGCTCATTTTTTGGGACTCAAGAGCTATACAACATTGTATTGATAGATAACACTCTTTTTACATATGAATACAAGTACCTGTTGAAACTCCTTTTGGATCTGATGTGTTTTGTTGTGCGAACTCTATGAGTATTTCTATACAGTTTCAAAACATCTTTGATTAATGAAACTGCACTCTTTAATGGCATCGTTCATCCATTATGGTTTCCTGTATTTGTGTTAATGATGTTTAGAGTGATTGTGTGCTTAATGGATGTTAATGACTTTGTTTATTAGCATTTCGTTTTATCTTTCAGGAATTAAGGGGGCATCTCGCCATAAAGAACTGTTTCTTTTGTGGTCAGAATAGCCTACAAGCATAACCCCAAAGATGTGTTGTTGACAACACCTCCTTCGGCGTGTATGTTTTATTATTTGTCTTGCTACGCATAGTGTTATATACATGTTTAATGCATCAACCATGTATCTTGTATCATGTGAATAATTGTGTTTCCGCAGGTTCGATCGAGTTCTTTTGAGACCAAAGGGAAGGTGATTTAAGCGGTAGCCGGACCCACACCCCGGACGGGATCCCTATTCCAAACAGTTTGAGGTCTGATTGGGACTTTCTACCGAGGAGATCCCTTACTATTGGCCGGAAAATTTTTCTTGTCAACAGAATCATTATTACCTAAGTCAAATTTTCCAAGAAAAATTAAACAATTGCAGCACTTCTCAATGACAAGGACTTGCTTCTCTGCACATCATCATTTTCTTAATTTGAAACCTTATTGTTGAACTTCAAAGAAGCCCTTTCATAATGTTATCAATATCTTAGTAATAAGTTGCTTTGAATATCTCTCTTTATGTATTGGTGTCGAGTTAGGAGCTTGAAAAAAAATTATTATAATGATTTTGGAAACATGGATTTAATTAGCATTGTAATTAAATGAAATCCACGTGATCATGTTGTATTGAATTCTAGTTATGAAAATGTGTTTGAGTTGATGTTGGTTAAATTCGTTAATAGCTGAAGCATTTTATTAAACACACTTTCATGATCAAAAGACAATGTTTATGTTTTAACTTTTGATTGCATCTTTCATGCCTTTTAAACATATATCTGTAACATTTAGAACTTGTTAGTCTTGTGTGCATAAATGTAGGCTTTATTTAAGAGAAATCACTTTTCTCAGTTTGATGTTGGAGTAGTGAGGATACTACACTCCATGGAAGTTTGACCTAATTTTTTTGTGGGGAATGGGGATATTGATCTACCGTAAGAAATTATATGGAAATGGTTATGAAATCATGTAACTTAAGTTTATGGTTATCCCCACAATAATTTTGATGTACATATTTCATTTAGTGACTTCATATTATATATATGTGGTATATTTAACTTGGTGTTCCTCCTAATAAAACATATTTTATTTAAAAATAAAACAAATTATATGTTTTTATATTGATATGTATTAATTAGGCCTCCCTTTTCCTTTCTAAATAGTCTAATGGCATTTTTTTAGCGGAATAATGGGGAGATTAAAGGCCTAGTTGAGTAATAGTGTAGCTAAATTGACTATTCAATTTAAAGTGGACTAAGCCCACTATGTTTATTATTATTAATTAAGGACCATTAGTTAGTTAGGATCAAATAAATATATTGTGGCCTCATTAAGAAATACCAACTAGATATTTAGGTGATTGTATCTCTAAGTCTCTCAGTGCCTTATGGAGTATAGAAGAATCTTTGTGCTCATTGTATTTCAATATTAAAAAAAAAAGCATCGTCGGTCTAATGACTATTACTAACTATTACTCATCACTCTTATGTTGGAACATACGATTGTTTATAATTTCATTCATATAGCATACATGTAACCAAAATAATGCCTAACATCGATCTTACGACAATATCTACTTGTCGTTGTTACGATGGTCGCTAGAGTCACAAATTAGCACCTAGTGCCGCTCTTACGATAGTTACGACTCGTCTTTGTTATGATGGATGATAATGTCAGTGATTTATTGTATTCATCACAAAAAAATGGCCCCTCTTCGATCTTTCGATGTGCAATTTTCCATCACTCTTTCGACACCTATGCCTGGGAGTGTTTCTAAAGCAACGTGGAATGTCATCCTTCTTCTGAAGAACTATTTCATCCAAGTAAGTAACATTTTTTCCGTAGACTGACCACATCAATTTTAGATCGTACGACACCATAAGATTCTTAATTCCATCATAATTGTGAAAAATTTGAAAAACATTGATAATGTGACTATACCATGTTCCATGTTTAGCAAAACCCCCTTTCATCATTATACTAGCAAAATTTCATCGCAATAGCGAGAAAATTACATTGAAAAATGAGTGCATTTTTATTAATGTGAACTCATCACCATGGATTCTCTCTCTCCCCTCTATATCTATAATTGATGTACTCGCTTAGCCAATAAGCAATGGTCTCACACCCTAGCTTGGTGTGCCTCTCATCCTCCTAGTCCAAGATTTGCAGGAAAAATGATTAATGTTCAATGCATGTATATATAGAATTAAAGGTAAGAAATAACAGTAAAATCAAATGTTGAAATCATAATGTACTCACACCTTAAACCCCATGCCTCACCTAGGGATAGCACCATATTTTAACCACCACATTAATCCATTATTGAATATGGACACACCAAAATAATCTGGGGTACCAACTGACACCATTTTCAATATCCTATAGTAAAAAATATGTTGATATCCCCACCAATATCACAAATGAGGAGTCACCATTACACCATCTTGGGATCCATAGGTCCTCACAAAAGGATCAATAATGGACATAAAAGGATCACTCACTCAAAAAATAATCAATAATGGACATAATCAAACATGCAATCATTGTTGCCTCCCTATTAACATTGAGTCAACTACACCACTAGGCTCTTCCTTTGTAGGAAATCCATGCAATATGTCATACATGGATCACCTCCTCTACCACTCTAATTTAACAACTAATGATCAAATGTGTACCTATATATCCATATATTTGAACCATCATGTCATCCAGTGCTCATACCAACACACTCTAAATCACAACAATAGAAATTTCCCAATGATGGACTATCTACACTTACCCATTGTACTAGACAACCATATCATGAGTATTTTTTTTCCCATAGGTCTAGCAAACTATCCATGTATGCAGTTATTAAGTGGAAAAATTTTAACCACCAAAGACATCATTTGATTCCTCAAACTACTTTTGGAATTTTTAAGACCTCGATTCACCAAACTAAGATCAATTAGTAAATATAGTTCTGTGAGCTAATTCCTCCACTTTTTCTAGTCTAAAAGCATCAAGATGGATGAAAAATAATATAACGACCCAATCCAGATCATTTACTAAAGCCTTTGAAACTTTAGAGAACCCACATTTTGTTGCAGAACCCCCATCGTCCATTGGATAAAACCTCCAAGAACACCTTCCATGTCATGTGACCATATTTCTTCTCCTTGTGGTTGGTCATCAAAATAACTAACTAGCTATATACCTTCTCTTGTCACACTAAAATTCCAGGTCTACCATTACTAGTATTTCCCATATAACTTTGAAAACTCTAAAGAAAGTCACCTAGATGATTGGTATATTAACAACTTCATTACTTTATGTTAACTTAAATATATTTCATAATAGTATTTTGAATATGTCACACATTTTAAGGAGTCATGGATCATTAGAACGTGTGAGGCTCTGTATCAATGCATCATATATTATTTCTACAAATTCTGTAATCCATGTAAATTTTTTAATGTAAAAATGGACAATTATTGTTACAATATTTTTACTTTCAAACTTTTGGAACTAAGCTTAGATATTAATTAAATCACAAGATTTATATTTTATCTATGCAAAATATACCATAATTTATTTTTTTGTCTCATGATAGGATAAAAAAATAGAATTTTTTTGTTTACAAGTATTCAAATCATAGTAGAGATCAATTTGAAGATAAATCTAGCTTATTAGGGATTATAGTTGTATATTATCTTCCCTTCTAGTTGCTCAAGCCCTTTGAAGTCCTTTAATGTAGATTAATTAACCTTCCTCCTTGCCTTGTCAGCTTCAAACTTGATGTTTACCTCCCAGCCAACTAGAAATAGAATGTCCAACTCCCTAGCTCCAAGAAACCTCTAAATATTTCCTATACTTTTGTGCCTAAAGCTCTTAAACAACAATCCTTTCATGTTACAATACCATATCCAAGAATCTCCAATCCAAACTTACCCCTGTCATATAAAACATTGTATCCCTTCTAGATTTGGTTTTCCTCCTCTCAAACCCAGATATCTCTCCCATAAATGTTTTGATCCACTAAACCTCCCATATCATCTTCCCTTTATTCCCCTTCCATTGCCTCTGGTTAAAATTATCACTCTCCCAAAATCGAGGTTCTGAATCCTTTGACATCTTGTGGTAGTTTATCCTAGCTACAGTAATATACATTAAGCCCTTTCATGCATAATACAAATATACAAATCAACCAATTCAATGAAATCGTATTTTTCTCCCCACTTTCTTTAAATATTAACATTAAAATTGATCTATAAACTATCGTAGATATTGAATTTGAACAATTTTTTACAACAAATCTAACAAAAATACTAAAATATATATTGTGAATGTTAGTTTCCTTTATATTTGTGATTCTTTAATTGTTGGTTTTATGCTTAAATCTATGAAATAGCTAAAATGTATAAAATATATATTATAAAAATACACACATGCCATGCTTAAATTAACACAAGATGTACCATGGAAAACCTACATGGGACAAAACCCGATTAAAAGGTGAGATAATTTTGGTCTCTTTTCTCTAGTATGGAAACATGAAAATACAAAGAAAGAGGTAATCTCTATGGAGTTATCTAAGCATATGACATATTTCAGTGCTACAAAATCTTATTTCTCTATATTATTATCTCTAACCTATGACTCCTAAATTCTATGCTCAACTATGGAATAAATAAAATGACATAGGATGAAACCATTTATGCTCCTATCAATGCAATATTTAACATTACCTAGTATCCATATAGGGGTAGGTATTTTACTTCCTCATCCCTTAATTAGAGTTATGTATTTGGACCTTTTAGAATATTCCCTAAGGTAAACACATGGCTATCCTCATATGCATGAGAAATGGGGTTTGACGTGGCATCTCCTTGTACCATGGTGGTCAACATGGTAGGTTGACTTGTGTGAGGAGAAACTTTTGCATATGATCTTGGATTGATGTGGTCTACATATCATTGGAAAGGTCTTTGAGTTCATATCCATGTCACAAGGCCTAGCTAAATATATATAAGTTTTGTCCCTAAAAATTTCCATTTGATGCCTCAAAATGGCTACGTAAGATTTCAAACCCTAATGTTCCAAACAAGGACCTTCCACTCAAATATTCTTACAAGTTTATTCCTCCAACTTTTTTTACTCTAAAAGCATTGAAATAGATGACAAATAATATAATGATCTAATATATTTCATATCTCCCAACTGAGGGAAATTTTTGTCCCCAAAATCTTTATCAAATGAAGTGAGGAAATTTTTCCATTACCTTCTCCATGGAGTGACAATTTTCTTTGATTGGAAATTGTCCTTTCAATCTATTTTTCCAAAGGTCTTGCTACCCCTATGTTCTTTTTTCGTGGACATTGTGATAGTGTTTTTGCTACATGGATGTACCAAAATGCACATATTTAGCAGTTGGTTGCTATCTACATAAGAACACAGAGAATAATGTTGTTATTGTTATTGAATAGCATAAACAATGTAAACAAAACTCAGAGGTAAATCTAAGCATACAACACTATGAACTAAAACAGAAAATGCACAAGATACAAATGCTCAAATGGAGCAACAACCCAATAAGACAAATGGAGAATTTTCCCTTTATTAGGTTTTGGTGGTATGAAGAATAGAATGCTAAACACTCTTGAAATGAGTCCTTTGGGCTATGGAGCTCAAATACTCAAAACAATGGAGGATCATTTCCTCAAGTTCCCTGCAAGTATCTCCTCCCTCTCTCAAAATGATGTCAATCGTTGGCATATGTTGAAGCTCTCTCTTAGACTGAGATGTTGGATGGACAACATGTGACTCATTCCAATACTTTTGTTGCTACACTTGCACGATGGTTTGCTATGGAGCAATTTGGCCAGCATAAAAATGTGTCTCCTTTTGCTCTTCCCATGGCCATTTTATATAGAAATTTTTGAACTTATCTTCCCTCTCTTGGCCCAAGATTGATGTTGACCCAAGAGTCGGGCGAAGATTCCTTTGTGGGATTCATACCTCCTCAAGGTGGCTTGATTTTAGTTGTCCTTGACCGTACTAGACAGAGAATCATCCTTTTCAAGTGTGTCAAGTGGTCCCTGATGATAAAAACCCTTTGTTGTTGGTGCGTTGTCCGCCAATTTCCTGACTGGACCTTAGGATTTTTTAAATTTTCCTTTCCTAGTGTATTTTTTCCTTGAAAATATTTAATTGTACCTTCTGCTTGAAATTTTTATAATGTCTTGTGCCTGTACAATTTTCTGGTGTTAACAGTTTCCCCCTGATGTATGAGGTCTAGGAAGAACTGTATAGCTTAAATACATTATGTTTTCTTTTCTATGTGATCATTCTGAGAGAGAGAGGGAGAGTAACTTGTCCTGGAAATAAGTAGGGAGACCCCTTGTCTGAAGTAAAAGAGACACCATGCTCTGTGGGACACCTTCATGAGACAAAAAAGAGAAATATTTCTACGAGGCAGGCATGTCCCATGCTCATGATAATGACTAGTTAACAAAATCTGACAGATATTGGTTTTGTCGAGTTACATTGTGGTAAGTGACCTACTAATGGTTGATGACGATGGTTTTTGATGCCCTCAAGGGAATTTTTTCTTTGCATAGAAAAGTTGAATATGGCACCCCCATGCATTGTTTAGGTAAGGCATATCTGAAGGAAATTATTAGTGCTAGAATGGGTCTTCGACCGTTGGGGAACTTCCCGTGTGAGCATTGTTGAAAGAGATTCTCACTGATTATGGGTCTTCAACTGATTCTAACAAAGTGCAATGGTTATTAAGTACGGTACCATCTTGAAATGAAAACTTTGTTGATTTTGAATTTCAAGAGGACCGGTGACATCATTTAGCGATGTTAATTCATATTTTTCCACCCGAGGATGCCCCTTTTAATCGTGGGGACTCATATAAGGTACTACCTCCTTCCTGGATAATAGTTTGTTGGATTCGACAGGAAGGAAGCATCAATTGATCCAAACATAAGTATTGGTGCAAGGGACCAATGTTTCTAATGAAAACAGGGCTTGATGTGAATGGTTAACAAGACATGATGGTGAGAAATGGTTGAAACTAGTGATGATGGTTAAATGGTTCGAGGTCAGAATTTTAAATGTGAGTGGCGGTAGTCATAACAAATTTTTGGGGGGATCCCTGGGGTCGGTAGGACATCTAGCGTAGGTGTATATTTTCTATGATGAACATGGTTGGGTGTGGTAAAGAGTGCGAGACTCCAACCAAGGGTGTTTAGGGACTACTGCCAGGTAAGAAATGTAAATGGGTGGGGGAGAGTTTTCTCCTAAAAGAATCTTTGTACAATTTCCAAAAGAATATGAAAGTGGTTTGGATGTACAAGCACAGAGACGGGTGCCCCATTAACATGAATTATCTTACACAGTCATGTGAGGAGGTTGTTTTTCTAAGGGTAGGGGCCCCATTGGTTGGTCTCGGTGTGAGGGTGATGAGGCAAATTAAATGCCACAGATGGGTTATGCTTAAGAGGGTGTGATAGGCCAAATGTGAAATGTGGTGATGCATTTTGGGTGATCCTCTTGTAGAGAATGGTGCGGCGGGAATAGGTTTTTGACATGCGATGAGTAAAACTGACTACGTTTGATCATGGATGTATGAACATGAAATGGTTCTCAGGCCATATTTTGTGGCCATGGCTCCAGATATTGATGTATGGTCTACATGAGTGATGGATGCCATGAAAGGTGTGTCTCTACCGACCAGAAAGGGTGTTTATCATGTGCAAGGTGGGGTGATGATAAACATGTTCGGGTGAATGAAAACTATGGTTTTGTCCTTCTGAGGAAATGATGTCAGTATATGCAAAATCCTATCATGATGAGGATAGAATGATACATGCTCTTGTACTTTTTTTTTCTAGGACATATAGTGATTTGCCGTGTCTGCAACATCTGCAACAAATACCCAAAGTAAAATCATATTTTTCATACAAATATTTTCAAATGAATTTAATTTAAAGATATAAAAGAAGGCATACATGAACTTTATTTTGGAGGGGGTATGCGTTGGGCCCGAAAATGAATTTATCTAAAACTTGGATTTATGAGGTCTAGTTTGGACATGATGAAGTGTTGATCACTATGTTTCTTGTGGTTTCATGATTCGATACTCTGAGCTCAAGTTATGGGCTTTTTAAAATGGTAAAAAGGGTAATATATAGGCTAATGTGGCCCATTTTAAATTCATTTTTTCTTTCTGAGTGTCTGAGGTCATAGCCATTTTCCATATCTTTTATTGCTATTACGATCAGCCAGAGCACTCGAGATTCACGCGGATAGTGTCAGGTAGGAGCTAAAACCTCTTGTACTCATTTTTATCATTTTCATGTATGGGTGGGCCATACAAGTGTGATATTGTACAGATTTTATGTCATTTTTTGGGCAGGACCACGAGGGAAATACAATATAGCGTGCACGGTCTCCGCGTAAAGGGTTTCCATTTGCACGGAGACCTCGTGATTATCAAATTTTTAGCACGTTGTGAATGTGCCTGGCACATGCACGGAGTCAGCACGTAGAGAGGGTTGTAAGGCATGGGGATGTCATTTTTTAGTGAATTTCATGGTATTTTTGCAAAAACTGATATTTTTTGGTGTTTCCTTGGTAGCAAGATGTTTTGGAGAGAGTGGGAATGACTTGATCTGCGCACGACAATAGCCCAAAACCCACATGCTTGAGAGACATTGGCTTGATATGGATTACTCAAGCTCTTGGAGAGAAACATATTGAGATCTCAGGATGCATTTTTACGCTACTTGGTCTGATGCTGGGATAGGCGGCAGCGTGTTATGGTCTTGCACCAGAGAGATGTGAGGATCCAGCCTGAGACAGATATCTACTTTGTGACATACCTATTTCCTCAGGGGGAGGCTCTCCCATTTCCACTCCCTCTTGGGGGAGTGAAAATTCATTATTGGGTTGAAGAGGTAGGGCACAGTGAGCCTAACCCCATTACACGAGGTTGCATTCGAGTGAGCTCCATCACTAATTTGGTTGAGAGAGCCACTCTAGCTATGTTATTTTGCTTATCTAGGTCGACATTGACCCATCAATTATCAGGACCGCATATTGCGGTGTTGCATTGACTACAGGTTATTCATTTCATTGATTGGGCCTGTTATGTTTATCAAGGCATGGTCACGCAGTTGGCCAAAGCACAGAGACGTTCAGTGAATACTTTTTCATATGCGAGCATTTTTTGCAGCATCATGTACGAGCAAGTCATGATGTTACAACCCTTTGTGGTGGTACCTTTGGGCCCCTTCTACGGATCCTCGGATGCACTAATGGGAACCTATGATGCCTCGCGGTGGTGGGGGTGAGGTGGGAATTTATTGGGACACGATGTTCGAGGCATGGTTCAAGTCGAACCCATAGTTATTCCTCGAGTTTTCATATGCAGGGATGCATTTCCAGGGGAATCCAGACATGGGTCTCCTTCCTAGTTATGCATGGTGTTAGGTCCCTATATTACTAGTGTAGTCCCTTATTATTATTAGTGCATCCCCCTTATTTTTATTTTTGTACCCCTCTAACCCCCATATTGTTATTATTGTGCCCTTAAATTATTATTGTTAGGTCGGCTAGGATTATATTGTGACCCCATGGACTCCTATATATAGAAAGGGGGTTTTTCCATTTGTATCATCCAAGAATTCTTCATTTAGGTAATGTAAAGGAGGTTTCCCCCTCGAATTGTCTTATTTCTAAGGCGTCGATCTCTCTTTCCTTCTATTTTTGGAGCTGGTTTAATAACATTTGGTATCAGAGCTTTGGATTCTAGGGTTTTGCTACTTCAAATAGGTTATCCTGGAATTTTAGCTATAACTTTTTTTCTACGAGGGTTCAAACAATAATAATAATAATAACTCATTTCAAAGAAATCATAAGGAACTTCATGTAAAAATTCCAAATCTTTGTTCGCAATATTTTCAGATATATGGTCTATGGAAGTTATGGTTTTTGCATGCTCTCGAATTTCAGCTGAAAGAGGTGACCTTGGGAAAATCGTCATAACTCTCTCTCTAAGCATCGGATTGGAATTCACTAAAAAGTGGCCAAAATCACACGGACTATAGTTTCATATATATCAATTTTAGAGCTGAAGGAGAAAACAATGACACATGGCATGTCGTACAAGTTCTCTCTACTGAACCAGTCTATAATTATGTCATTGTGGGAGATTGGGAATAAATTTGTCTTGAAGAATCCAAATTAGGTCAGATCCATGGCATTTGAAAGAAGATTCATAGGATACTACAAGACCTAATTTCAGATATTGAAGATCTGAAATCACAGAGATAATTCAGTTTCAATTTCGAGCTCCTCAAAAGCAAGAAAAAAGTGTGTATTTTTTTTCAAATTTCATAAGTCTTGCTTAAAAAATCAGTTTGAAGTGATTCCAAGGGCATATTGAAGCACAGATATCAGTATTGGGTTCTTAAATACCCCCTAAAAGGAATTCAACACCCATTAAGCCCTCAGAATACTCTACTATGACTCATGAAGAGGAAGAAGTACAACATGATATATTAAAATTACAAGAGCAAGTGCACCATGTTTCGTTCTCGCAAAGAGCAACAAAAAATGAAATGGAAGTTTTGAAGAAAGGTGTGGAAGCTAATATCGATGTTTTGAAGAAGGGCGTGGAAGCTAATATGAATGGTTTGAAGAAAGGCGTGGAAACTAAGATGGATGGTTTGAAGAATGGCATGTAAGACATGGAAGAAAAAATGGAAGACATGAAGAATGATATAAAAGAAGACATGGAAGGTTTGAAGGAAGGTTTTACAAAGTTGATACAAGAAATGATTCCTAATGGCGAAAATATAGTAGAGGAAACTCATGATGAGAACAAATAAATGTTAATTGTGATTTCATAAACTCTAATGCTGGATTGAAGACCCACCATATTCCAACGATCAATATGAGGAAGTTTGATGGAAAGGATCCTGTAACATCGATACTACAGATGGAGCAATATTTTGATCTCAATAATGTGAAAAACACACAAAAGGTATGTCTTGCAACTTTATATTTAGAAAAAAAATACATCTGTAAGGTATTGATGGCTTTTCTCCTGTAAAAAAATTGTCACGTGGTCAATTTTTACGGAGGAAATGATAGCACATTATGAGGATACAAAGAGAAACATCTTCGTTAGACAATTGATAAATCTCAAACAAAAGGGTTCAGTGGTAGAGCACATTGAGTACTTCCAAAAATTGAATATAAGGATAGCCGATATTCCAAAGGAACACATAATTGATGTCTTCATAGGGACTTTAAAGGATAACATCCAACATGAGGTTCCCCTTTAGGAACCTGATTCATTGGGGAAGGCATTCAGGGTGGCAAGAAAAATTGAATGTAAAATTATGGTGACAAGGAAGCCTACCACTCACATCTATAAAGATGGAAGTGTTGCTACTCCTAGACTTCCACAACCTACAAGGTTGACACCACAACAATTGGAAGAAAAAAGAGAAAAAGGGCTTTGCTACAGTTGTGATAGCAAATACACTAAAGGTCATAACTGTGTTGAGAAGAAATTGTTTTACATAGGTTGTGAAGAGGAGGAATAAAATGAACAAGGAACTTCAAAATAAGAGGATATGCACCAGAAACCAACCCTAGAGAAAGAATAAATGAGTCCGACCATATCCTGTAATGCATTGGCAGGAATTACCACTCCTCAAACTCTCAAGATAGAAGGACATATCAAGAATAAAAATGTAATATTGTTGATTGACTCTGGTAGTACCCATAATTTTATTCATTGTAAGGTAGGCAAGGAATTGAATTGCTTCCTATACCCAGCACCAGAATGCCAAGTGATGGTTGCAAATGGAGGAACTACAAATTTCTCTGGAAAAGTCCATAATATCAAGCTAACCATGGGGGAATATGTATTAAATAGTCCAATGATTTCCATTCCAATGGGAGGCGATGATGTTGTACTAGGAGTACAATGGTTACAATCTTTGGGGATGGTAGCTTTTAATTTTCAAGAAATCTTCTTGAAAAAAAATTTGGAAGGAAAGGAAGTTTAATTATGGGGTATCGTAGGGAATCTGAGAAAGATAATAAGCTCTAATTTCATGACAAAAATTCTGAAGAAAGAACAACGAGGCATAATTGCACAATTATGCTCATTAGAAGTTTCAACATCAAAATCGTATATTTCTCCAAATCTCCAAAAATTATTGGATAACCATTCCAAGGTGTTTGAAACTCCCAAAGGACTCCCACCTATTTTTGATCATGATCATGTTATTCATTTGATTCTAGGAAGTGTTCCTCCAAACATCGAGCCTTACAGATATCCTTATGTCCAAAAGAGCGAAATTGAGCGCATGTTTGCAGAAATGTTAGAGGTTGGTATAATTCAACCGAGTCAAAGTTCTTTCTCTGCTCCAGTAGTATTGGTGCACAAGAAGGATGGATCATGGCGCATGTGTTAGGATTATAGGGAGCTCAATAAGCTCAATATTAAAGATAAATTTCCCATTTCTATGGTTGGTGAATTATTGGATGAATTACATGGAGAAATTTATTTTACCAAGTTGGATCTTCATTCAGGATATCATAAAATTAGAATGAAGACTGAAGATATTTTTAAAACAACATTTCGAACTCATGAGGGTCATTATGATTTTTTTTTTCTGCCTTTTAGCCTTACCAATGCACCTTCTACATTTCAAGGGTTGATGAATTCCATTTTCAAACCCTTCCTTTGAAAATTTGTGTTAGTATTTTTTGATGATATACTAATATACAGCAGGTCTTGGAAGGATCATATTCAACATGTTGACAGGGTGCTCAAACTATTGGAGGAGAAACAATTATATGCAAAAACCTCCAAATTTTTCTTTGGAGTACAAGAGGTGGAATATCTGGGTCATATTGTATCTCACGAGGGTATTAAGGTAGACCCTAAAAAAACTAAAGCTATTAAGGAATGGAAAGTCCCTACAACCATAAAGCAGTTGCAAGGATTTCTCGGGTTAACAGGGTATTATCGCAATTTTGTTAAGAATTATGGGAGAATAGCATCATCTCTAACAACATTATTAAAGAAAGATGAATTTTCATGGACTCCTGAAGCAACTAATGCCTTTGAACATCTTAAAGAGGCAATGTGTCTAGCATTGGTCATAGCTACTCCAGACTTCACAAAAACCTTTATTGTGAAATGTGATGCCTCGGGAAATGGAATTGGTGTTGTTTTAATGCAAGAAGGAAGACCCAATTCTTTTGAAAGTCGTCCAATCAAAGGAAAGTATTTACAGAAAGCTATTTATGAGAAGGAAATGTTGGAAATACTACATGCACTAAAGAAATGGCGACCTTACCTAATGGGAAGACACTTCAAGGTAAAAAATTATCATGATAGTCTTAAATACTTTTTGGAACAAAGACTATCTTCAGAAGAGCACCAAAAATGGGTCACAAATATGTTGGGTTATGACTTTGAAATGATCTACAAAAAAGGGAAGCTAAATGTTGTTGTAGATGCACTCTCAAGAAAGGATGAAGGGGTGGAAGCATTCATTGTTCCATTTATATTATCCAACTAGATTGGATAACCTAAGCAAGGGATGAATGGAAGAAGGACGAAGAAGTGTGGACACTCATTCAAAAGTTGCAGAAATATCCTAGTACATCTGATACATTTAGTTGGAAAAATGATTCCTTATGGTACAAAGGTCGCTTATATCTTTGTAATAATTCCCAACTAAAACAAAATATTATTTTTGAATGGCACACTTCTCCCTTAGGAGGACACTCAGGATTTTTAAAAACTTACCATAGGGTGAAGAAAGAATTTTTTTTGGATGGCCTTAAATTCGATATTCAAAAGTTTGTGGCAAAATGTTTGGATTTCCAGCAAACTAAAGTTGATACAATTAAGACCTCAGGTATTCTACAACCTTTATCCATTCCAAGTCAACGTTGGGAGGATATTTCAATGGATTTTATCACAGGTTTACCTAAGTCCAAAAGAAAGAGTGTCATCATGGTGGTAGTTGATAGACTTACCAAGTATGCACACTTTTGTGCATAATCTCATCCATTTAAAGCAAGTACAGTTTCTATTGCATTTATGGAAACAATTCAAAAGCTACATGGAAACCCAAAGATTATTGTAAGAGACATAGATCCCATTTTTACTGGAAATTTTTGGACGGAATTATTTTCTTGTTTGGGTACTCAACTAGCTCATAGCTCATCTCATCATCCTCCATCCGATGGGTAAACTTAGATAGTGAACAAATGTTTGGAAGGATATCTTCATTGTTTTGTATCTAATAAACAAACACAATGGGTCAAATGGTTACCTCTGGCCAAATGGTGGTATAACACTTCCTTCCATACTGCTGCAAAAATGACCCCATTTATGGCACTTTATGGATATCAACCACCGTCCATCATATCATATTTAAGAGAAAATTATAAGGTTCAAGTAGTGGAATATCACATCAAGCATCAACAAAAAGTTCTCCAACTCTTAAAGTATAACCTAAATTTGGCACAAAATCAAATGAAACAACAAGCAGATCAACATCGCAGCGAGAGAAGTTTTGATGTAGGATACTGGGTATTTTTATGGCTACAACCATACAAACAAATTCCCCTCAAGCAAGCTAAGAAGGATAATAAATTATCTCCAAAGTATTATGGTCCTTACAAGGTGTTACAAAATATTAGTACTATGGCATACAAATTAGAGCTTCCTGCTTCTTCTCGAGTGCATCCAATTTTCCATGTTTCATGCTTAAAGAAGGTTATAGGTGACAAACTTCCAGTTCAAACAATATTGCCAGAACTTGATGAGGAAGGAAAAAATCATATTGGAACCTGAAGCAGTCATGGAAACAAGAAATCGGCAGCTACGAAATCGATCAATTTCATATTATCTCATCAAGTGGAAGAACTTACCCACTAAAGATTCAGCATGGGAGGATGATAATTTTATACAAAAATATCCAGAGCTACTCAAGCATTGAGGACAACACTTTTTTGAAAGAGAGCATGTTAGTTCCCTATATTAGTAGTGTAGTCCCTTATTTGTGTTAGTGTAGCCCCTTATTGTTATTGTTGTACCCATGTAACCCCCATATTGTTCTTATTGTGCCCTTACATTATTATTGTTAGGTTAGCTAGGATTATATTGTGACCCCATGGACTCCTATATATAAAAGGAGGTTTTTTCATTTGTATCATCCAAGAATTGTTCATTTATGTAATATAAAGGAGGTTTCCCCCTCGAAGTGGCTTATTTATAAGGTGTTTATCTCTCTTTTCTTCTATTTTTGGAGCTGGTTTCATAACACATGGGGACCGGCAGGTATGACCTTTTATGTTTTCTTCATTTGAGAGTTATATTTTTGCATATATATATATATATATATATATATATATATATATATATATATATATATTTGTCTTTTATGGTGACACTTATACTATTTTTGGTTTCCTTTGCAGATGTGGGGCTGACACAGCGTCCCACTACCCACTTGGTAGGCCATGAGCCTAGAAGGAGGGATCCACCTAGAATGGGTCAAGCCCAACTTGAGGGTCAGGTCGATGCTGGAGGTCCCTCAGGGGAGGGTAGCAGCATTGTAGATGCTGGTGGGGATGTTGCCCTCTTAGCACTTCCAGAGGTAGCAGAGGCATGGGTGGCCATGGTTGAGGATCTATTGGGGGTTGTCAATATTCGCATATTAGCGACAGAGGCCCAAGCGATAGATGTCGAGGATCAGTTAGCGGCTGCTGAGGCTCGGGCAACAGATGTTGCAGCACGGGCTAAGCCGATAGATGCTCGTGCTCTAGATTTGAAGGATTCATGGAGCCATCTAAAGAGACATAATCAGGGTTTTCCAACCAGGGGTTTTGATAACCTGGCCGATATATCATTGGAGACAGTGATGGCCCGAGAGAGGGTGCATCACTCGGCTTTGCATTGAGCAGCACTTGTTGTCACAATTGTTGCTCCGATATTGGCACCGAGTGCTCACGTGAGTCCGGAGGACCCACCAGGCGGCAGGGCTCAGCCCTAGAGACATTGTATGATGAGGGAAAGCACCCATTACGAGGATGCTTCCCCGTGTTGGTGATATGTATTTTTTGACATACTTGATAGTCAGCAGACTTGTTTTTTGTATATTGGGACACATCTTTTTTTATGTGTATATGAGAGATGTATTTTGGCCACTCTTATGATGTGTCTATGGTTCTTTTTATATGTTTTTATATTTTTATGATGGATGTTTTTCACTTATGATGCATTTTATGATTATGATGGGATTTTTTTTTATGGCTGATGGTTTATACGAGATGCATTCCAGTCTAGGATACGATTAGCTATGCGATCGGATACCTGATTTTGATCTCTTGGTATATGTGTTAATGTAATGTGACCAAAAAGGTGGACCAACCATTGTGCATTCAGGTAGTTCCTAAACACGCGCAATATCGTACTTGAAAGGTTTGGTTTAACTGTGATACCACTAACTAGGAATCAAGAAAGAAATGTAAATGGTTGATGCTTTGGCTGGAGGCATCACTCAATAGCCTGATTATTGCATCATATTCTACTTGATTGTTACTGGCTGACCCAATAGATACTTCTCTGGTGAGAAATGGTGATCGATCACGAGATCATATGGCCCAGGCAGTTGCGGCTAAACTTTGTGACCATCGAGAGGCTCCATCAACGAATCCAAAATCATAGATGGGTGGATGATCCATCTGTGACACAAGCGCGCTATTTTTAGAACAAGTCCTTAATGATTGTGATCATCATAAGGAAATTATGTTACATTCATTTTAACTCTAGGGTATTGAGGCTTTCCGCCTTATGGGTGAAATTTCTTGAATTAGAACCCATTGACGGGATTGGTTAGGCATGTGCCGTCGGGATCTGACAAAATGTATGCTCCTTTGAGGAGAAAATGTTTGATGATGTAAGGACTCTTCCATAATTTTTTCAACTTCTCGGGTCATCAGGCTTATTTTGAAACATCATAGCAGAGGGCTAGCTCCCCCTCGGAAAATGACTGAGGGGTGATGTTGCGGTCGAATGATGCTTTCACTCTTTTTTTGTGAGCCTCGTTGTGTTGGAGAGAATCTTGTCGGCTTTCGTTGACGAGTTATAATTGTACCAACCATTGCTCTAAAGGCTGAGTATTAGTGAGAAGCTCGATGTTTGCATGTAATTTGGGTATTTCTCACTCAATTGGAAGCACGGCCTCTACTCCGTATACCAACTGGAAGGGTGTAAACCCTATTGAGGAATTGACCACTGTGTGGTAACCCCGTAAGGATGAAAACACCATATAGTGCTAGTTGGTTCTATGGTTGTTTACAATGTGATGCAATATCATTTTGAGTACTTTGTTTGCAGCTTCTACCTGGCCATTAGACCGAGGGTAGTGTTGTAGCAGGGTCCCTTAGGACTGCATTTTTGGGTAATTAACAAGTATTTTTTGTATTTTTGAGTCATGCACGTTAAGAAATTCACATTTCAAGGGGATTTGGGGCGAGTCAAAGCCCCTTCATGAGTTGTAATGGGCTAAAGGGTAAAAGTAGAAGTCACAAACCACAATTTGCGGACTTTAGGATGAGCGTAGGCTAATATTTAAATAGGAGTCTAGATCGAGTCGGATAAGACAATTTTTAAGTAATTTTTGATGGATTATGATATGTTTTGAACTATGAAGTGAATCTATAAGTGTTTGTGTCTGAAAGGCTCCTACTGGCTGTGTGCGTGGAGACCTTAGTCCCGCTGTGTGTAGACCCCGCTAGCTATGTGCGCGGGTGAATCTAAGGAATTGTAAAGGGTTTTAGGATTGTTGATGAATAAAGAAGTGTTATGGATAATTCTAAGTACTAATTACATGTGTCATATGTTTATGTGATCTGTTTTCTTATGAATTATGTTATCGATGATTGGATCGGTTGCGTACATGTTTTATTGCTTAATATGAATGTTAGATGCATAGGTCTTTTACTGTAAGACCCGAATAATACTTTATTAATATTGTTGAAGGATTGTGAAGCCATTATCTATGTGTGTGTCGGGTAGCTTGTGTATCTTGACCTAGATCTGTTTCTGGTTAGGGTTTTTGGTGCGAAGGACATTCCGCTATTATTATAGATCTGAGGAAACCCACATCATTTAATTCTCTCTCAAGGTGTGGAAAATTAGTTCCATCACCCCCCATACTGCTTCGAGTGAGACTTTGACCTACGCAAGTAGGTCACTGCCGAAAGGGCCAGTAGTAAGAGGGTTTTGTTGGTTGCGCATAACTCTGAACCTCGGTCAGGACCCCTCAATCCAAAAAATGGTTATGTTGCCATTACTGGGATCGTTTTGAGAGAGATAGGGTGATGTGGTGGCCACCAAAGCCTGAGTTAGAAGATTGGTTCGAGAAAAAAATTAAAGAATTTTCCATTAAGGAAAACAGAAGTAAGAAGTTGTCTACTGAATATTGGAAACAGAAGTATATTTTCACAAAGGTTCACGAGATTTTCTTTGTGACCTTTGCACAAGACTTACAGGAGTAGTTATCAATATTAGATGAGTTCCAAACCTTTTTAAAGGACGATAAGGTCACTCAGTGGACACCTGAGTTGATCCAACAGTTAGAGCAGACTGAAAACTCCCTCACCCACACTGTAGATCATTGGGTTGATAGCATTTTGGGTGGGTTTGTAATAGAGTTTACAGTAGATCAGTTTGTGTCATATTCTGAAGCTCAAAGGAGGTTCTTCAAAGGACTGAGAGGTAAATTCATATGCTATATGCCTTTGCTGATTAATATGCTATTGTGTGAAAAGGGTGTTTTGTGTAGTCACACTGAGTGAATGACCCCAGATAAGCTAGAAAGAACTACGCACAGCGGAAAGTACTTCTGGCTTAACCATAAAGGAGATATATATGTATACATACCTCTAAGAAACTCTCATGACAGCGATACAGAGAGTGGTGAGCCTACAAGTGTCGGAGGTATCCCTCCTGCTACTCCACAGTCAAAATCGCGCAGGGGTATGACATCTCCTACCCCACCTCCACCACCATCAAGAGGAGATATGGTTGCACATATGAAGCTACCCACCTTCAAGGGTGTGGGATATGAGGACATGGATAGGTTTTGGTTTGTTGCAAATGCAGTATGGACTGTGCAAAATGTTAACATTGATGTTGTCAAGAGAGCGCAACTAGCTATGGTGTTTGAAGGTCATGCACCTGATTGGTTTATGGGATATCTGACTTAGCACGCTAATCATTCTGTTGATGAGATCAAGGACACTTTGAAGCAGAAATTCATAAAACTGAATTCCTACTCATAGTGTGTAACCAAGATGAAATATATCAAACAAGAGCCAAATTAATCTGTTTGGGAGGCGGATCAGTGGCTGAAGCGCACTATCAGCGAGGGAGGATTTATCTATGATGATAAGCAGCATAAGGAATGGTTTATTATCATGCTCTTCTGATTACATCTGCGCGGGCCTATGAATCATCAGAAGATTGACTCTCAAGCCAAAGCTCTTGAAGTTTCCATGAAACTGGAAGTCGCACCCAGAGCTGACGAACAATTTGGAACCCTGCAAATCCAAAATCAATTAGAAGCGATGCATTTGGAGATCCAGAACCTGTGTAGAGACAGAAGGAAGGAAGTTGGCATAGATGTATGGTGTATACGTTGTAAGGGTTCTGAGCACACAAAATATCAGTGTACCTTGTTTCAATATTACATGCAGGCGAGAGGGCCAAACCCATTGCGCCCCAGGGATGCTGCAAGACTAAGTGGTACTCCCACGTTGTGGTTCACTGACTGTAAGGTATTTGGATGGCATGACACAAACCATTTCCCTCGATTAGGAATTTATGTTCCAGAACTGAAGCAGCAATGGTGCAGGTTTTTTTCTTCGGTTGGCCACGATGAGCACCACTAACACACATTCGAGCTAATGATGGATAGTGCCAACCTCTATAGGGTGCAAGCTGACCCATCTTCACCAACATACCCCTCTGGGCATGGAGGATCTCTCTCCAGAGGAAGGAGAGGAGGGATAGGTGGAGGTACAGGTCGTGGATGAGAACAATTAATTTGTTATAACTGTGGAGACAATGGACACTATGACAATATTGCAAGTATTGTAGAAAATTTGATCATGTTATTGAATATTGTCCTATTTTGATTTCTATAATGTGGGAAAAGCAAGAGCATACGCCTACGCAGAACATACAAATGGTTAAAATTGGGCCGCGAGATGATGACCCAAGTGTAAACATAATTACACGCAGTAGTGCTACCACCAGAGAAGATGAGGGAAAGAAATTTGATGCAGATCCTGTGATCAGGAAGGCCTCAGAAAAGAAGGAAGGACTTAACTTGCAGAAGGAAAAGGATTTTTTTGTAGAAGCCAGAAAGGATTTTGCTGCTGCAGGCGCGTCCACTTCCAAATAAATCATGGAAGCAAAGATTGATGATGAATTCAAACCTTTCCTACAAGCCTGCATTAAGTTATTGCATAACCAGAAATAAATGGACAATATTCAGGCTCTGATAGATAGTTGCATAGACAAGGAGTTGCCTCAAACTGAGAGTAAGGCCGTGAACAAGATCTATAAGAACAAGAAGAGAAAAGGTCAGGAGATGCACATGACCGTGAAAATTGGAGAGTATGAGATGGATCATGTCATCTTGGACTTAGGGTCTGATGCAAATGTTCTACCTAGGTAGACCTGGAAAATTATGGGAAAACAAAGTTGGAATGGTCCACCATTCAGATGTGTATGGCTAATTAGCAGAAGATCATTCCACTTGGAAGACTCCCACAGGTTCTGGTAGACATTGCTGGAGTAAAGGTACATGCATATTTTGAAGTAATACAAATTGTGGATGATGTAGACCCCTACCCTATGCTGCTAGGGTTGGACTGGGCCATCGATATGGGAGGCATCATCGACTTGTAGCGTAGGAGCATGATATTTGAAAATGATGGCACTCGGGTTATAGTACCTCTGGATCTAGAGGAAAGAAATAGATCTACAGAACTAGTGCGCGAAGGAGATGATGTCGACCATATCTAAAATTTGAATGCATGGGATGAGGATTGAATCAACCCTATGGCTAATGGGATGTTGAATTGGGAAAAATATAGCTCATGTTTCTCAAATTCGGATGGAGAAATGGAGAACTAGCAGAATCATCTGCATGATGTCTCTACACTGCAATACCTCAAGATCACTAAGAATTTCTGATGCATCTCCTCATAGGTAAGAGAATTGCCCCATTTTGATGGTTCTGATAGTGTTGTATTATTTCTGGAAAAGTTGGAAAAGTTTGTCCTAGAAGAGCGAAGGTTCTGGGCACTTGATCTTGTCATGCACGTAACTCCAGAGCGGTGGTGGGATACCCACAAAGGGAGCTTTAAGGATTGGGAGGAATGCAGTAGGATGATGAGGTTTCACTTTGAGCAGCCTGATAACCCACCAACTGAGCTTTTTTATGGCCAAGGTGATCCGCGCAAACACCTGGCCACATGGATGGAGGTTTGGAACGAGATGACCAGGACCGAATGGGTTCACATGTTTATCCATTCTTTGGGGCCAAGTCCTACTACATGGTATTTGGAGACGGAACTGCGTCGAGGGATTCAACATTGGATTACAATGAGTGACAATTTTATGTCAACCTTTGGACTGGTCAGAGGATCAGAGGAATTGGATGAATCCCTACAGGATATAGAAGCACTTGTCTTTGATGATTCTCGACCTCTGATAGAATGTGTTGTGCCAGCATGGGAAGTGCAGATTCAAGAAATTTTCAATTGCAGGAACCTGTCAATAGAAGATAATGAAGAATATCCAAGAAATATCAACATCCCCGAGTCTGAGGGGGAGCGCACAGTTGCAGGGCCCTTGTTAGAAATGGTGGATGTAACTAATCCTCTGAAGTTAAAGGAGGTCAACATCAGGACAAAGGAACAACCCAAGTTGGCCAAAATAGGATATTATTGGGATGATGACACAGTGGGAAAGGTTGTGGAGTTTTTGACAGAGTATCAGGACCTGTTTCCCATGAAGTTCTTTGAGCTCAAAGGAATTGTAGGAGATTTGGGTGTTATGAAGATCACTCTAAAACCAAACGCGCACCCTGTCATGCAGCGACCATACCGATTAAATCCCAAGTAAAAGCAGAAAGTGAAAGAGGAATTAGAGAATATGGTGGTTGCAAGAATCATTGAGACTGTGGAGTAGCTTGATTGCATGAGCCCAATGGTTGTTCAAGAAAAGAAGACTAAGGGAGAAATAAGGATTTGTTTGGATCTGCGCAAACTGAACAATGCATGTGTACATGACCCCTTCCCTACTCAATTTTCAGATGAGATTTTGGACAATGTCGGAGGGCAAGATGCTTACCATTTCACCGATGGATTTTTAGGGTATCATCAGATCAGGATTGTGCCAAAAGTGTGAGCGCAACGTGCGGCCTTAGTCAAAGAAGCTTTATCAAGTATTATTGCCACAGTTGACAATGGAATTGAGCTACTAGAGACAACTATGGGCCTATGTACATCCGTGCAGACGAACCCCCTTGTCAAAAATATTTCGCAGGAACTATGTGCCAAGGAGTAGCCGTTTGATGACCTTCAGGAGGCACTACCTACATCTATACCTGCTCAGCGAATGGCCCAATTGCAGACAACTCAGATACTACGCGATGAAGTTGAATATTTGAGGAGGAAGAAGTACATCGTGACTGATCATATGAAGCCATGGGCGGACGAAGAAATGACGAATTTGATGCTTCCTTGATCTGGATGCTTCCGTGAAGAATCTGAACGAGACATATCAGAGCATCAATCTTGCTGCAGAAGGGTTGACTTCTCATAAATTGGTGGATACATCATAGAGTGCAGCTGATCATAGCGTGGGTGTCCTTTCACCCTTCATTACTACCATCGAAGAATTGAATACAAAGATGAATACCCTAGTACCTCTATGACTTGGGAGGAGTCACAATATTGTGTTGGGGGACTGTTGGAGCAGGGTCCCTTAGGACCACATTTTTGGGTAATTAATAAGTATTTTTTGTAGTTTTGAGTCATGTGTGATAATAAATACACAGTTCAAGGGGCTTTGGGGTGGGTAAAATCCCCTTCATGAGTTGTAATGGGCTAAAGGGTAAAACAAGGAGTCAGAAACCACAGTTTGCAGGCCTTAGGATGAGCGTGGTCTAAGATATAAATATAAGTCTAGATCGAGTCAGAAAAGACATTTTTCAAGTAAGTTTTGATGGATTATGATATGTTCTGAACTGTGAAGAGAATCTGTAAGTGTTTATCTCTAAAAGGCTCATGTTGGTTGTGTGCGCGGAGACCTTAGTCCAGCTGTGTGAAAACCCCAATGGCTATGTGCGCGGGTGAATCTGACGAATTGTAAAGGGTTTTACGATTGTTGATGAATAAAGAATTTTTTTGGATAATTCTGAGTATTAATTGCATATGTGATATGTTTTCTTATGATTTATATTATCGGTGATTGGATCAGTTGCATACCTATTTTACTGCTTAATATGAATGTTAGATGCATAGATATATTACTGTAAGACCTTAATATCAATTTATTAATATTGTTGAAGGATTGTGAATCCAATGTCTGTGCGCACGCAGGGTAGCCTGCGTATCTTGACCTAGATTTGTTTTTTTTTAGGGTTTTTAGTGTGAAGGACATTCCACTATTATTATAGATCTTAGGACACCCACATCATTTAATTCTCTCTCGGGGTGTGGAAACTTGGTTCCAGCACCCCCCCCCATACTACTTCGGGTGACCGAAAGGGCCAGTAGTAAGAGGGTTTTTTTGGTTGCGCGTAACTTTGAACCTGGGTCAAGACCCCTCAAGCCAACAGGTAGTATGGTGACGCAAACTCATTCGTGAAACCAAGGTGATGGGATAGCTCTTGGAATATTTCATTCTCAAAATGCTTTCCATGGTCGAAGACTACCTCCTTGGGTACACCTAACCGTGTGATGACATGGTTAAAGAAAAACCGTACTACGGTTTATGCGGTGTTTTTGTATGTAGGCACAGCTTTTTCCCATTTGGTGAAATAGTCGACAGCTACTATGATGTATTTGTGGTTTCCAGATGATGTGGGGTTGCAAGTCATGAATTTGATGCCCCATTTGCAAAAGGTTCATGCTACAATTACTGGGTGTTGGGGAGATGGAGGGGCTCTTGCCTTCTGAGCGTAGCATTGGCATCGCTCGCACCTTTTGACTACTTGTATGCAATCATGGAATAGGGTGGGCTAGAAATAAAAGGCACGTAATAATTTTTGGGCAGTTTCTGTCCCAGAGAGATGGTTGCCACAAGCCCCAATATGGCAGTCATTTTGGGCCTGCTCAGCTTGGTCGTGAGTGAGGCATCAACGTAAAATGGTGTCAACACCCCTTTGATAAAGGACTTCCCCCATTATAATTTGTCGGGGGTCCTGATGGCATATATTCCTTTAGTCGTCACAAGTGAGCTGGGGTTTGAACTTTTGGGTTCGCAGAAAGAGAAGAATTTTTTCGCACCAAGGGTCCTCAAGTCATTACTAAGAGAAAATGTTCATCGAGTAGTGAGTTATTTACGGGGGATCCTTGGGTATCATTTGGGATATCAGTGATGAACTCGATTAGGGTGAGTGATTTCTTGCTCTTGGGCTAGCTAAACTGTAGGTCAAATTCCTGTAGTATAACTATCCATCGGGCATACTTATGGTTCATCATACGGCAGGTTAGCAAATATCACATGGGGTTGATAGTTGCTATGATTGTTGTGGTCCTTAGGATGATGTAATGTCGAAGGCAAACCCGGCCAGGTTCTTGCTAACATAATAAATTACGTGCTCTTTGTTTTCGGGTTCGTCTTGGACTAACACCCCATCTATGGTTGTATTTGATGCATATAGGTATAAGGTGTATTCTTTGTTGTAATTGGGTGGGATGATAAAGGGGGATGAAGAAAAGGTGTCTTTCAGTGCCTCAAATGACTTTTGAGCCTGATCATACCATTTGAATGGAATTTCCTAACAGAGAAGACACAAGAATCCCTGTGCGCAAGTGGCATAGTCGAGGACAAAGGGTCGTAAGAAGTTGGCTTTTCCCTACAGAATTTGAAGCTACATTATTGTTTTGGGTGGTGGTACCTATTTTATTGCCTGGACCTTGAGGGGGTCAACTATGATTCCTTGTTGGGATACTATGAATCCTAACATTCTTCCTGCATTAACGCAGAAGACACACTTGAGAGGGTTCAAGTGTAGGTTGTATTTTTGGCATTGTTGAAATACCAAGCACAAATCTTCCAAATGGTCAGCTCACTTCTTGGATCATACTGTGAGGTCATCCAAGTAGGCTAGGATGAGATGATCCAAGTCATGGAATATATAGTTCATAGCCCGCTGAAAGGTGGCTCCATTGTTTTTAAGACTGAATGGCATAACCTAGTATGCAAATGTGCCCCAAGGGGTAGTGAATGTAGTATTGTACCGATTCGTATATCGGATCTGAATTTGATTGTACCCTGAGAATCCATCCATGAAGGATAAGGCCTAATGATTGGAGCAAGCATCAATGACTTGGTCGATGAAAGGAGTGGGGTAGTTGCCTTTGGGAAAATATTTTTTTAGGTCTCGAAAATCGGTACAGACTCGAATTGTGCACTATTTCTTCATGATGGATACAGGGTTAGAAACCCAAGATGTGTAAGCAATTGGATAGATGAATCTAGCTTTATGAAGCTTGTATATATCTTGTTTGATCACTTCCGCTTTAGATGGGTGTAATTGACATTGTTTTTGGCGGAAAGGTGATACATCAGGCCATGTGTCAATGTGATGCTCCACGATGGTGGGGCTTAACCCTAGAATTTCTTAATATTCCCAAGCGAAGATATCACTGTACTCTTGTAATAGGTTCGTGTAGGCAGTTACTTCTTCTGTGGAGCTTGTTTCCCCCAGCGATATTTCTTCGGTTTTGTCTGGATGTTTTGAGATATTCACTCTAATGGTCGGTGAATATTTCACATATTTCCTTCCTCAAACACATCGGGCACTGGGATAAGGTTCTTAAACCAATCTACCTTCCCTGATGGTAGGAATTATTTTGATTCAATAGCATAAATATCCTGGGTTTTTTTTATGCTATGCACAAATTCTTTTTCTAGAAGAAAAAATTAGTGATGCATAGCATCCAATGAAAAATCTGGTTCCTTCATGCCCTCTAATATATCCTCATCAGAGTGAAACAAGATGTATAAGGGGGGATTTTTTTTGTGCAAGGTCGTGAGGAATTGGTTCGGGCCTAGCAATGTTAGTTGACATACATGAATATCATTCTGTGATTGATGTCATAGAACAAGATGAGGTTGACAGGGTGCATACAAGGTGGTTATTCACTGTCAAAGGTACTACTACCGTTACGGTAGTTGCAATGGTCTCGACACCAAGGAATGATGAGCAGACAACACACGAGTCATGGTTCCCACAGATGATGAGATGAATCGTATATGGTGTTTTGTATCATCACCATTAACTGGCAGAAGAATATTCACGATGTTTATTTTGATTTTAGCCAAAGGATATTCATGCTCTCTTGGAGGCATATGAGGGGTACAGGTACCTTCCTTTATTTAAATATTTTGTCAGATGCAGAGGTGATGAAATGTTCATAACATACGGAATTCGAATGTACCATGGTCATGGCTTGTGAAAATTTTGCATGGAGTAAGAGTAATCATCAAGTATATGGTATCAGATCCAGTACTACTCATCACATTAGATGATGATGGGGGATGGTTACAAGAATGTGCATTTATGTGTTTTTTTCATCTCCTAGTCTTAGATTTTCTCTGATTTGGCTCTCTTTGAATTTTTTGTTCTAACGATGCTCTAGCCGCTCTTAACCTTGAAAGGTATTGACA
This sequence comes from Pinus albicaulis, assembly GCA_034641835.2. Taxonomy (NCBI): domain Eukaryota; kingdom Viridiplantae; phylum Streptophyta; class Pinopsida; order Pinales; family Pinaceae; genus Pinus; species Pinus albicaulis. Next base: position 1,133,705,548 of record CM076578.1, on the reverse strand, counting down.
ATCAATTGTATGGTGAAATTGAAAAAAAAAATGGCAATAACAACGCATGATATTCTCTTGATTATAGAGATTAATGTAAGGTATGGGTGTGGCCATGCGAACACTGCTAGTGAGTTTGTTAAGCTCACAACATTGATTGACCATGTGGTCATTTTTATCACATAGGGCACATGAGAGGTTCGATTCGCTTCTTACCTCTATGGGGCGAGGTATCGCCTTCAGATTCTTATGTGGCTGGTGACAATGGGTGGTAGGCCTCATTATTACTAATTTCCTATGTTGTGGTAACTCAAAACCAACTACATCCGAATTATTGGTGACGAATGAGTGCATGATGTCTAGAATTATTCAAAATCATGGGACATAGGGGCAATGTTGAGAGTGGTGGTTGTCTTGTAAATTAGACAATACTGACGTTATTTTTTTTTCCAATCCCATTCGACGACTGAGGTGATTGGGTACCACTTTCAGAATGATACTAAATTTCGAAACTCACTAATTAAATGGTTACGTTAATCACACAATACGCAGGCTGGGACTAGGCATGGAGGGTGGTTGGGGTGGGAAGTTGTCCTTTTGGTGGGCCTCTCTTCAGATATGCATAGGATGGACCTAGTCGCTTCATTCTCCTACGTTGTGGAACTTTCTACGGATTATGAATTTGATCTATCCAAGTTGGCAAGATTGATTATGGCCAGGCGTAGCAAATCTAACGCTAAATAGAATCAAGTAATGTAGGGAAAATGATGAAAATGGTGGTTAAATTGAAATATCTGACAAGAATATTGATCGGTTCATAACCCTATGAAGTACATCGAATTGACCGGGTACCATCTTTGAAACAATTCTAGAGCTGCACATTGCGCGATCAATTGATCACGTTCGTCACATAATGCACAAAGTTGGACTTGAGGAGGAGGATGGTTATTGGGTATAGGTGGTTGTTCTGGTGACCATCTCTCTTCTGATATATATGATATGGTCCTCGTTGCTTCAGTCCTTTGAGTTGTAGTGTTGTCTCTGTATTTTGTGTTTGAGTTTGCTACATCGGGATTTTCACCGATGAAACATCGCATGAAATCAAACATTGATCAGAGGCGATAGATGTGGGGAAAATGGTGCATGTGATGGTTGCTTCGAAAAATTTAACATGTGTGTATTTTTTTCCAAGATAAGTTTCTTTGGGAAATGTGTGGTATTGGGTACCAACTGTTAGCACTGCACTTTTTCAAACAAAATTCAAGGTCTGGTCATCATTGTAAGTTGTGTCTTTGATCCTCTCTTGTCTCCTAACCTATGGTTGAAGGCCCTGGAAGGTTAAAATTTATTATTTTTTATCATTTTTTAACCAAAACTCAAAATAATTTTGAGTCCAATATTTTGTTTGTGTCATAGATTTATTAGGGTAAATTCTCTTTTAATAAGTCTTTTAACTGCTTTGAGTAGTTAAGGTCATGGGTTTAGCTTGAGAAGTCTTATTCATTCACCATGATATTTCTATCCAAGGTTAAAGAACAAAATGTTAGAGTCATCATTTTTTTTAGGAATAACGCGGGAATAGGTACTTTTCCTAGCAAGGCATCTATTTTCTTTAGAAAATCTGGTTTTACAAGCAAACCCAGTAAGTAGCTATTTCCTGCAAAATTCGTACAAGGAGATAAAAGAAGCATTACTCAGGTGAAACAAACACTACTCTTTGAGTAGTAAAGGTCTGCTAAAACAAGAGGTGTTACTCACTCGAAATTTGGTTATTTCTCATTGGAGGATATATCAAAAAGGTTAGTTATTTATTTGCTAAGGCTACGCAAATATATTGCTACTCATTAAAGGGTAAATGTATTAAAGTGTAGTATGAGTAGCAATTATTAAAAAATGTGATGGAGTTTGGTGAAATGAGTTGGCAGCAGTTTTAAAACATTTTTGTTTTTGTGTCATTCCCTCTCACCAAGTTTTAGGGCATGTAAAGCTCTGCCTCTGTTCACTCTTGTGACAGCTACAGCGAAACATTTTTATCCTCCAGCAAAACGATCTGTTACCAAGTGCCAGTAGTTACGGATTTGTGGAGGGTAGTTGTTCCTCATTTTACAGTTGTGCATTGGTGGTTAGGTTAACTATTAACAAGATGGGAAAAGTACGTAACATAAACTGTTCAGAGCTGACTAACACCCTTTTTGTTGATCGTCATGCTAAGCCTCAGTTCAAAGCAGCAGGGTGGTATCAGTTTTTAAGGAATTTTTCAGGTGAAAATGCGGCAGTGGCTCAAGCATTTGCTGAGACATTCGATGGAGAAAAGGTCACGATTGGGTCTCAGACCTTTAAGATCATGAAAATATCATTGCAAGGGCAACCAAAACATTAGCTATAGGTGAGTCCTGGTAGAAGAACAAAAAAACTCTGCTTAAAGCTTATTCATATCTATATTTAAAGCCTGAACATGAGAATATTGGTTGGACATGTACTATTCATATTTCATATTTTAGACCTGAGTGGCAGCATTTCATTACCATTGTACAGTGTTACATAACCTGTGAGGGTAGGTTTTCAACTGTGCATAAATACCATATGAGGTTTCTAGCTCACATCTCTGGCTCTAAACCTATGAATCTACCACTTTTCCTTCATAGATCGAAGAATACAGAAAAGCACAGGTTATTCTCTTCATAATATCTATCACAGAGGTTTGAATAAAATACTGGTGGTTTATCATTTGAGAAAGAAAAGAACCACATGGGAAAAAAATTTAGCAAATGAGGGATTTAGCAGTGTTAACTCAAGGAGAAGGGTAGGAAGGCCTAGAAGGTTAAAAACCCAAGAGCAGCAGTCAAGCCCTACACCTACACTCTCTCCTTCACAAGTTGGTCAATCATCACTCCTATACCAACAGTGCAACTGCCAAGCAGGTCTACACTAGAAGTTCATTCAAGGAGCCACAGACCTTGAGGTATTTCATGAAGGAGTATACAAACAAACTCAAACAAAAAGCTACCCTTCCTAACAAAAACACTATGTCTAAGAACAAGGAAGAGGTAGCTTCCTCTTCAACAAGTAAACACAAGAGAAAACTTCTTATGACAAAGGGATTTTCAGTGGAATTCATTCCTGAAGCCTTGACATCTAGCCATGTTCTAGAGGCTAGAGAGGAGAATCAAGAAAACAATGCCACTTCAGCACCAAAGGAGCCTACACTTGCACAAGTCTTTTCCTCACTCAAAAAGGGGAAAAGAAAAGTTTCAAAGACTATTACAGTAGAAGAACCTACCATAGCTCAACTTTACTCATCTATTATTTCTTCATCCAAATGAATAAGGAAGCTATAATCCATTGATATTCATCTTTTGAGTAGGATGGTAGTGACACAGAGCATAGTGAAACAGAGTTCAATGAGTCAGAGTTTGGAGAATGACATTCAAGCAGAGTCATACATGGGAGAAAGAGGCCTTTATACATTCCAAACCCATACATTCAAAGGCCTCACACCAGACCAAAGAACAAACTCATATTATCAAGCAAACTCATAGCCAACCCTGCTCTCAAGGATAAAATAATAAACATAGATAAAAGCCCAAAGAATAAACCAAGGAAGAAAAAGATTCAGCAGAAAAAGAAAGCACAGAAGAGAAGGTCAAACAAAATGGTAACCAAGGCTGAAGCTATCAAGATTTTTTCTTCTATATTAGATCTTTTATGATTCAATATATAGAACCTTGAAAATCTAAAGAAAAATTTCATTTTTTGGCTTATACACGGTATTTTTGGATGTATCTACCCTTTTCGGAAAAAGTAGCTATTATTTTCGGATTTTGTATAAGGAGGAGAAAAGGTTGCTTTTTGGTTTTGTTCTCAAAATAATGACACTAAAATATGATTAAGTGAATGCAGCCTCAATGGTGATGATCTATTTCCAAGTGTCATCTAATCAAGGTTTCTTGCAGTTGGTTACTCCTTTTAGTTAGCTACTCCTACACTTTTGTAGATAAGGGTCCAGATGTTCTTTTCAATTGGCAGATTTCACTTTTTGTCGAGGCAGTTTTCTAGAGAACGAGGAGCACCCAGCCATCTCAACTCATCCATTTCGAGCTCCATACTATCATGTTTTATCTTCTTTTGTATTTCAGCCTACTTTTATGTTAAGTCTAAGATAAGCTCTACTGTATGTAGAGGATTGTAATAAAGTCTCTAAAACATAATTGCATTTTTTTCTAGGCTTTAACAGAACTCCTTTTTTGTATATATACTATGTCAAGCAAGGAATAAAAGCAGGGTTTGTTGTTTTTTCATCTTATGATATATTGTGTCATATATTTTTGAGTATATAGTATATCCAGATGCACTCTTGAGGACTCACAAATGGTGTGATGTATGTATTGTTTCTCTTTCTACTTTTACATATCTTATCTATCTTTCCATATTTATTATAAAATTTCTATCTCATGCTTTTATCAGTATTGCGAACCTCTCAGACATATTGATCTATTTTTGTAAGTCTTGTTTCAAGCTCTCCTGATTCAATATGAATTGAAGATTGTTCATAACAATTCCTTGAGGTTGAATTAAATCACGTTTCATGTTCTTATAATTCTTTTGATCTAGCATGCATGATTAATCTATTTTCTCAGTCTTGATTTATCAAGCATTCTTGATTCATGAGGTCATGTTAGTTGGAAGCATTCCTTGTAATGGGATTCTTAAATGTAAAGTGAGATTCTTGTAAGTCTCTTAAAAGCATTCTTTCACTATACATTTCAGATCTAGAATTTGTGTCACCCTTTCCTCTTAGCAGTGGGCTTATGTTTTACATATTCATTGTTTATCTTCCATTATTCTAACCATCAAGCTACAAACTCAACCTTGCTACCACATCATGCACCAGTGCCCTCATATGTGTGAGATATTCTTATCTGATCAAAACACCTTTCAGTGTGTGTGATTTTCAACCACTTTCCAAAAAATCTAACCCAACTGTAAGAAAATCCCTTGAGCTTAAGATGGGTCTAGTCGGGCGCTTGTCATAATCCAAGTGTTGATTCCAATGCTAACATCTTTTGGTGCATCTGCTGGGAGATGAAGGCCTTGAAATGAAGTATTCTCCAGAGTCTTTTGTTTTATTGTTGATGATCTATTCTTGATGGTGAATAAGAATTGGTGACTTGAAGAAGAGTGTGATATTTCACCTGGTGACTCCATGACAAAGAATCCAGTGGCATCTCCATAGTTTCGAAATGTCAAAAGAATTTGCTGCTATCTTAGCTCAAAGGTTTGCTCCTTTAAATTTTTCGACAATTCATGGTTTTCCTAATATGGTGCCTTCTACAAATGAATGGAAACATCGTCTTTTAATATTTCGAGGAGATGAAGATGAATTTCCCGCTAAGTACCTGATTGCATTTCATTAGCTTATGCACTTGGTGGATGTGTTTCATGAAGATGTCCTCATGAAAATATTTATTTTTTCCCTTGATGGAGATGCGCGCAAATGGTTCTGGTCCTTACCTGCTGGTACTATTTCTTCTTTAAGGGAATTTCATGAAATGTTTCATCATTATTGTAAAGGACTATATTCATCTAAGTGGTTGCTTGATAACTACTGTGAAGAATTTGAGTGTTATATTCAGAATGATAAAGTAGATTCTTCTAGCAGTGTTATGGAAAACGTTTATGAAGATTTTGAAAAATGTATGGATCCGGATCAGATTCATACCAATCCAATTCTTCCTAGTACTCAGGATGAAGAATCTGATGACCATGATGTTCTTCCTTTGGAACCTGATATATTGCTTCCATTTAATTATGTTTGTTTAAATGCCTCTAACGAGTTTGTTGTCCAAGGAAGTAATCAACAACTTAAAGAAGGTTTTGTTGCCCTTAAATGTAATGAAACATATGCAGTTTATGACTTGTTGCAAGGAGGACAAGAGCAGCCCAGCTCTATTGACATAGGAGGTTTTAAACAACAGCAGCTTGGTCTTTTAGATCAGCTAGACATTCCTCATATGTTTCATGATCCAGTTGCTGATTGGATGGATTCATTTTCAGCAGGGGTCTTCTCATACATACAAGATGGTTTTTGACATTTCCTCCTCAATTTGCATGGAATCTCTAGAGGGGTCCCATTGATTGTATTTTTTTAGGGATTTTAATGCATCCCTATATCAAGGCATCCCTTGAATATTTCTTTCAAGAAGAGAACAGTGAAAGAGAAGAGTTTGTTCTAAATCATCTTGCAAAATAATATTGTATTCATGATAATTTCCAGCAAACAATGTCTTTTTGACTAAAGATAATATCAATCAACAATCAATTAATGAAGATAACATTCATTCCCTTGAAATATATGAAGATATTCAGTATTTTTCAGGAGACCAAGACATTGATGGGCAGTTTCATTCAGATTCTTCTTCAAACATTTCATTTCTTGAATTTTTGTTTCAAGAGGAAACTTGTTCATCTATATGTTCAAAAAAATTTGAAGACCAAGAGCACACTCTTGCTTAAATTCATCACGAAGAGCAGCCAGTTTCAATAGAAGGATGTTTTTTGATTCCTCCAAATCAGCAAGAACTAATTTTTCATGATTTTCAGGATCTTGTGGCAAATTTTTTATAGCCAGTGATGAAGGTAAATATTGCAGCATTCATTGATGAAGGTGATCAGTTTCAGCACATAGACAAACAAACAGTTTGGAAGGAGGTTTGTTTTCCTATTTTAAGTCATTCAGAAAAGCTTATGTTGCATGTTCTTCATGATCTTTTGGTTTTTTGCAACCATATGGGAAGATAAATCTTCTTGTATTTATGAATCATTTGCACATGTTCAATGGACACTTTGAGTTTCCTATCTTTTGTTTCTTCTGCCTGCTCAAGGGAAGTGTGAGCAAGATTCAAGTAAGTAGCCATTTGCTGGATTGGTTACATTAGAGGGATCATATCACATGATTGTATATATATCTTCAGTAGGTGGGTGGTTATCATCGGGATTTTAAGCCCAGAGCGAAGGCCCTAAGACCTTGATGGTCTGATTCCATAAATAAGTTTAGTCAGTAGTCAAGTTTTTTAGTCAAAGTCAGTTTTTGTTTCAGTTAGTCATTTGAGTGTCTATTGTTTTATTTTGACTCCATTTCCCAATGGATGAGGCTACCTGGTCTATGGTGTTCTTGACACCTCCTAAAAGGAGCTTCCATCCCTAGCTAGATTCAATGTTAGTGTTTGTCACTCACCATTGATCAAATGTACTCTTTCAAGGTTAGTTGATGGGGTCCTAGGTAAAATTTTATAGTTTCAAATAATTTTTCAAATAAAATTTGATCATTGGTTGTCTTCTAGGTTAGTGATACTCCCTCCACCTATTCATTTTATCATCACTCATCATGGTCATGTCTTCATTCAAGTGTCTTAGGCCATGAAAAATTTAACATGTCACCATATAGGTTATGGTTTAGGTTTTCACTTAATTGGTCATCATAAGTCATGTAGGGAGTCATGCCATCACCTTAGTCACCATCATGGGAGTTAGTAATTAGGGGGAAAGCTTTCAAAAAGATTTCCAAGGTACATTTACCCTTCATGAATATGTAACCTTGCCAAATAAAGTTATAAAGTTGTAGTACACTACCTCATCGCATCATTTCTCAAAAAGGACATGTGATGTCATACCATCATCAAAAGTAAAAGTAGACTTTCAAGCTATACAAAAAACCATAAAAATCATTCATACTCATCATTCCATCTTCCTAGAGCTCTCATCCTCCATTTAGTCCCATCTCAACTTTCAAAGCCTTCATCTTTCCATCATCAAGCCCTAATTAGATAGCACGTTGTGTTTCTACCTATACACGCTGCATTTTTTTGTTTTTGGAGGCTAAAAGAGCAACAAAAAGGTTCAAACATCATTCTACAGGTTCAAGGCACTTTCATCAAGTAATTATAGCTTTTCATCAGCTCTCATACAGTCACTTCCTTCAGAAAATGGTGAAATCCCTCTCCTAGGTTTTTCACTGCGTTTTTTACTTTCTTTGGTGTTTGGTTTGTTTTAGTGAAATAATTCCTGGTTTTTAAACCCTATCACCTTCCTACACACCTCATACACCTCCCAAAACCATTTCCCACATTCATCTCCCTCATTTCTTTCATTTTCCCCTAAAACCCTAGCCCACATTGTGTTTTTGTAGAGATTCTGGGTTAGGACTGTGTTTTAGCCTTTTTCCCCTCTTTCCCTTATCCATTTCAAGTAATACCACTTGCACTATGTTACTAAAACACTCCCCTACCTCCCATAATTTTTTCATATTTTTCTCTAACTCTTATCCCCTTCATTTCCCTCCCTAAACTTGTTGCCCCATTTTCTCTTGTTTTCCTAGATTCCACCCTTTCCTTCCTCCCCATCAAGCTAGGGTTTCTATCATACAAAAAAAAACCACGGACAATGAGAAAAAAATTACAACAAAGGAGGGAAAGTTTCCAAGTTTAAGACAACTCATCCCATGGCATCATTTTTAGATTTTTGTGATCATTTTCTAGGGTTTACATTGCACATAGGGACAATCCTAATTCAAATTTATTTTCTCACGTAATGAAGATAAATTTAAAAAAAGTGAAAGAGGTTTTTATCAAAAATAGACTAAAGAAAAAAATCATCCTTCATTTTATGCACAGGCGTTATGATTTGAGATAAATGCCCAAAATAAAGTTGTTACAGATCATTTTCTGCACTTTTGGACAGGTTGTCTTCAAGTCAATTTTTCAGGGGTTTGGAGCAGGGTTTTGTAGTTCTTGATGACTCCATTGTGTATAATAATACATCCTAATTTTTCCAAAAATACCACTTTCAGCACAAAAATCATCTAGGAAGGCCTCCAAACACCGTCTCAAAGACCACGCTATGCTTCTACTAAGAGAACGCTACGTTTCTATAATTTTTAACTTCAAACTTCGATTCTGAACAAATTGGAAATTATTTTTGAAAAATGGAGGTTTTGGTTCATAACATATCAAGTAATAAACACCTCTCTCAGTTTTTCAAAAAACTTTTTGGTTAGAGAGATATTGATCCATCTTTAAGCCCTATGTTTTGAGACAATTTTGGAAAATTTTGGATTTTTGGGAAATTTTCGCAATTTCACTTTTACAGAAACGTAGCGTGGCCACGCTACGCTTTTTCTTAGAGTCTCCAATGGAGGTAAGATTTACATGTTCGGATTGATTTTGATGAGTACATTCCAAATATGCTTTTTTTTTTCATGAAAGCCCTTAAATTTGGAGAAAAACTTAAAAAACACCTTAATTTTGATGTTTTTGCCATTGTTTTTTAGTGCACGCTACGTTTCTTGAGTAGCCTTGGGAAAATGAATTTTGAGGGTCATACAGGTGGTAATTTTCAAGTTTCAAGGTTATTTTGGATAGAGGACATCCAGGGCTACCTTATCCAATCTTCATATCAACAAAATTATGCCTAAAGGTCACCTTAAAGGTCCCTCCAAGTGCACGCAATGTTTCTGTCAGAACATGCTACGTTTCTGCAAGGCACGCTATGTTTCTGTGTAGGAGGCTTTCTAGACAGGTGTCAGTCAAAAAGAGTCAAAGTTTCGAGGTAACAGTTGTCTCAAGAGCTTTTTTATGATTAATGAAGCCCATTTATGCTCCTCATTGTTGAGGAATCTTGTAATTAATCAAGGATACAAAGACTCCTAGTTTTTAGCTAAATTAGGAGGGATTGTTTCTAACTTCCCTAAAATCTAGGTAATGACTCATTAGTTGCATTTATGAAGTGTTTTGGATCATTTTTCAACCCATTTAGGTGGAATCCTCTATATTTTCTATATGTACTCCAACTTAAGTCATTTTAGAGGTTGTATAGTTGATATTGCAGTGTGGAGCGTATGTACATCTTTTTAGAGTGAAATCAAAGACACGTTGCAGCTATAATTTTGGGACTCCAGTGGTATGCTTATTAGCATTGTTCTTTGTCATTCTTACCATTAAATTAAATTTTCATGCTTCCATGAAATCACATGAATGCTTCTATATGATAATATTATGATTCTATCAACAGAATTCTTACTTTTGTGCTTTGTTTTATAAGATTTTCATAAAATTTGTTCTACTTCCTCTGATGAATGAACTCATGTAATATGTTCATTCTGACTCTCTCTTTTTCAAACCCTATACCACAATGACAATATAAGTGTGTTTCTAAGTATACCTACCTGGCATCATCTTCATCTCTGCAACTATTCATTTGAAATCTGACCTTAAAAACCTAGACCTAGTTCCTAGGCTCACACTTCCTATCCAGCAAATTCAAAACAAAACCCTAATCAAAATCACTGAGCTTATATCTAGCCTAAGATATTTTCCTTTCTAGTCACCTTATTGACTGTAAAATTGACATTGAGAGAGCCCTCTCTGGTTTGGTAGGGCTATCTACCAAATCTAAATATTGGTTTGAGGTTACCTCCTTCAGTATCCTTTCTCAACCTTGGGAAACGGAGGGAGTGAAAACATTTTTGGTGTAGTTTCCTTGGAGAGAAGGTTAAATATTTATTGAAAAAGAATGAAAAATATTAGCTCTGATTTCTCATGGTGAACAGTGGTCAGGCACAAGAAAGGTTGTGCATCTCTCACCTGGAAAATCCAGTGTTAAAGAATCCAAAAGTTTAGAGTTTTCATGGCAAATCTACTGTTCAAAAACTGGTAGCTTGAAGAACTTCTTGGTGACTTCATAGTTTTCAAGATGGACTCAACTGTTAGAAGGTATGCTCCTATGGATAGATCTCATATCTATGGTTTTCCAAACCTAATGCCTCGTGTTGATTGGTTAACCTATCTGCCTAAATTTAAAGATCAAGAAGGAGAAGATGTTGCTCTTCATTTAATTAAGTTTCACATGCACTTATGTAGACTAGAAGTTGTATTTCATGAGGATTCCTTAATGAAGATTTTTATGGCGACCTTAGAAGAAAGTTCAAGGTTTTGGTATGATAAGTTTCCATCTGATAGTCTATGTTCTCTTAAATATTTCTACGCAGCATTTTGTAAAAATTATAAATAGAACTACCCTTCTCTAGTGTTGGTAAAATACCTTTGTGGAAACCTTGATGATCTTATTCAACATATGGATATTGACATTCATGATAACGATTTAATGTATGATTAGATTGAAGAAGCTTTGTTTGATTTATTTTATAATCAGGAGGAAGTAGTAGAGGATAACCATGACATTCAAGAAGATCTTCAACAATTGGTTGTTTGCCCCTTTATTATAGATGAGGACAGGGATGAAAATAGTCATTCAGATTTCCCTTCATATCATACATCTCTTAAATATTTATTTCAAGAAGAGAAAATTGAAAGAGAAGAGTTTTTTCTAAATCATATTGCAAAAGAAGAGTGTATTCACAATAATTTCCAGCAAACAATGTCTTCTTTGACTAAAGATAATATCAAGATCACACTCCTCATGAATGTGATGAAGATCACATTCATTCCCTTGAAATATATGAATATATTTAGTAGTGTTCAAGATTCCAAGAAATTGATTAGGAGTTTCATTCAGATTCTTCCTCAAACATTTCATTTCTTGAATTTTTGTTTCAAGAGGAAACTTTTTCATCTATATGTTCAGAATTTTTTGAAGGCCAAGAGCGCACTCTTGCTGAAATTCATCATGAAGAGTAGCAAGTTGTAATAGAAGGATGTTTCTTGATGCCACCAAATCGGTAAGAGATAATTTTTCATGATTTTCAGGATCCTGTGGAAAATATGTTACATCCAGTAATGAAGGTCAATTTTGCAGCATTCATTGATGAAGGTGATTAGTTTCAGCACATAGAAAAACCAACAGTTTGAAATGAGGTTTGTTTTCTTGTTTTAAGTCATCCAGAAAATCTTATGTTGCATGTTCTTCATTATCCTTTGGTCAGTTTGTAGCATCCATCTGGGAAGATGAATCTTCTTGTATTTATGAATCATGAGCACATGTTCAGTGGAGACTTCTGAGTTGCCTATCTTTTGTTTCTTTTGCCTGCTCAAGGAAAGTGTGAGCACGATTCAAGTAAGTAACCAATTGATGGATTGGCTACACTGGAGGGATCATATCTCATGATTGTATATATATCTTCAGTAGGTGGGAGGTTATCATCATTATTTTAAGCCTAAGGCGAAGGCCCTAAGATCCTGATGATATGCTTCCATAAGTAAGTTCAGTCAATAGTCAAGTTTTTGAGTCAAAGTTAGGTTTTGTTTCAGTTAGTCATTTGAGTGTCTATTGTTTTATTTTGACTCCATTTCCCAATGGATAATGCTACCTGGTCTATGGTGTTATTGACACCTCCTAAACAGAGCTGCCATCCCCAAATAGAGCCAATGTTAGTTTCTATCAGTCACCGGTGATCAAATGTACTCTTTCAAGGTTAGTTGATAGGGTCCTAGGTAAAATTTTATAGTTTCAAATAAGTTTTCAAATAAAATTTGATCATTGGTTGTCATCTAGGTCCGAGCTACTCCCTCCACCTATTCATTTTATCATCACTCATCATGGTCGTGTATTCATTCAAGTTTCTTAGGCCATGAAAAAGTTAACTTGTCATCATATAGTTTATGGTTTAGGTTTTCACTTAATTGGTAATCATAAGTCATGTAGGGAGTCATTCCATCACCTTAGTCACCATCATGGGAGTTAATAATTAGGGAAACGGTGTTCAAAAATATTCCCAAGGTACACTTACCCTTCATGAAGATGTAACCTTGCCAAGTAAATTTATAAAGCTACAGTACACTACCTCGTCACATAATTTCTCAAAAAGGACATTTGATGTCATACCATCATCAAAATCAAAAGTCGAATTTCAAGCTATAAAAGTACCATCCAAAGAATTCATACATATCATTCCATATTCCTAGAGCCCTCATCCTCCATTCAGCCTCATCTCAACCTTCAAAGCCTTCATCTTTCCATCATCAAGCCCTAACTAGATAGCACGTTGTGTTTCGGCCTAAGCATGTTGGGTTTTTCGTTTTTGGAGGCTAAAAGAGAAATAAAAAGGTTCAAACATCATTCTACAGGTTCAAGACACTTTCAGAAAGTAATTATAGCTTCTCATCAGCTCTCATACAGTCATTTTCTTCAGCAAATGGTGAAATACCTCTCCTAGTGTTTTCACTGTGTTTTTCGATTTATTTGGTGTTTTGTTTGTTTCAGTAAGAAAAATCCTAGTTTCTATACCCTATAACCTTCCTACACATCTCATACACCTCCCCAAACCATTTCCCACATTCATCTCCCTCATTTCTTTCATTTTCCCCTAAAACCCTAACCCTAGCCCACGCTACATTTTTGCAGAGATTCTAGGTTAGGACTGTATTTTAGCCTTTTTCCCCTCTTTCCCTTATCCATTTCAAGGAATTCCACTTGAAATATGTTCCTAAAATACTCCCCTATCTCCCTTAAGTTTTTCATATTTTTCTCTAACACTTATCCCCTCCATTTCCCTCCCTAAACTGGTTGCCCCATTTTCCCCTGTTTTCCTAGATTCCACCCTTTCCTTCCTTCCCATCAAGCTAGGGTTTCTATCATACAAAAAAACACCATGGACAACAAGAAGAAAAGGTACAAAAAAGAAGGTAAATTACCTAGTTTTTAGCCAACTCAGACCCATGGCATCATTTTTGGATTTTTGTGATCATTTGCTAGGGTTTACATTGCACACAGGGGCAGTCCTACTACAAATTTACTTTCTGAAGAAATGAAGATGAATTTGAAAAAAGTGAAAAATGTTTTTTTAAATAATAGAACAAAGAACAAAAACATCCTTCATTTTATGCATAGGTGTTATGATTTGAGATAAATTCCCAAAATGCAGTTGCAGCAGAGAATTTTATGCACCTTTGGAGAGGTTGTCTTCAAGTCAATTTTTCAGGGGTTTGGAGCAGAGGTTTGTAGTGCTTGATGACTCCAATATGTAGAATACATCCTAAGATTTCACACCATAAAATTTTCAGCCCAAAAATCCTCTGGTAAGGCCTCCAATCACCCTTTCAAAGACCACGCTACACAAGTCTACTGAGAGCAAGCTACGTTTCTGCAAATTTTAGTGATCAACTTCAAACTTGGACTCTGATAAAATGGGAAATTATTTTTGAAAACTAGAGGTTTTTGTTCATAACATACCAAATATCAAACACCCCAATCCATTTTTCAAAAAAATTTATGGTTAGAGAGATATTGATCCATATTTGAGCCCTATGTTTGCAGAAAATTTTTGGAAAATTTTGGGTTTTTGGGAAATTTTAGCAATTTCACTTTTACAAAAGCATAGCATGGCCACGCTATGGTTTTTCTCAGAGGCTCCAATGGAGGTCAGCTTTACATGGTTGGATTTATTTTTATGATTACATTCCAACTATTATTTTGGTTTTTCTTGAAATCTCCTAAATTTTAAGAAAAACTCAAAAAACACCTTAATTTTCATGTTTTTGCCACAATTTTTCAGTGCACGCTATGTTTCTGGAATAGCCTTGGGAAAATAAATTTTTTAGCTTCTTACAAGTGGTATTTTTCAATTTTCAAGGTTAGGTTGGATAAAGGACATCTAGGGCTACCCTATCCAATCTTCAGATCAGCAAAAAGATGCCTAAAGGTCACCTTAAAGGCACCTCCAAGTGCACGCTAAGTTTTTGTCAGAACACATTACATTTCTGCCAGGCATGCTACATTTCTCTGTAGGAGGATTTCTGGACAGTTGTAAGTTAAAAAGAGTCAAATTTTTGAGGTAACAGCTGTCTCATGATATTTTTTATGATTAATGAAGCCCATTTATTCTCCTCATTGTTGAGAAATCTTGTAATTAATCAAGGAGACAAAGACTCCTAGTTGTTAACTGAATTAGGGGGGATTATTTCTAACTTCCCTAAAATCTAGGTAATGACTCATTAGGTGCATTTATGAAGTGTTTTGGATCAAGTTTCGACCCATTGAGGTGGCATCCTCTCTATTTTCTATATGTACTCCAACTCAATTCATTTTAGAGGTTGGATAGTTGATATTTCAATGTTGAGCTTGTGTACATATTTTTATAATGAAATCAAAGACATGTTGTAGCTATAATTTTAGGACTCTAGTGGTATGCTTATTAGCATTTTTTTTCTCATTGTTACCATAAAATTGAATGTTTATGCTTCCATGAAATCACATGTATGCTTATACATGATGATCTTATGAATCTATAAGCATAATTCTTAACTTTGTTCTCTCTTTTATAATATTTTCATAAATTTGTTCTACTTCCTCTAATGAATGAACTCGTGTAATATTCTCATTATGACTCTCTCTTTTTAAAACCCTATACCACAATGAAAATATAAGTGTTTTTCTAAGTATACCTTGTTGAAAATGCAACAAGATGATGGAGCTTAGTGAAATGAAGTCGCCTTCACTAAGTGGGCCCGCAGGCTATTTTTGGCGCAAAGTCTATTTTTAGACTATGTGTATTTTTAGACATAGGGATCATGGTCTATGAGTTGCAGGATGCTATTTGTGGATGATTGGTCGAGTTGGTAAAAATAGATGGACCTCTATTTTTAGACATTGGGCGGTTTCTATTTTTAGACTGCCGGGCTAAAAATAGAACAGTCAAATATTATTGACCCTTAATAATATTTAGACTATAAACATTATCTTATCCTCTTGGAGCACTTCAGTTTGATGCTTGGATGTGGCACATGCAGCTGACAGAAGGAAATACGCTTTTCCTAAGGGTTAGTTGAGCTATTGCATGGTTGACTTCAGTTAGAACTCATGTGGCAGAGTTTGGTGGAGTTGATGAGACAGCTGGTGGAGTTGTGTTCGGTTTAACTTAGTTGAACTAGTTGTATTTAGTCTAACTGATAAATACACTAGTGATGAGTGGTGTGAATTAATTATTAATTAATTCACTAATTATTAACTCATAAATCAACTAAATAACACATCAATTAACTGCAATGCATGGACAGTTCAGTGGAGACCAGTGTTAGAGGTGGGTGAAAGGGTGAGTGTGACTATCAGTTGTGACCATGATTGTGCATGAGATTTGCACACACATTGATGGAGATTGCCAATGAGGATTGCGCAGTACAAGCTAGGGGATTCGAACTTGGATCTCATTCATTCTCATCTTGGATTGCGCAGTAGAGGCAGGCAGACTTATGGAGGAGATTTGAACCTGTGACTTGTTCAAATCTGAGCTAGTTTTGTGTGTAACTTTTGGAGATAGTACTGAGTACTTGTGAGGAGTATTGTACTATGATTGTTACATGTTCTCTATCATTATAATATACAGATAGTTGGGGGTTTTCAGCTATCAGCTTTCCCCATTACATACTGTGTTGATATGTGTACTTGATTATTTTTTAATGTGCGCATGTGACTGTTTCTATTTCCGCATATTGATGATCAATTGTAGAAAAGGTTATGTATTATGCATGAAGCTTAAATAGTGTGTAATCAGGATAATCTCGGTGAATAATTCAGCAAATTATTCAAATTTCTACATACCTACCTGGCCTAATCTTCATCTCTACAGCTGTTCATTTGAAATCTGACCTTGAAAACCTAGACCTAGTTCCTAGGCTCACACTTCCTATCGAGAAAATTCAAAACAAAACCCTAATCAAAATCATTGAGCTTATATCTAGCCTAAGATATTTTCCTTTTCAGTCACCTTATTGACTATGAAATTTACATTGAGAGATCCCTCTCTGCTTTGGTAGGGATAGCTACCAAATATAAAGATTGGTTTGAGGTTACCTCCTTCAGTCTCCTTTGTCATCCTTGGGAAACAGAGGGAGTGATAACATTTTTGGCGTCGTTTTCCGGGAGCGAAGGTTAAATATTTCCCGGGAAAGAACTACAAATACTAGTCATGATTGCTAATGGTGAATAGTGGTAAGGCACAAGAAAGGTTGTGCACCTTTCACTTGGCTACTCCAATGGTGAAGAATCCAAAAGTTCATAGTTTTCATGGAGAATCCACTGTTTAAAAGCCGATAGCTTGAAGAACTTCTTGGTGACTTCATAATTTTCAAGATGGACTCAACTACTAGAAGGTATGATCCTAAGTATAGATCTCATATCTCTGGTTTTCCAAACCCTATGCCTCGTGTTGATTGGTTAACCTATCTACCTAAATTTAAATATCAAGAAGGATAAGATGTTTCTCTTCATTTAATTAAGTTTCACATGCGCGTATGTAGACAAGAAGTTGTATTTCATGAGGATTCCTTAATGGAGATGTTTATGGCGACCTTAGAATAAATTGCAAGGTTTTGGTATGAGAAGTTTCCATTTGCTAGTCTATGTTCTCTTAAATATTCCTACGCAACATTTCATAAAAATTATAAATAGAACTACCCTTCTCTAGTGCTAGTAGAAAACCTTTGTGGAAACCTTGATTATCTTATTCAACATATGGGAATTGACATTCATGATAATGATTTAATGGATGATGAGATTTAAAAAGCCTTGTTTGATTTATTTTATCATCAAGAGGAGGTATTAGAGGATAACCATGACATTCAAGAAGATCTTCAACAGTCAGTGGTTTTCCCCTTTATTATACATGAGGACAAGGATGAAAATAGTCATTCAGATTTCCCTTCAAATCATACATCACTTTAATATTTCTTTCAAGAAGAGAACAGTGAAAGAGAATATTTTGTTCTGAATAATCTTGCAAAAGAAGATTGTATTCGCTATAATTTCCAGCAAACAATGTCTTCTTTGACTAAAGATAATATCAATTAGCAATCAATTGATGAAGATCACATTCATTCCTTTGAAATATATGAAGATATTGAGCAGTTTTCAAGAGACGAAGGCATTGATAAGGAGTGTCATTCAGATTCTTCTTCAAACATTTCATTTCTTGAATTTTTGTTTCAAGAGGAAACATTTTCATCTATATGTTCAGAATTTTTTGAAGACCGAGAGCACACTTTTCTTGAAATTCATCATGAAGAGCAGCCAGTTGCAATAGAAGGATGTTTCTTGATTCCTCCAAATCAGTAAGAACTAATTTTTCATAATTTTCAAGATCCTGTGGAAAAAATTTTATAGCCAGTAATGAAGGTTGATATTGTAGCATTCATTGATGAAGGTGATCATTTTTAGCACATAGACAAACCAACAGTTTGGAAGGACGTTTTTTTTCCTATTTTAAGTCATCCAAAAAAGCTTATGTTGCATGTTCTTCATGATCCTTTGGTTAGTTTTTTGCAGCCATCTGGGAAGATGGATCTTCTTGTATTTATGAATCATGAGCACATGTTCAGTGGAAACTTTGAGTTGCCTATCTTTTGTTTATACTGCCTACTCAAGGAATGTGTGAGTAGGATTCAAGTAAGTAGCCATTTGCTGGATTGGTTACATTGGAGGGATCATATCGCATGATTGTATATATATCTTCAGTAGGTGGGTGGTTATCATCAGGATGTGAATCCAGAGGTGAAGGCCCTAAGATCTCAATGGTCTGTTGCCATAAGTAAGTTTAATCAGTAGTCAAGTTTTTGAGTCATAGTTAGTTTTTGTTTCAGTTAGTCATTTGAGTGTCTACTGTTTTATTTTGACTCCATTTCCTAATGGATGAGGCTACCTAGTCTACGGTGTTCTTGAAACCTCCTAAAAGGAGCTGTCATCCCCGGATGGAGCCAATGTTAGTGTCTGTCAGACACCAGTGATCAAATGTACTCTTTCAAGGTTAGTTGATAGGGTTCTAGGTCAAATTTTATAGTTTCAAATAAAATATGATCATTGGTTTTCATCTAGGTCAGTGCTACTCCATCCACTTGTTCATTTTATCATCACTCATCATGGTCATGTCTTCATTCAAGTGTCTAAGGCCATGAAAAAGTTAACTTGTCATCATATAGGTTATGGTTTAGTTTTTCACTTAATTGATCATCATAAGTCATGTAGGGATTCATGCCATCACCTTAGTCGACATCATGGGACTTAGTAATTAGGGAAAAAGCGTTCAAAAATATTCCCAAGATACATTTACCCTTCATGAAGATGTAACCTTTCCAAATAGAGTTATAAAGCTGCAGTACACTACCTCATCACATCATTTCTCAAAAAGTACATGTGATGTCATACCATCATCAAAAGAAAAAGTCGACTTTAAAGCTATAAAAATACCATCCAAAGAATTCATATACATCATTCCATATTCCTAGAGCTCTCATCCTCCATTGAGCCTCATCTCAACCTTCATACCCTTCATATTTCCATCCTCAAGCCCTGACTAGCTAGCACGTTGTGTTTATGCCTAAGCATGTTGTGTTTTTTGTGTTTGGAGGATAAAAGAGAAACAAAAAGGTTCAA